>JAZAYU010000012.1:3830488-4160237 GCA_038501625.1 Corbicula japonica | reverse complement strand
AGTGGACTTTATTGATGGAACAGACGAGTGAGGTTTACTGTATCATCTGTAAAATTTTGCATTTGAGTGACCTTACACAATAAGATGCAGTCATTTGCACGTTTTGCCCCAGCATATCGTATAATAAATGTTGTTTCAGATTATGACGGAGGTGAAGGCTTCCAAGTACAACGTAGCATGTACAAGATACTTTGAGGCAGTACACAAACTGCCGCTGGAGTACCAGGCCCAGGCATTCAGCCATCCTAACCAATACTTTGATGAGAGTCAAAGACAGCTCAATGGAGAGACTAAAGGTACACACATTAGCTGAAGGTTATAAAACTGAGATTGGAAACCAGTCTCAAATCTCAAGCATCTGATTGGTTGAAATGGCGACTGGTCGAGAGATTTGAGACTGGTTTCCATGCTCAGTTTTATAACCTTGGGCACTTATGTCAGCTTGTTGTGCATCTGACATCACTCTGAATTATTTTACTCCATGGATATGTTTATATCTCACGTGTGGGCATTGTAGATCCTGATCAGTTTGCAGTCTGTTCAGTCCTATCAGGATCTACACTGTTCGCTTTTTGGTCAAAAATATATATAAAAAGAATCTAGAGAGAACATTGTAGATCCTGATCCAACTAGATCCACACATAAACTGTTTCAGATAAAGTTTAGGATAAGCAAGATCATGTAGTGAAAAAGACCTCATTTAGGTACAATTTTTTGTTTTACATTAAATTTTTTTTTTCCTTTCCTCCGTATATACGCCTTTTTACGCATGTGCAATCAGTATACATCCAGATCAGCCTGCACATCCATGCTATCTGATCAGGATCTGCACTGGTCGCATTTTGGTTAGAGATAACCCGACTAATCAAGAAGGGAACAGTTTAGATCCTGATCAGACAGCTGATCTGGATCTAAACTGTTCACCCTCGCAATTAAGGTGTATCTATGAAGAAAAGGGTTAAAAAAATTCTTAATGATTTCAATCAGAGGATGGAGGCCAGTCTCAGATCCAAGTGATTTGATTTAGTTTAAACTTATTTATTTTATTGATTGTGCAATAAGTTATCCCAACTTATATTAATCACACTTGATGGCTGCTTCCTGGGTTTCCACCAGTACTCTCGCCGATTGTGGGTTAAGGAAACCGCAGACAAACCTCATCCCTGTTGGGACTGGAACCCGCAGTCTCCGGGTCTGGAGTCGGACGCTCTACCCCTAGACCACTGATCCTCCTGTGATTTGATTGGTTGAAACTAAGTACATTCTTAGAAATGACCAATGGGCAGCTTAAGAGCTGAGACTTGTTTTCATTCGCAATTTTATGACATAGGGACTACGTTTTAAATCCATATGTGATAGTTGCACAACACAAATCTTAAGATTTTAGGTTTCCCTTAAAGGCTCGCCACACTCCTCTCAACCTTATTCATTGATAAATTATCACGTATCTTACTGTATGCAAAATAAAGATACATTAGTAACATTTATTTGTGCAAAGTTTCATTGAACGGCATTTTGCCAGTATTGAGATTTTGATAATTTTCTTTTTATTGATGAACAAGGTTGGGAAGAGTGTGGAGAGCCCTTAACATAAGAAAGGCATATCATTTTCAGAACTGGTAGGAAACAAGAAATGTAGCAACTTTGGAACATAAAAATTTGATAAACAGATTGCACAGATACAAGACTGGTTTTTATTCTCGGACTTTAATCTTTAATTAAAGTTTTCTATGGCTCCCAGTCATAAACATACCCACATGTTTTCAGATGTTGTTGCCAGATGTAAGCTAGTTGCTGATATTTCTTTCACTTTCAGTGTGAACTATCTATATTTATTACAGGTTCACTCACTGGAACACCTAAGACACCAAGATCTCAGCGTGGCTCGTCCCAACAATCACAGTCCACTCCAAAGTCACAGACTAGTAGCAACAGCAGTCAGTCAGTGAATAAACTTAGTGGTATTGAAGAAATGGATGATGATTTTGATGTTAATGAAGCAGAAATGTCAATGCAGATGTAACTTTGATATATGTATATATATTGTGCAAACATACAGTGTTCCTATTTAATTTAGCAGAGGTCTGTTGATAGATGTAAGTAATTAGTTGCTATTAGAATCTATTATATTTAAGGAAATTTATGTTAATTTGAAGAAATGTGAAAAAGCAGTGCTGCAATTGATTACATGTTTTTCTGTTCGATCAAGGTCTGGAACAATTTATAACAATGTGTCATTATATAGTACTCAAACTTTGGTAAGGGTCATCTACTTCATGGTAGATACAGCTTTTGCTTAACCCTTTCCTCCATAGCTACACCTTTATTGCATGGGTGAACAGTTTAGATCCAGATCAGTCGAAACATCCGTGCCATCTGATCAGGATCTAAACTGTTTGCTTTTTGATTTGTTGGGTTATTTCTGACCAAAATGCCACCAGTGCAGATCCTGATTAGACGGCAAGGATGTGCCAGCTGATCTGAATCTACACTGGTCACACATGCGTAAAAATGCGTATATATACGCCTTTCCAATAAACAGTTTCGCAGTCCTGTACGAGTTACTTCCCGCGACCGAAACTCAATCCAAAACGAGGCTCCGCAGGATAGCTGAACGATCGAGCTAATGGCTTAAGCACAAAATAGCTAACCTTATCCGCTATATTGCATGTCTGCGTTCGTCGCCGGCGGTGAAAAATAAGTTGCTGGTCTGTTATTCTAGCCAGACTTTTTTATGTTCACTATTTGTTAGATATTTAGATTTTTAATGATTTAAGAACATGTACCATTCTTGTTGATAGTAGGCTGTATGAAACGCAATTTGGACAAACATAAGCATTAATTTTACCAATTATGTACAACAATTTCTTCTTAATATCTTTTCTGCTGAAAATATATTTTACTGGTGTAAATGTTGCTAATTGCTAAGGCTAGTAATGCGCTATTATCCGGAAATCGTGATATGTCAACATCTGGTTACATGATCTGTAGACAAAAAAATACAATCTGAATTTGTTGATACTTACACATTTGAACAATAGAATTTTTCTAAAAATTTAAGGCGTTTATGGTCAACGAATAAATTATTTGAATATTTAAAATATTACGTATACTTCACAACCAAATATGATTGATTCTGTCTTGAAATAAAACAGGATCGGTAATCTGATTGTTTGTTGTAGAAGTATCATTCGTAGAATAAAATCCAAAATTTAGATGCCGGCTTCCAACAAGATGGGAATATTTATAATATATCACAATATGGTTGCATATCCAATTTAGATTTCTTAGGTTTGACAGATTGTAATTTTGGCATAAAAGCCAAACTCCTGATTAAACATATATAAAATGTTTTGACAAGATTTGTTTCTTATTGACGACTTTTGTCTCCATAACGTGTCGTAATGTTGATTAAGAATCCATTTAAGTGCTAAATCAAATACACTTGCTGGCACATCCAGTAGTTAATGGACTCCGAAATACTTAAAAATTGGGAGGTGTAGATACCTTGCAAAGAGAAATTACACGATCTCTATTGGTCAATGATATCTGCCCCTTTAAGTAATTGACAGATGACCCCGTGTGCGAGACAGTTTGACATGTTTATGGCATGCCGCCTTCAAAATCAATCGCCGCCGACATAATCACAACATGATGTCAGTAGTTGAATAGACACGCTAATCCGGAAACGAGGCTCAATTAAGCCATGAAGAGAACACTGCGACTGTCTGTTAGTTCGAGTCGTTAAGTGTTTAATGCGAGGAATAATGAATGGACACTTTTAGTCAGAAACCTGATTGTTTTATAAATTATTTTCAAAAATATCATGACGCTGATGTATTATCACTAATTCAAAGAGAAAATATATTTTTCAAAAAAGAATTTTATGATAAAAAAGAAAGTTGTAGGTACATATTCCCTATTACGTTATTACAGCGAGCAATCATTTTTCCTGTAGAGCAGTCACGTGATTGGACAGGGGAGGTAACCAAATAAATTCATCGAATTATTGGAAAGGCGTATAGAAGAAAGGGTTAATCAACAGAAGTTGCTAGTTAACCTTTTACTCCATAGATATGGAGTATATAGTACGGGGGAACAGTGTAGATCCAGATCTGATGGCATGTTCAGATTTACAATGATCGCTTTTTGATGCATTAGGTTGGTTTCTGCTGATCTGATCTACACTGTTCACCCATGTTTAAAATGGCATATTCAAGGAATTTTTACAAATATCAAATTTATGTAATCATTTTTGTGCAGAACTGTATTAATTTTAATTGTCTTACATCACTTTTCATGCCATTCATAAATAAAACTTATTCTGTCACAATTAAGCGACATTCAGAAAATTATCCAAATCATTAGAGAATCGAAAAATACTGTCCAATAAAACTTTGCACAAATAAATGTTATTAATGAAAAATGCAAAAATAAACACGGAACATTCCTTTTAAATGCCGACTTGAGTAATATGATACTAGCAACACTATCTGTAAAATTGTGTTTGATCTTACATTTTCTGGAAGTATTAATATATGACAACATTATTTAGACTGTTGATTTTCACTTCATAATTTAAAGTTTTTTGAAAGGACACTGTCTTAATTTTGTTATTATCAAGAAACTATTATTGGCATTTGAAATTAATTTTGTGTTTTGTCATTAATAGAACTTTTATTCATTAATGTTAATTAGACTTTAAAAAATATTCATACTATGTTTATACTGTTATAAAGGCGCCTTTAACACCTGAATGAGTCTAAATTAGTTAACAATACTTCTACCTTTCCATTAACTTTTGTGCTGTGGAAGTCTCTTAATTATAAACATTTAATAACTGTCAGTAATGTGCACTAATAAATAAAACTAACTTGTTAGGGACCAATATTTTGGTGCTGATGTAACTTATTTTTGTCTTACATAAATGCTTTTTGTATTATTTTATGACACTATCAAGGATAAATAAACATTTATATTGCAGAATTTCAGTTCTGTTCTAGAGAGCGGGACATAGTAGGTTTACTGAGACATTTTATCTTTCAGCTGAAGAAAATCACCAGTTTTGGTGTCTCTTATCTACATCATTTAAGTGAAGAAATTTAGTATTTATGTAAAATTTATCGAGCCAATGTTTAAAGGAACTAGATTGAGTTGAGTGATTAAATGTTTGTGTCTTGCTTTCAGTCTGCCTCAATTCTAGCTATTCCCTGTCTACAGGTGTTGATGCAGAATACATGTGCTGTGGAGGACCCTAGAACACTTAAAAGTTTACCCTCTGTCCTTTCATTGTCCCAGTCTGCCTAAACTAAGCCTTGTTTTTAATCCCTAAAGCTCACCTGTACTATGCTAGCAAACCAGCCCTATCTTATAAATTGGCAACTTTATCAAAGTTTTCTAAATATGAACAAATTTGGGTCTGCATTCGGTGCTCAGCGAGTTAAAACAAGAATTTATTCCTCTTAGTAATGTATTTATTACTACAATAAATCTGTATTACTTATAGATGTATAAACCTGAAACCTGGGTTCCAGAAAAACCAAGGCTTCATTAAAAATTTTATTCTCCCGAGAAAATTTAGAAGAAATAAAAATGAAAAAAAAAAATTGTGGAATATTTCTGGAACACTATCTGGTTTGTTGTCAGCACGTTCCTCATCAAGCCTGGCCTTCTTGGAGCCCAGGGTTAAATGTTCTGCCAATATTAACCTTTTCCTCCATAGATACACCTTAATTGCATGGGCGAACAGTGTTGATCCAGATCAGCCGGCATATCCATGCCGTCTGATCAGGATCTGCACTGTTTGCTTTGTGATTCTTTAGGTCATTTCTGACCAAAATGCGACCAGTGCAGATTCTGATCAGATAGCACGGATGTGCCGTCTGATCTGGATCTACACTGGTCGCACATGCGTAAAAATGTGAATTTATGGAGGAAAGGGTTATATACAACTTGCAAATAACATCATCATGAACAGCCATACATTCTATTTAGTCAAGTCCATTTCAAGTTAGGAGATGAACCTGGCCCCAATATAAAAAATATAGTGGCATTATAGGGCATTGCTCCGTTCCTCATTGCTACGTCATAGACAAAAAGGAAAAATATCAAAATCTCTCAAATGGCACCATTCAGTTCCCTCAAACATTGCACATCCAATGGTATTAATTAATTCAACTTTATTAATGTATGTTTAATTTACATATGCTTAGAAAAGTTAAATTTACATATGCTTAGAAAAGTTATAAACAGTAAAGAAAAATAGACCTATAAATCCCTCAAATTCTATTCGCAATTTATCACAAAAATGAAGCAACACTAAACATCAACTTAAAGTGTCTTCATGAAGAATGAGTTACTGACAATGATACCTAAGGTACTTTGGTCTAACAAATGTTTGCAATGTGAGTTATTTGTAGTGTTTGACCTTCAGTTTCAGATTCTCGAAAAAATGGATGACCAAAACATAAAAATATTGTTATCTCTCTTCATAATTGAAAGTCCTTTTCAAGGACCTTAGATATTGTTGGTATCATTTCACTTATGTTGGCATCTGAATTGTTGTTTTGTGTTGCTTCAGTTTTTGTGATAAACTGTAAAAAGAATTTTAGGGTCAAACTCTTTTTCCTTTTTATATTCTAACTTTTTTTAATGTGTGTAAAATAATCATACACTTATAGTACTGAATCGATCAAAGTTATAGGGAACTGTATTGTGCTGTTTGATTTTAAACAATTCTGTGATGATGTTTAAATGCTGACCACACCAAGCTTATTTGTTCAGTTAAGGTTTAAATGGTTGTTTCAAAATTCGCAGTCAGTATATTCAAAACACTGTTGAAGCAGATGTCAAGTTATACAAATTTGATCTTGAAATATTCTAGTTTATTATACTGCAAAGAAATTTCCTTGAATTTGATTGGATAATTTGCCGCTGATGTATATCCGTATTTACGGATCGGCCGTAGATATGAACTGCACATGCCTTAATTTCCCCGTCTGGCCTCCCACCTTTTGTTGTCGTCCGCCATTTTGTTTTGAATTTCCTTAAAAATGCATAATTTGAAGCCGATCTTTTTAAATATAAAGCAGTATGCTTAGGGATTACTAAAATTGTTACAGAAAATATTTCTGTTATGTTTTTAACGTTGAAAACGATCAGATTATTCTCAAATTTTGTAAATAAAAATCAAATGGAAAGTCCATGCAATTTCTATAGAAGTGACGTCATGCAGGTAAATTCATGACGTCAGACATGTAATTATTGAGGTTCTCAGAGGGGAATTAAGCCGTTCGGCATTATATAAGTGAAATAATAAAAAAAATCGATGTTTTCTTATTAATTTTGTCTGAAAGTCTTTGCAGTATAATAAAACAATTATTTGGTTCCTTGAAAGGGTATGTGAGGATATATTGCCGGTCTGGGTGTCATATTATCCCTTGCCTGCGGCTCGGGTAATATGACACCCAGACCGGCAATATATCCTCACATTCCCTGTCAAGAAACCAAATAACTATATAATACTTCAGCAATACTTAGCAGTATTTAACCCTTTCCTCCATAGATACACCTCTATTGCATGGGCGAACAGTTTACATCCAGATCAGCCAACATATCCGTGCCGTCTGATTTTGATCTAAACTGTTCGCTTTTTATCCCCACCGCATAGCGGCTGGGGATATAGGAATGGTCTTCGTCCATCTGTCTGTCTGTCTGTCCTTCCGTGCGCGCACATTTCGTGTCCGGTCTATAACTTTTCAACCCCTAGAAGGATTTTCATGAAACTTAAGGCAAATGTTCTCCCCATCAAGACGACGTGCAGAACCCATGTTCCAACATGGCAGGCTCAATGTCAAGGTCACTAGGTCAGATTAAAGCAAAAATTGTGTTAACGCAATAGAGGTCACATTTTTTGTCCGATTGTCATCAAATTTGGTATGAATATTAATATTGATGATCTCTACTCAAATTATTAAAATCATGTTTTTGAATTGCCCAGGGGATTTTTTTTTCCTATAAATTCTGTTTTTAAGCTTTGATTTTCTACAGTTATCAACCAGATTTTGACACAAACTTTATACCATCTTAAAATTCAATCTTTCCTGAACAAATTATTCACTGGTTGTTCAGTGATAAAATTTGAAACAAAAAATTTAGTAGCAGAGTGAAAATTTCAAGTATCAAAATTCCAATATTTCTACCTGTCTTCAGCTATATTTAGATTCAATCTTAAGATGTTGTTAAGATGCATTATCAGTATTCCTACTGTTGCTGGTCAATGACCTAGTGAACTTTGCTGCTTAGATCTGATTTATGCAATATTAAGAACTTTGCTCTGGAAGATTTTATAGTGTAAATTTCGTGATTTTCTATGGATACTGACCAAATAAACTTTCTTACTTTAAAGCACTTTGAAAATCAGGCTTTTCTGAATATTTTATTCACTGTTAGTATGTAAAACAACAACAACAACAAATTTGTAGCACATTCTCAAAATGTTAAGACTAAATTTAAGAGAGGTCTCAGCTGTATACAGTGTATGTATATCATGAAACTTAAGTGAAATGTTCAGTTCATGAACCTGAACCCCTGGAATGAATATCATGAAACTTAAGTTAAATGTTCAGAACATGAACATGATGTGCTGAACCCATGTTCCAACCTGGCTGGCTCAAGGTCAAGGCTGCCTGCGGTGTTTGAGCATATTTCGTGTCTGGTCCATAACTTTTCAACCCTTAAAAGGAATTTCATGAAACTTTAGTCAAACAATCTCCCCATGAAGATGGCGTGCAGAACCCATGTTTCAACATGTCTGCCTCAATGTCAAGGTCACCAGTGGTGTTTTTTGAAAAGCCTTGAAGGAATTTCATGAAAGTTACATGCTTTGAAGAACATGTGTCTATTGTTTAATTTGCTATTAACCATCCATAACCTTTCCCACATTCAAATATGCGGCGGGGGATATTGCTGTCGTTCCGACTGCCTTGTTTATTCATTAGGTTATTACTGACCAAAATGTGACCAGTGCAGATCCTGATCATACAGCACGGCAGTGCCAGCTGATCTGGATCTACACTGGTTGCACATGTCTAAAAAGGCGTATTTATGGAGGAAAGGGTTAAGAGTGCATGGGATACAAGACCTATCCATGAAGGAAAGGGTAAACCTCATACATCAAACACAACTTTCCTTTATATCTACATTGCCACCAAGTGAAACATAAATTAATCAATGTGTATAAAATGCCAGTAACTCTCTTTGGCAGAGGTGCGAAAAAAAGATTTTCAGTAACAAAGACATGACAATAAAGAAATGGTTTCCTGAACGAACTACAGGTAATCTTAATTAATACAACTCGAAAGTATAGAAGGACCAAAAACAGCTTGCTGCAAGTGATCATGTCAATATAGGGACATACAAAAAATTGTCTACATAGTATTGTCAACTAGAATGTGTCCTCGGACAATGATGCTCCCACTACTGCAACATGACTTTTAATAACAAAGAGCCATAACTCTGGTAAAAATGGCCAAAGGAAAACTTCCTTTCTTTACGATCATCTACACATCCTGCTTGATCATCTATGCAAGTTTGAAAGAAATCTGCCTTATAGTTTAGGAGAAGTTGATGCCAAAAGATTTGGGGATGTACAGACAGATGGACAAGTGCATCTCTATATGCCTCCCACTTTGTGGGGGTATAATAACCAAAGACATAAGCTACTGCTGATAGGTATTTCTAATGTTTGCATTTTCATTGTCCTTGACCTTGTCCCTCATGGCACGCCTTTACTCACATGAGTGACCAGTGTACACCCATGCAGTCTGACAAACATCTATACTGTCTGCTACTACCTAAAGTGAACAGTCCAGATCTTGATGATAGATGGCTGATCCAGATCTACACTGGTCAAACATGGGATATTATCATATATGCTGTATCCATGTTATAAAGTGTTAAATTATCTAAAGATGATCAACATCATAATTTTCAACAAAGCACACTCAAAAAGTAAGAAAAAGTACACAGCCCTGTATATAGTATTTCAGTTTTGTCAAACAGAACAAGAGATGTCATTGTAAACAGACATATGCCCCTGAAGTCATACCCAGTAAAGCAACTGTTTACTTCAAATAAAACCTATTTTTTGCTTCTTTGATCTTAAAATGCAATGGACCAGAACCATTTAAACAACTTGGACGGGGTAACTCATGAATCATTCCAATAAAATTCTGAAAATCTGTCGAACGGTTTAGGAGCAAAAGAAAAAGATGATGACCTTCGAGTAACCGACCTGGGTATTGAACGCCACAATTTGTCTCCATGTGTTTGACATTTCTGACAGGTTATTTCAAAAACCCTCAAGAACAGACTTGACCAGCAGTGCAGGACCAGGGATTATGATATTGACCTTGAACTTCAAGTAATTAACCTGTGTCTTGTGCACGACACATTGTCTTCAAGTGTTCGACATTGCTGCAAGGTAATTTGAAAAAAAAACAGTGTTACTGAGCGGACACATCAACCAATTCTCTTGGGGATAATGACTGACCTTTAAGTGTGATATTGGCCTTTCAGTAATTGACCTGGGTCTTGTGCATGAAACTTCATCTTCAAGTGTTTGACATTTCTGTCAGGTTATTTTAAAATATCACAAGAATGACAGTGTCACAAAGTAGACATGACCACCAGTGCAGTAAAAGTGAACTTGACCTTTGAGTAACAGACCTGGGTTGTGTTTGTGACACATTTTCTTCATGTGTTTGACATATCTGCCAATTTATTTTAAAATCCCTCAAGAAATGACAGATACTGGGCAGACACAACCACCAGTGCAGTACCAATGATTATGACTTTGACCTCTAAGTGCGACCTTGACCCTCAAGCAACTGACCTGGGTCTTGTTCGCGATATGTTGTCTTCATGTGTTTGACATTTTTTGCCACGTTTTTTGAAAATCCCTCAAGAAATTAGTTACTGTGCGGACACAACCACCTTTGCAGTACCAGGAATTAGGACTGACCTCTAAGTGTGACCTTGACCTTCAAACAACTAATCTGGGTCTTATGCAAGACACATTGTCTTCATGTGCTTGACATTTCTGCCAAGTTATTTTAAAATCCATGCAGGAATTATTGAGGGGACACGAAATATTGGACAGACGGATGAACAGAAGGACGGACAGACAGTTCAACTTCACCTTTATTGGGTGAGCGAACAGTTTAGATCCAGATCAGCTGGCACATCCGTGCCATCTGATCAGGATCTAAACTGTTTGCTTTTTGATTCATTAGGTTATTTCTGACCAAAATGCAACAAGTGCAGATCCTGATCAGACAGCACGGATGTGTAGGCTGATCTGGATCTACACTGGTCACACACGCGTAAAAATGTGTATATATGGAGGAAAGGGTTAAGAGTAATTGTGACCAGTTCACAAATGGGGAAGAAACAGGTGTATATTGCATAAAAACCTTGTCCAACAAATAACTGGAGAACAATTCAGCACGAAGTCGAGAAATTTGGTAGGGAGGTTTGTCACAACATTTATATGACTCCTATTGATGTTAAGGTCAATACTGATCTCAAATTCGACAGAGTTTATCTAAATGTAATGATAAACCCTGTCCAAATATAGGATCATAGGCAAAATTGTTGTTTTGTTACTGGATAAAGTTTTGTGTTTAAGGTCACTGTGACCTTGACCTTTGACCTTCTCATCTCAAAATCAGTAAGGGCCACCATACTAGAGGATAAATGGTTGTCTAGTTACTGGTCAGACAAGGTTTTTGTATTGATGGTCGCTCTGACCTTGACCTTTGACCTCAAAATTAATGAGGGTCTTCATCCTGTGATGATAAACCTCCACACCAATCTTAACACTGTAGATAAAATCACTGTCAAGTTATTGGTTTGACAAAGTTTAGTGTACATAGCAACACATACATTATTTGCTGTCTTCTATGAATTTCTCATTCAGTGTCATACCATCCTACTGAGCAAATTCAACAGCTACAACAAGAAAAATACAAATAACAATGTCATACATTATTATTTTACAATGAAAATAGTCTAGGTAACCCTTTCCTCCATAAATATGCATTTTAACACATGTGCGACCAGTGTAGATCCAGATCAGCTGGCACATCTGTGCCATCTGATCAGGATCTGCAGTGTTCGCTTTTCGGTCAGAAGTATTCTAATAAATCAAAAAGTGAACAGTGCAGATCCTGATCAGATGGCACATTCGTGTCGGCTGATCTGGATCTACACTGTTTGCCCACAGCATAAAGGTGTATCTATGGAGGAAAGAGCTGTTGCATCTAGTAGAGTATGAGAAATGATCATTATAGCAAGGTTTTGTTAAATGTCAAACCAACCAGTCTTAAATGAATATTTCTTATGTCAATCCTAGTTCAAGATACTGACCCACTCTTCTTGCCCGCCATCAAAGTCCAGCAAACCCGCTGGGAATTATGTTTACTGTCAACCTGTCCAGTCTGATCCATCTATAGGATCTGATCAATATTTATCAACCAGTTCAGACACAAAACCTGTTTCTCCTTTGATCACTGTTTACAAATCAGTGCCCAAGGTTATAAAACTGAGCATGGAAACCAGTCTCAAATCTCAAGGATCTGATTGGCTGAAATGGCGACTGGTCGCCATTTCAGCCAATCAGATGCTTGAGTTTTGAGACTGGTTTCCAAAATCAGTTTTATAACCTTCAACCCAGTTCAAGCTACTATGCTAATAAATCTGTTTTTTTCTCTTCTTTGATCACAGTCTACCAAACAGTTCAAGCTGTTGTGTCACACTAGTTTTCTCTGCTTTGATTTACCAACCAGTTCTAACAAACAATTAAACAAATTTTTCAACTGCTCAACCATTTTAACTAGCATTTTCACTGCTTTGCTCACTGTTTAATGAATTCAATGTTGAACCTTTCATCTAGTTTTCTTCTAAGAACACTATTCAACTACAGTTCATGCTTAAGGTATCGCAAACATTGCAAATGGCGAAAATAGGCTAAAAATGAATTTTGGGGGAAATACTTATTGCCACCTAGATTTTAGTAGATAAATGTATTTAGCCATGGATGTAGTAAATGTTTGCAAGCTCAGTTTAGTCTAATTCATGTTCTAATTACCAAGCACATACTAAAACAAAAGAAAAACCATTTGCATGAGAACTATAAAATTCATGAACAATATACCAAAGCAACTCATAATGTTCATGAATTTCAGAGTTCTCATGCAAACGGTTTTTCTTTTTTGTTAGTATGTGCTTGGTAATTAGAACACGAATAAGACTAAATTGAGCTTGCAAACATTTACTACATTCATAGCTAAATACATTTCTTTACTAAAATCTAGTTGGCAATAAGTATTTCCCCTAAAATTCATTTTTGAAATTTTAGCTGGTTTTCGCCATTTGCAATGTTTGCGACCTCTTAAACTAGTTCGTCTCAGCCTTGATAATTGTTCCACCAACGAGTTTCACGGTGTTGCCATGTGCATCTAAATCTAGGTCTATAGCCAGAGTTGTCACATTCTCATTTGGATGAATAGTTGTCAAATGACTGTCAATTTCCTCCTCATCTGATGTAAACCACAAACATTTGGAGCATTCATAGATTTTTGCTTTCTGGTGCCCAAGCATGTGAAGTAGGTAATCTTTTTGTCTCTCATTTGTAAAGTCGCAACCAAAACTATGACACATATAGAATCTTGATGGTTGACGAAGTTTTCTTGCGACACAATCACGGAACACAAATTCTTCACCAGTATGTTGATCAAGTAGATGTTTTTTCATGTCCCTACGGGAATGATACATTTTAGATGTGCTACAGTAGAGGCACTCATAGCTTTCACCTGTTGCAGCAGTTGACGGTCTGCCACTGTGACTTGTCGATGGCGAGGTCTGTGGGCCTTTGAAAGTCTGCATGATGTAAACCAGGTCAGGGTGAGTCGCAGCAATGCTGTGTTTGTTCTTAGCATGGTTAACTACATCTGTTGGAAAAACTTCGGCGAAGTCACACTTATCTGATGGACAGAAACATATATATATGTTTGGAATATTCTTGTGTTGCTTTAGTAAATCAATACCTCTTAACGCTGCATCTTTGTGTGCACTTCGAATGTGGTTCCGCATTAATTTTGTACCAAAACGCACAGTATCACAATGCAAACACTTATATAGGGGTGGTGCTTTGGCAGACTTAACCTTAATACGACACTTGACGGCAGCATATCTAGAAGGTCGACGTCTTTTCTTCGGTTCCGGATTTTCATATTCTATGTAAAGCTTCATAGCTCTCTCATACACATCTGCTGGTATAATTCCATCATACTCATTTGATGTATCATTAGAATAATCATCATCTCCATCGTCTGCACTGGTGGTGCTGCCATCTTGTTCCCCTGCAGACATGCTGTCACTATCTTCTATGATTGGTCGAATATTGCGACGTTTTCGGCCACTCCTTGTTCCTGACATTTTCGTTTCCTCCTCCGGTTTCTCACTGACAGCTGTTGAAGACTGGCTATCCGACTCTCCTTCTGTGTTCATCAATGCAGCATCAGATACATCTCTCGAATAATTCACATTGTGACGCTCTATAATATGCATTTCAAGTATGCTGCCATCTTTCGTCTCCCATAAACACTGGTTGCAAAAGTAAATAGAACTTGTCTTTTTGGCTCGACTGGCTTGAAGGTCTTTTATTATAGTTGCTCGGTCTGGATGGTTGGTGGTCACATGCTTCTTCACCCTCGTGTTGTTGTTGGAAAGATAAGCGCAGTACACGCAGGAATATTCAGCCAGGGACTTCTGTGGTCGCGTATCCTTACCAAAGCCTACTCCACTCTCAGTCTTTTCGATAAAATTCTTCGTCAGTTCTAAAGACTTGACCAAACCAGGATCAACACCAGTGGCAACGCCATCCAACCATGGTGTGCATTCAGCAATGTGGTCTAAATACTCTTCAGTCTCCTTGGTCTGAAAGTCACAGTTAGTTTTCAGACAGAAAAATATGTATCTTTTTTGTCTGAGTTTTACAGCTTTCATATCAAGAGCGTAAATGACACATCCATTATGCCGCTGAAAGAGATGAACTTTCACCTTTTCATCTTGTGGGGCACTGAAATTACAGTGAGCACATTTGTATGACACTGGAATCCTTCTTTCCTCCTCTGTTTCCTCAACGGTCTTTTTCACAGGTGAATCACTCTCGGCATTATCAATCTCTATACCAGGGGAAGTTGTTTTTTTTGGTGTTGGAGCTGGAAGTGTTGTTCGGCCTGTTCCAGAGGCTATTGGCGACTTGACAGGATTTACTGGCACTATACCACCACTTGATGGGTTCATCACTAACTGGGCATCTGAGGCCTTTATACGAGCCATTTCCTCTTCTGAGGACACAAGCATAGCAACATACTTATGAGCTTTTCCTTGATGTTGGGCATTTAAGTGGATTTTAAGGAAGGACTGACTTAGAGTTACAAAACCACAGTAACCACAATTCCAGCAGAGGCCTGAAGACACAGTAACAGTTGTTGGTGGTTTGGGGTTTGCTTGATTGGGTGTTGTACTTGAGGTTGATATTGCAGCAGACACAGCTTGCTGGCCACTCATTACATTGGAAATAACTGGTAGACTATCTGACGAAGTTTGTTTAGCCAGAGGCTTAGTCTTGGAAGTTTCTCCATCAGCCCCGTCAGCCCTTCCTGCATTTTCTGAGCGTAGCCTTTTCGCACTCGGAGCATCTCCATCTCCCCAAGATTTCTTCCTTTTGTTCAGTTCATTTCTCTCCAGTAAGTCTGGAAGGTATGTACAGTATTTAAGTGTCACAGCTGTCTCAGCAAAGCTCTCGTGTTCTTCTGTACAGTGCAGGATGACAGCCGCTCTGGAGAACGACTGGAACTTGCAGTATTTACAATGAAACCGGTGTTCCATCACATGTTGTAGAAGTATCTCCTTTTTCTCTGATCTGAAACTACAAAAGTTACACCAGTAGTAGGTAATGTCCACCTGCAGAGCCTGTCCTTGTGAGGTCATAAGCATAATCTTTGATCCGATTGCACATACAAGATCTGGGTCACAGTTCGACTGGTTTGTTTCACTAACAGCAACCTCTACAAGAGCTTCATGAACGTTTGGTAAATCCTTTCCTGAACAAATAGTTGTCGGATCTTTTGGAGTCAGGAAACTCCCACTAGAATTTGGGGAGGGATCATCTGCGGTAGTTTTCTGCTTGCGGGGTTGTGGTTTCAAGGCTTGAGCATCATTCTGGGCAAGAAGCATCTCATTCTCGTTTAGAAGGCTTTCAACCACACTCTTCAACGTCAGCTCCTTACTTTGGTTCTCCAGCATTTTTTTCAGCAGGCTTCGAATTTTTCCACCATCCCCTTCAGACTTAAATAAACAATACAAACAGTTTAATTAAATCATCATCTAACAAGTGTCCTTGAAATCGTTTTTCCCTGAATACAATATTTGAGTATTGTCCAGAACATGGTCTACCTGACCTCCCTTATCAACAAATACATGCAGATTTTATGATGAATACAATTATCAGCGAATCGAATACTCCGGGCAATAGAATATTTTTAGCTGACAATTTGTGTATTCGATTAATCGGAGTCTACTGTTTTGTGGTATCATCTTATTTCGCAGGGACTAATATTCGTGCATATGGCAATATAGGCATTTTCGCGCTGGCATAAATTCGCGCGGGCATAAATTTGCGCAATAGTATTGCTTCTATAGGATGTTATATTGTGCCGTTAATTTTGATTTTGCACACATCTCCAAGCATGAAATACGCGAAAATTAAACAAATGCGAAATACAGTATAATGATACCGCGGTATTGTAAGTTAAACCCTTTAGTCTTTGGATTTGGCTTTTATCACATGACTAACCATTGTAGATTCAGATCAGCCTGCACATCCATGCAGTCTGATCAGTACCTAAACTATTTGCTTTTACACTCATTACTAGGTTATTTCTGAACACTATAGATCTTTATCACAGTCTGATCTGAATCTATGGGGACTTTGGCCAAACCTCACAAAAATGTTTATCTTAAGAAGACTAGTATTGCATCCAATATCATGGCCCATGACCTTTACACCTCATGTGTGACATTGAGCTTTGAAGATAGGCATTGTTGTTGTTTTTTTTAACCTTTTCCTCCATATATACGCATTTTTACACATGTGCGACCAGTGTAGATCCAGATCAGCCGGCATATCTGTGCCGCCTGATCAGGATCTGCACTGGTCGCATTTTGGTCAGAAATAACGAATCATGAAGGGAACAGTGCAGATCCTTATCAGACAGCATGGATCTACACTGTTCGCCCGTGCAATAACGGTGCATTAACCCTTTCCTGTATAGATACGCATTTTTACGCATGTGCGACAAGTGTAGATCCAGATCAGCCGGCACATCCGTGCCGTCTGATCAGGATCTGCACTGGTCGCATTTTGGTCAGAAATAACCTAACGAATCAAGAACGAACAGTTTAGATCCTGATCAGACAGCATGGATGTGCCGGCTGATCTGGATCTAAACTGTTCGCCCTAGCAATAAAGGTGTGTCTGTACAGGAAAGGGTTTATAGAGGAAAGGGTTAAGACACTTACAACACTTACATCAGTTTGCAAGTTCTGTTGAAATCACCCATGGGGTTGCAAAAATATAATTTGTGATAAACAAGGCCATCATTTAATCTATGCCCCGCCTCTCTGCAATCATTGACACAGAAATATATCAGAAACTAGAATGTTGTGTTCCGCGGAACACATGTGTCGCCTGCTGGCAAAAAGTTGAAATGTGGGCCTATGGTTAATCATTTATTATAAAATGTTTTTATTCAAGTTGATTTCAATACTACGCCACAGAACATATGAGTCACCAAAATTGCATTTGAAAGGGGAATTACTATAAAAATGGTGAAACCTGAGTTTTCATTCTTCACCAGTTGGTATGTGCATGCAGATGAAATATTCAAAGAATTAAGTGAACTGAACAAGTACTTTCAATTTTACAGGCAACATTATATTTCATGTTAAAGTTGCATTTGAAAGGGGCATAACTCATAAAATATTCAAACAGGAGGTTTCACTCTTTTTGTCACCAATGTCGTTGTTCATCCAGATGATATATTCCAAGTATTAAGTGAATAGGACATATACTTTCAAAGTTATATGCAACACTATGTTGCATTTGAAAGGGATGTAACTCAAAAATAGTTAAACGGGAGTTATGTTGTTGTATCCAATGTTGTTGTTCATGAAGATGAAATGTTTCAAGTATTATGTAAATAAAATAGGTAAAAATAATTATAGGCAACATAAGGTTTCATGTTAAAGTTTCATGTGAAAGAGACATAAGTCATAAAAAGTCAAACCGGAATTATCATTCTTGTTGTTAGTGATGACGATGTTCATGAAGATGATATATTCTGAATATTAAATGAACAAGACAAGTACTTTAAAATGTAATGTCAACATTAAGTTCCGTGTTAAAGTTGCATTCGAAAGGGGCATAACTAAAAAAATATTCAAACAGAAGTCATAGTCCTTATTGTAACCGATGTTGTTGTTCCTGGAGATGATATATTCCAAGTTTTAAGTGAAAAGGACAAGTACTTTCAAAGTTATGTACAATATTAAATTTCATGTTAAAAGTTTAATTTGAAAGGGGCACAACTAAAAAAATATTGAAACTGGAGTTATCATTCTTGCTGTCACAGAAGACGTTGTTCATGCTGATGATATATTCAAAGTATGAAGTGAATAGGAGAAGTACTTTCAAAGTTATAGACAACATTAAGTTTCATATTTAAGTTGCATGTGTAAGGGGCATAACTCATAAAATAGTCAAACAGGAGTTATCTTGTTGTCACAGAAGGTGTTGTTCATGCAGATGATATGTTTCAAGTATGAAGTGAATAGAACAAGTACTTTCAAAGTTATAGGCAACATTAAGTTTCATGTTAAAGTTTTATTTGAAAGGGGCATAACTAAAAAATATTGAAACTGGAGTTATCATTCTTGGTTACACAGATGGCGTTGTTCATGCTGATGATATGTTTCAAGTATGAAGTGAATAGGACAAGTACTTTCAAAGTTATAGGCAACATTAAGTTTCATATTAAAGTTCATATTAAAGTCATTTGAAAGAGGTATAACTAAAAAAAAATGAAACTGGAGTTATCATTCTTGTTGTCACAGATGGCGTTGTTCATGCAGATGATATATTCTAAGTATTAAGTTAATAGGAAAAGTACTTTCAAAGTTATAGGCAACATTAAGTTTCATATTAAAGTTCCATTTTAAAGTCATTTGAAAGGGGCATAACTAAAAAAAAACTGAAACAGGAGTTATCATTCTTGTTGACACAGATGGCGTTGTTCATGCAGATGATATATTTCAAGTATGAAGTGAATAGGACTAGTACTTTGAAAGTATTTGGCAACATTAAGTTTCATATTAAAGTTCCATATTAATGTCATTTGAAAGGGGCATAACTCAAAAAATACTGAAACAGGAGTTATCATTCTTGTTGTCACAGATGGAGTTGTTCATGCAGATGATATATTCCAAGTATTAAGTTAATAGGACAAGTACTTTCAAAGTTATTGGCAACATATTAAAGTTGGGGGACTACCGGACGACGGCACTGCCGACGACGACGACATCGCCGGACAATAGGATCCCTATGTGTCTACCTGCTATCGCAGGCGACACAAAAAGATATATACCTGGACATTTTCCTGGTCTGTTTTCTTATTTCCCTGTTCATACTCAGTATCAACAGGCTCTTGTTTCACTTCTGCATGACCTGAAAAATGAATTTGCCAATGACCAGATTTTTCAATAAATGTTTAACAGCTGACAGGAGCAAACATTGTTTACATGACTTCCTACTATATACTGTCCGACTTCAGAGATGCAAATCTTTAGAAACTAGAATGTGTCCTCGGACACTGATGCCCCCACTGCTGCAACATAATTTTTAAAAACAAAGGGCCTTTACTCTAGTAAAAATGGTCGCAGGAAAAAATCCTTTCTTTTCGATCATCTACACATCATGCTTGATCATCTGTGCAAGTTTGAAAGAAATCCGCCAAATAGTTTAGGAGGAGTTGATGCCACAAGATTTGGGGGCGTATGGCAGACATACGTAGGGACAGACGAGTGCAACTCTACATGCCCCCCACTTTGTCAGGGCATAAAAACAAAAGAATTACTCCAAGCCACTAATAAATAAACTTTAAAACTATGATTCTGTATTTCTGTAACAGGCTATCTAATATAAGCAATGTGTCCACAGGGTATGAATGCCCGCCCCCTCTTCGCAACAAAGGAGACAGTACAAACAAAATTAGTGTTTCGAAATATGCACTGTCTGACCATCAAAATTCTGTTTTTAGTAACAAAGACCTTGACCTTACATCTAAGAGTAAGAGGCTAGGTCTTGTGCACATCAGTTTGCATCCTTTACTATCATTTAAAATTCACAGAAGCGCTAATTGTCAGTGTGGCGGCCATAAAAAGTCTCCCTATACACATAGCCAGTACTATTTTCAGTAAAAATAACCCGTTACCAATGTCATGCAATGATTGTTACTTATATCAGGGCTATCTGATCAACCTTTTTTTGGGGGGGTTGTCCCGGCTAGCTCAATTGGTTGCCTCACAGGAATTGCAGGGCTAGGCCCTGTCGTTGTGACGGTGCGGGTTTGCTCCCAGCTAGAGGCACTATCATTTTAGATGAACATTTGTTTCAAGTAAGGATGAGGACCCTTCAACAGATGCAGTTATCGTTCAGATAAGCTGCAGAAACAGAAAAAAATGTTTTAAGTAACAGTGACCTTGACATTTGGCCAATGCAGCTGGGCCTTGTGCAAGACAAATGGACTAATTATATTCAATATGTACACCAAGTTATATATATATCTGAAAATCTACTTACTGGTTTAGATATACTCCCAAACATTGCACAAATATATGTTTTATTTACATATGTTAAGAAAAGTTAGAACAGTAAAGATAAATAGATAGACCTAAAAAATCCCTAGTTTTGATGGCCAAGTACATTGGATGGATTAACACACTTAATCTTTCTGTTTCCAGAGTATACAAACATTTCGGTCTGCTATTGCCAGAGATTTACCACAGGCAGTTCTCTAGGATAGCTACTTCCGCTTCTCAACTTGGTTTCTTTGCAAGGCCGAAGTCTTTCAATTCTTTCAGCGCTATCA
Organism: Corbicula japonica; assembly: GCA_038501625.1. Taxonomy (NCBI): domain Eukaryota; kingdom Metazoa; phylum Mollusca; class Bivalvia; order Venerida; family Cyrenidae; genus Corbicula; species Corbicula japonica. The sequence goes on along the minus strand of JAZAYU010000012.1, from coordinate 4,138,962 downwards.
GTGTTATCAGCGCTTTGATAAAATTAACTCTTTCCTCCATATATATGCATTTTTACCCATGTGCAACCAGTGTAGATCTGTAATGTCTGATCAGGATCTGTACTGGTCGCACTTTGGTCAGAAATAACCGAATGAATCAAAAAGCCAACAGTTTAGATCCTGATCAGACGGCATGGATGTGCCGGCTGATTAGGATCTAAACTGTTCGCCAACGCAATAAAGGTTTGTCTATGGAGGAAAGGGTTAAATTAACCCTTTCCTGTACAGATACGCATTTTTTACGCATGTGCGACCAGTGTAGATCCAGATCAGCCGGCACATCCGTGCCGTCTGATCAGGATCTGCACTGGTCGCAATTTGGTCAGAAATAACCTAATGAATCTAAAAGCGAACAGTTTAGATCCTGATCAGACGGCACGAATGTGCTGGCTGATCTGGATCTAAACTGTTTGCCCTAGCAATTTAGTGTGTCTGTACAGGAAAGGGTTAAGAAACCTTTTGCTAATTACTGGACATGTTATAATACATGTGAACATTCAGTATTCCCTAAAGTTTATTAAGTAACATTAATGTACAAAATTGATGATCAATGTTTTATTGTTTCAAAATAATTTGTGTTTCTAGTCTTTTTATAATTATTTAGATGCTAAGGAATTGTAAACATACATATCCAGTATGAGTAAATGTTATGAAGTGAAAAATATTATTACCAAAAAAGTTCCAATAAAAAATTATGTAAATTTAAATAATTTCTGCTGTTCAGTGTGTAATTATATAATTGTAAGTACATTTCTGAGTGCTTAATTTATTGCAACTACATATTTGTGAGTTGCATTGCAATTGTATGTTTTATTGCAATAGTACAGTATAAGTTGAGTATACCTTCATTACTAAAGACTTGATACCCTTCAATGATACCCATGGGTTTTGGATTCGCCATGTTGTTATTGGAAATTGGTACCTGAAAGTATACAACACCAAACTACATTTACCAGCAAACAATATGAGGAAATGTGCCGTCTGATCAAGATCTAAACTGTTCGCTATTTGGTCCATAGGTAATTTCTGACCAAAATGCGACCGGTGCAGATCCTGATCAGACGGCAAGATGTGCCGGATGATCTGGGTCTACCCTAGTCGAACATGCGTAAAAATGCGTATATATGGAAGCAGGCCTGCCAAAACTTCTTCATTAAAAAGCCGGAGATTTTGTCTGAACATGTCAATAATGATGCAGAATGCAGAATGCAGAAACGTTGATGTTGTTGTTGTTTTAATGTCTTGTTGCTGCTTGATGATGATGATGACGCTGATGATGATATTTTTCTCATATTCTTCTTTAAGAAATGAATTTTGTTGATTTTGTTAAAAATGGTTAAAGAATTTGTTGTGTTATTTTTTTCTATTTTTATCATTTATTTTTTAAACTTTCTGTTAAGACCTGTTTTTAACAATATTAGAATGAACAAGCAAGGAAAATAGATAAAGCAGGTGTTACATAGAGGCCCTTGTTTAGTTTATGACACGCGGTTATTGTGTATTTGCCAGAGGCACTGAGGCAGCATGTCACTGATCACGTCCTCGTTATCTTATTTTCTCGTAATAAACAGGAAATATGCGACTGCAGTAGAATAACTAATACGTTCATTGCACAACTTTAAATTATGGTTAATTAATCTATATTTTTTGCAATTTCATAGAAATCCGGAGATTTTGACTATAAATCCAGAGATCCGGAGATGTAACTTAAAATCCTGAGATTTCGGTTAAAATCCGGAGATTTGGCAGGCCTGTGGAAGAAAGGGTTAAAGATGCTAGTTACTTTTATTATTGCGTACCAGATCTGTTTTTCCCGTGTTTTTTACAGGTGTTGTAAAATATTCTTATTGTGTAAGGTTTATCATTATGCTATGACAAATCTGCATACTTTAGAATTAAAAATAAATTGCTCCACTGCTATAAACATTGAGTTCAAAATAAACAAAACATGAAATGGTAAAGTTGATACTACTGGTAAAATGTGAAAGAAAAAGGATCTATCACATGTATGTGTTTACCAGCCCGGTTAGCTCAGTAGGTAGAGCGTCCGCTTCCGGACTGGGAGGTCGTGGATTCGATCCCCGGCCGGGTCATACCAAAGACTTTAAAAATGGTAGTAATGGCTTCCCTCCTTGGCGCTCAGGGTGTAAGGGTTAGCATTACGACTGATTCGGCAGGTGTCGGTATAGGAGGACCCGCAAGGAGATCCGAAGTCGGAGGTGCTGAGCCTGCAATATGGCCGTCTCCTATCCAAAAAGGGCAGCACCACGCTTACACGCCGAAAAGGTGAACACCAAAAAAAAGAGACATGTTTAATTCTTTCCTCCATAGAAACTCCTTTATTGCATGGGCGAACAGTTTAGATCCAGATCAGCATGCACATCTGTGCCGTCTGATCAGGATCTAAACTGTTCACTTTTTTATTCATTAGGTTATTTCTGACCAAAATGCGACCAGAGCAGATCTTGATAAGACGGCGTGGATGTGCCGGCTGATCTGGATTTACACAGTACACTGGTGGCACATGCATATTTATGGAGGAAAGGGTCAAGGTCCTAACTAAGCGTAGCTCCATTACTGCCAAAACAGTTTGCTCAGGCAAGATTTAAATAAATTATAAAGAGAACCTGAGAAACTGAACGGTAAAGATGAACCCAAGACAATTCTTAATTTGAGGAACTAGCAGCCAGTTACAATAGAAATCAGGCCTGAAGGTTATAAAGCTGAGATTGGAAACCAGTCTCAAATCTCAAGCATCTGATTGACTGAAATGGCGACAGTCGCCATTTCAGCCAATCAGATGCTTGAGATTTGAGACTGGTTTCCATGCTCAGTTTTATAACCTTGGGCACAGAATGCTCAGATCAGATACACGTCTGCATTTTACAAAATTGAATGTACAGTCAATAATATGTTGCAAGAAAAAGCTTTGTTCATTCAGATTCATGAACGCTAGCCAACTGTTACAAGCAACATTAAGTTTTAGTTTAACCCTTTCCTCCACAGACACACCTTTAATGCTTGGGTAACAGTGTAGATCCTGATCAAACGGCATGGATGTGCCTGCTGATCTGGATCAACACTGGTCGCACATGTGTAAAAATGCGTATATATGGAGGAAAGGGTTTAAAGCCATTTGATATAATTAGAGTTGTCACTGAAAATCGACATATGCCCCAGAAATGTAGCTTTGTTATCAAATTGGTTAACATGTAATTGAACAGAATATGCCTTTGGAAAAGAGAAGCATACTGCATATTGTGTGGAAGAAGATAATTATGGATCATTTGTTTAAAGTCTGTAGTAAACTAGAATGTGTCCTCTGACACTGATGCCCCCACTGCTGCAACATTTTTTTTAATAACAAAGGGCCATAACTCTGGTAAAAATGGTGGCAGGAAAAAATCCTTTCTTTACGACCATCTACTCATCCTGCTTGATCATCTGTGCAAGTTTGGAAGAAATCTGCCTTATAGTTTAGAAGGAGTTGATGGAGACGAAAGGAAGTACAGACGGACGGACGTACGGACAGACAAGTGCAACTCTATATGCCTCCCACTTCGTGGGGGCATAAAAACAAGTTTTAATAAAACATTACAATTTTTAAAGAATTTTAAAGTTTAACTGGAAGCAGGAATCTAGAACTACCGGGATTAGAAACAATAGGGATAGTCAATAAAATATTGAAATATGTATGTCATGCTATTGATTTTCTTACGACGGTTTATCTGTACAAACGTGCTAGTCAAGTTAACCGCTCGCAAAGTGCAGATAGTCAGAAATCGAAGTACCCCAGTCGTACAATTTAATTGATCTGCAAAAAACATTGCTTAAACAATAGAATTGAGCATTGATAGACCCTAAAACATACAACACAACCTAATTACGTGTTGTTTGAACCACCGGGTTCTTTTCATTCAAGAACAGTTGGGTGGACAAGAACAATGAACCTGTTTGTAACGTTGCTTTTGCACATCTTTAATTGTAGGTACTCGCCAACATTCCACAATTTTGAGCTTAAACCTACTTAGTAATATTGCCCACTGTCTAATTTATCTTCATTTCTGTCTTCACTCCTTTCTGAATTCACAATTTTAAGTTTGCAATGGCTTACAGTAATAGTGACTTCTTGGATTGGGACGATATTAATCTGGATGTCCTCTTGGAGGAATATACCGTCATTGTTCGAATATAAGCCGCATTCATGTATAAGCTGCACCCTCCTAAACCTGATTGAACAGATAAAAATGGCTTAATGCAATGTATAAGCAGCCAAACCTGTGTATTAGCCGCACCCCCAACTTTTTACTGCCAAATTCTGGAAAAAAAGTGCGGCTTATATTCAGACAATGACGGTACATGTGATGATAGTTCAAGTGATTTCTGTTCTTAGAAGTTGAAAACTAAGGGGAAAACAACTGAACGTACAAAACCAGATAAAAATGGAACATATATATGTGATATGTGTGTGAAGTCATTATATCTATTTCTGGAATTAGAGGGCACATGAGAACGAAGCATGGAGTGCAGAATGTCAAGGGTAAGTTGTCATTGCTAAGAGGGCTTTAAGAATCAATTTATGTGGTTTTACATTTCCAGTGGATTTGATTATTATAAGAAAGTGATTATGCAGAGATATGTTAGTTTCTAGTTACTGACAGTAATTGTATCTGGTAATTTAAGTGCAACCCGTGGCATGCTGGTCAATAAAATGTGGTACATGTATTTATGCACTTAGCATTTGTCAAAGTATTTCCACCAGGAAAAAGTACAGATTCACCCTCAGTTCCAATATCAGTGCTAAACTAGAATCAAAATATATTCACCAAGTAAAACTGCCCCTCCATCTATAAATAACCCAGATAGTCTATCACAACACCTGAGTATGGAAAACCAAAATAGTTCACCAGAGTAAATCATATACCAGCCCGGTAAGCTCAGTAGGTAGAGCGTACTCTTCCGGACTGGGAGGTCGTGGGTCCGATTCCCGGCCGGGTCATACCAAAGACTTTAAAAATGGTAGTAATGGCTTCCCTCCTTGGCGCTCAGGGTGTAAGGGTTAGCATTACGACCGATTCGGCGAGTGTCGGTATAGGAGGACCCGCAAGGAGATCCGAAGTCGGAGGTGCTGAGCCTGCAATATGGCGGTCTCCTATCCAAAAGTGCAGCACCACACTTACAGGCTGAAAAGGTGAACACCAAAAAAAAAAAAAATCAAATCATATTTTGCTACTCGGATCGATGCTTTATTAGGAATCTAGAAGTTTTCTAGATTCTTGGTTTTATCAACAGGTCTTTGAAAATCCTTCTAATAAATAAAACAACATCCTTTCTTGACAATTTAATATATTTATTTTCAGCCAAGAAAATGACATACAATTTTCATCAAATGGAAATAACTAATATATTTAACAAATGTAAAACAATCTCTTGACAAAAACATCAATTCATAATCAAAAATATTTGATGTAGATCCAGATCAGCCTGCACATCTGCAGATTTTGATCTGGTTCTACACTTCTTTGCTTTAGTCAGAAAAAAAACAAAGGTATTGAATCTAAAGCAAACAGTGTAGATCCAGATCAGTACGAAAGTTGACATACTGATCTCGATCAATAATAGTTGAACATGAGATTATTAGCTGAATCCCATGCAGCAATAGGCGAAAACAATGAAATATTTACATATTTCCTTCTTTTATTCTTCCGGATGTCGGACGACGATGACAACCGGTAACTTTTCTTACGTGGCAATTTGTTCCCAGAACTGAAAATAATAAACAGATTGTCAAGATTCATTTTATACATGTAGATTTCTGGCCTCATCCATGTTTCGGACGCCATTGCAATAATTACCTTATTTCAATTCAGTAATCTAGCGTTAATTGATGTCCAACACATGTGAAATTAGTAAGTACCTCGTCATCGAGAATCACTTTATTGAATTCGACCACTCACAATGCAAATGCACAGTTTACTTTTGAGAAGAACACGAACATACAACGACCATTAATTGTATGCTCAGCGCCATTGCAATAATGACCTAAATATGCCTTATTTCAATTCAGTAATCTAGCATTAATTGATGTCTAACACATGTGAAATTAGTATGTACCCCGTCAGGGAGAATCACTTTATTGAATTCGAACACCCTCAATGCAAATGCACAGTTTGCTTTTGAGGAGAAGCCGAACATACAACGACCATTAATTGTACGCTCGGCGCCATTTGCAAATTTAAGGCGAATTTGTGAACTGGAATTTGCGGTCAAGGATTCGAAACTGAATTTAATATTATGATGGACCTCATCAACAGACTGTCTGACAAGATTGTTTGTTCATTTGAGCGCTATTACCTCTATTTGTTGTTAGGTTCCTACATTCATTTGCATGACTCGGCTCGTTGATGAACAAATTAACAAACAAGAGTGCCAAACTGACACAAAATACGCCTGTCAAAATGCTGATCATCAAAGTTGCGTAACGATCCAATAAAAATTATTCGACTTGGAGAGCAGATACCGCTAATTCAGTTTTTGGACAATTCAAGGGCCATAATTCAAGAGTGCCTTGGGGGATTTGGCAGGTTATAGAACTTGGTCGAGATATTATGCCCACCAACATATTCACCAAGTTTGATAAAGACCGGATGAAAACTCTTTGACTTAGAGAGTGTAAACCCTTATTTTGGACAATTCAAGGGCCATAATTCAGGGGTGCATGGGGGGATTTGGCTGGTTATAGAACTTGGTCCAGATATTATACCAACCAACATATTCACCAAGTTTGATAAAGACAGGACAAAAACTCTTTGACTTAGAGAGCGTAAACCCTTATTTTGGACAATTCAAGGGCTATAATTCAAGAGTGCCTGGGGGGATTTGGCTGGTTATAGAACTTGGTCGAGATATTATGCCCACCAACATATTCACCAAGTTTGATAAAGACTGGATGAAAACTCTTTGACTTAGAGAGTGTAAACCCTTATTTTGGACAATTCAAGGGCCATAATTCAGGAGTGCATGGGGGGATTTGGCTGGTTATAGAACTTGGACCAGATATTATGCCCACCAACATATTCACCAAGTTTGATATAGACAGGAGAAAAACTCTTTGACTTAGAGAGCGGAAACCCAAATTTTGGACAATTAAAGGGCCATAATTCAGGAGTGCCTGGGGGGATTTGGCTGGTTATAGAACTTGGTTGAGACATTATGCACACCAACATATTCACCAAGTTTGATAAAAACCTGATGAAAACTCTTTGACTTAGAGAGCGGAAACCCTGTGGACGCTGCCCGCCCGCCCACCGCAGGTGTTCCTATAATACGTCCCGTTTTTCAAACGGGCGTATGAAAAGGTGTAAAAAATAAATATTAAAATAACCATTAAGTACGCATAATTATGGGAAACTCAGTAAAAATAAGATAAAGTGACACCTACCTTATATATTAAACAACATTTTATGGCTAATTTTTAACTAGCGACAAAGATTCCGACAGATTTTTAACCACCGTTTTTTCCACTGGCTTCCACCATGAAAAACAAAATGGCAGACGGAAGCACATAATCATTAAATTCAGGGGTGACTAATCCCGTTAGTTCAACATTCCTGCTGGAAGATTATTCTGGAAAAATGACTGACAGAGTTATGTCCCTTCCTCATAATTATGATGTGGGTGATGATAAGGAATCATAATTCAAGTGGAAAATCCTGATGACATGCACAACAAGGTGACAAACATGCCTGACTGTGATTTGGTGATGAAGCGAGGACAACTATGATTTTAATAGGACAAGTACTTTGAAAGTTATCAGCAACATTAAGTGTCATTGTATTGTCATTTGAAAGTGGAATACCAGTAACTCCAAAAATAATCAAACATAAGTATTCATTCTTTTTCTCACGTATTATTATAGCTTTTTTCATGCTGATGATATATCCCAAGTATTAAGTAAAAAATAGAACAATAATAACAAAATAATAAGCAACATTAAGTTTTATGTTATATTCATTTGAAAGGGGCATTATTTATAAAACAGTCCAAGAGGAGTTATCATTCTTGTTTTTTTAGATGGCCTTGTTCATAACAATGACAAATTCCAAGTAACAAGTTAACAGGACAAGTACTTACAAAGTAATAAGCCACAATAGGTTTCATATAAGTTATTTAAATTGAGCATATAACTAAAAAAAGTCAATAGGATTTATCATTCTTGATGTGCCAGATGACATTGTTTATGCAGGTAACACATTCCCAGTCACCACAATCTACTACAAGGGATAATCCAGAAATAACCCAACTGGGTTTATTATTACATTACCAATTAGTACATGTATATATAAATTAATAAAAATTAACATAATAAGCTTTTCATTCTTTAATTGACACTCCACAAACATTTCACAGCTGTACAGTTAACAGTAAAAAAGATACAAACATTAGAAACATAGCTGTAACAACCAGTCAGGGCACAACATTAATAGAACATCAAAAGACACATAGGCGTAGTCAATGGGGCGGCAGGGGTGGTGGTCGCTGCCCCAATATTTCGGCTAGCCGCCGTAATATTTTAGTCTTGTCTCTCCAAAAATTTGTGTGCGCCTCAAGGATCAGCTAAGCTGATGACAGGCATCAATATGCTCAATTAGCTGCGTGCGACAGGGAGTTAACAAAAAATAGTGCGTTAAAATCCCGAATCTCAACGCTCTTTTACGTAATGGAAGAAACCAAACTGAAAAATTCGGTTTGTCAATGGAAGACTGTAATGGAAAATTCCGTAAATCAATTAACCTAATTAACAGTCATTAATTACGTCATTGCAAAAAATGTCATTTTAAGTAATTACTAGATAAATATAGGTATTTTCTAACATAATGGATAACTGTTTTGGAGCCAATTTTTTATTTTGACAATAAAAGATGAAAGAAACAGCAACACTGTAATTAGATTTTTTTTCTTAAAATTTGACTTTTTAAAATCACTAATTTTCTTATCAGATTATCTAAGTCACATGTAAACAATTTCTTACTAAATGATATTGGAGAGAAAATATGCGATGCGTTCAAAGGACCAATAATGTAAAAATACTGAAAGATGATTCCGTGTTCTTCTAAATAGCAGCCAAAGTATGGACTTTTTATTAAAAAGAAATAAAAATCGACGGGTTTCAGACGGAAAAACAGGGTCGGGTTTTGAAAAGCGATTTTTTATACGTTTAAATACGTTTCGAGTGTCCTCCCTTAAACAGGGTCAGGTTTTGGGAAGTCAAAATTTTGTCATGTTTAAATATGTTATGGTCGTGGAAAGGATATGCGCTTTTTTACTCTTTTTTTACGCATGTGAGACCAGCTGGATCTAAACTGTTCGCCCATGCAATAAACGTGTATCTATGGAGGAAAGGGTTAAAAGTGTTTATGATGTCAGCAGAATAAAAATAAAAAGATCATAAAAGGCTGGTAAAATAAAAGTTAATATAGTGATGTCAAAGCAAACATACTTGACGCTTTTTTTTCCTGAAGGATATGTTATATCTTTGCTTCCATCGTGATACCCAACCGCTGGATGGTTTGAAGTCTTTTTTCAGTTGTTTGGCCAACTCAGTTGCTTTCTCTTTTAAGATGCGTTCAGAAACTGGTACCTCTGGTGACTTGCGGTTTACAAACCATTCAGACAATGCACTATCCACGTCGGCAGCTTTTCCTGCATTATGACGTTTTCTGTCTCGGTTTTTCCCAGACTGAATCTTTTCAATAATGCTGGCTCGGTTGGTCGAAATTCTGGACACCTGACCTTGTGAGCAACCCATCTTCTCTGCAATTTGAGTCTGAGGCAACTTCTGATCAAGTAGTTTTATGACTTGATACTTTTCAGCAAGGCTGAGATCATTGCGTGTTCCCTTTGTAGACATTTTGGAGGTCTCGAGATTCAGGCGGATGTAATCTGCTTAAATAAGGCACTTGAGTAGGTACATGTTTGTATGTGACTTCTCATCAATTATTCATCAAAAACTGTGGTGTTGCTATATATTTTAGTTCACAACAGTTTCACAGATAATTGTCACATGTTATGCTAACATTCTACTTTGTGTTAAAAGTTAACTGGTTTGTACTTTGTGTATGATTTTTTTTTACATTTTTATATTATTATTAGACCATAATATAGAAATTTTTGGAAATTAAAAAAAAATGACAACAAAAAATGTTCTTTCATGAAAAATCGACAAATGAAACCCTGTTAGCGATATATATGTATAATACATGAACTTGTGCATGTCAGTTAAAGGAAGTCACATTTAATGTTGGTGATAAAGAATAACAATTGTTTGCATCACAATCACATTTAACAATATTGAACATTGCCTTGTGACAGAAACTTGGGAGACTAAAGTAGGATTCATAAGAGAGGGAAATGATATTCAATTATCAGGGGTTCCATTTGACCCGGGAGATGACCCTTTGACTCTTGAAATATCCAAAAAGCCACTTTTTGACCCCTAAAATTTTAGCTGAAGGGTATTTTTTCCTTAAATTAGGCGTATTTTGGCAATTAATTGGCAGATTCCCCTAAACAATGTTGAAAATGACCCTTGAGATTCAGAGGCTAGAGGAACCCCTGAATTATTAACAGAAACAGAGTCAATATTAAATCAAATTCAGTGTTTTTATCTTTGATTTGTGTTTTGATATTCTATTAAACATGTTAAAATAAGCAAAATATTCAATAAACTATTACTGTCATTGTTTGAATATAAGCCGCACTTTTTTCCCAGAATTCGGCAGTAAAAAGTTGGGGGTGCGGCTAATACACAGGTTTGGCTGCTTATACACTTCGTTAAGCCATTTTCATCTGTTCCATCAGGTTTGGGGGGCAGTGCGGCTTATACACGAGTGGGGCTTATATTCGAACAATGACGGTATTCAATAAATGGAACTGTATTAGCAAACAAAATTAGAATGAAAGCTCACGCACCAGAATCAACTGATGAAGACTTCAAGGTTTTCAGACCCAGATCATCTACACAATGGACACAACCACAGGAGGAAACTTATTCGGTCATCAGCTCTGACAAAGAAAGAGAGACAAGTTGTCATGGGAAAGAAGTTCTTCCCAGTGCTTCAAGTTCTGAGGAATTTAACCCTTTCCTCCATAGATAGGCATTTTTACACTTGTGTGACCAGTGAAGATCCAGATCAACCGGCACTGATCAGGATCTGCACTGGTCGCTTTTTGGTCAGAAATAACCTAATAAATCAAATAGCGAACAGTGCAGATCCTGATCAGACTGCACGGATGAGCCGGCTGATCTGGATCTACACTGTTTGTCCACGCAATAAAGGTGTGTCTATGGAGGAAAGGGTAAAAAAAAAATATTATACATTTGATTTCTTAAAATCACAGTGGTTTTTTATGTTATGATGAAATTCCAAGAAATTCAAATGGTAGGGAAGACATTTGATAAAAACAAACATCTATACAACAAGCTTCTGCCAATTTCACAATTCTCCGCATCTGCCAGGGACCACAACCAATCAAGGATCCGTAGAAAATGACCCAAAAACAAGCAACAGTACTGGAACAGAAATCTAGGGAACAGACAGATTAACATGATATCAACCAATCCAGTATACAATTTTATTTCAAGGAAGACAGAAAATGACCATTTTTTCCTAGCAAGGACTCCATATATTGCTCAATTGTATGGGGGTGAATTTTCCAGCAGAAGCCCAAAACAGCCTTTAGGCATGAGCAAAGTTTTTACACCCTTCATTTTCTCATATTTAATTGGCAGTGTGTGTGAGATATGTTAAAGTTTTATTCTATCAGTATTATAGTACAGTAGACTCCACGAAATCAGGTATCGGCTATAAGAATATATCGGCAAATGGGGTACGATTTTCAAACACAAAACCATTTCCTATATAAGCAATGTAAATTTTATCGGCCATTTGGATATCGGATAAGAGAATATATCGCCAAATCGAATAGAAAATTTGCAAATTTTCTTGCCAAAACTGATTGAAATAGAATATTTACATTGCCTGTTTACAGGAAATGACACTGGGTGTACCGTTTTTCGTCCGTATCAAAGCTTATTACACTTTTATTATTTGTCTATTGTCCACTTATAAATCCAATTAAATTTTCCCGACAGCGATGAACAAGAACAGTGAAGCCACCGGGCAAACAAACTGCAACCTGTCAATAGTTCATGGTTTCATCTTTTTTGTGACTGTTGTACCTTAGAGGTGATGTTTTGTGACTGTTGTACCTTAGAGGTGATGTTTTGTGACTGTTGTACCTTAGAGGTGATGTTTTGTGACTGTTGTACCATAGAGGTGATGTTTTGTGACAGTTGTACCTTACAGGTGATGTTTTGACAGTCATCTTCCTGACGACAGAATATGGTTCATGATTTGGATTGATAATTTATGTGATAACATACCTTATAGGGAGCCATGATGTAAGCAATACTTTCACTTCCTTTAAAGGGAGCTTACATCTTGACATTACAGCATCCCTTTTGGGGGTTGGGGGGCAATGTTGTTGTTTTTTTCCACTATCTTGGTAATGGGAATATAACTTGCTCAAATTGGAAATTTCTACTGACATTTTGTGGACAAAATTTTTTAGATAATTGAAATGGGGAAAATCAGACTAAAAACAACAGCTAGTAAAACAAGAGGGTCCATAGGACCCTGGGTCGCTCACCTGCCAACAACTGCTCAATGCTTGCAAGAGTTTTGTGCAAGTGTTGTAAAATCAAGTAAAAAAATAAAGCTGCTTTTGTGAAAAGGAACCCATTATGGAATCTAGCTGGTTCAAGAAAGGAACTGAGATCTTATAGTAACTCAAGTATTGCACAAGTCTGATTAAATTCAAATTAAAAATGAAGCTGCTATTGTGCAGACAAGGTCTAAATAGTTAATTTCGGCACTTTCAGGTGCCATTAGTCTGGAACCTATAATGCAATATGGCAATTTCAAAAAAGGAACCAAGATCTAATGGTAATGAAAGTGAAGACTAAAATTATGACCACTAGTGTGCAGACAAGCTTTTATTATAACTTGACCTAGCGACCTAGTTTTCAAGGTCACTACCCAGTTTCAAACTTGACCTAGATATCATTGAGATAAACATTCTGACCAAGCTTGAAAAAGAGGACCAAAATTAAGACTGCTAGAATGCAGACAAGCTTTTTCTAAAATTCGACCTAATCCCCTAGTTTATAAGGTCACATGATCCAGTTACGACAAGATTTTTCTATACTTCAACCTTATAACCTAGTTTTCAAGGTCACATGACCCACTTTCAAACTTGACCTAGATATCATTGAGATAAACATTTGACCAAGTTTGAAGATCAGACCAAAATTAAGACTGCTAGAGTGCGGACAAGCTTTTTCTATAATTGGACCTAGTGACCTAGATTTCAAGGTAACATGACCCAGTTTTGAACAAGATATCATTGAGATAAACATTCTGACCAAGTTTGAAGAAGATCCCATCAAACTTAAGACCGCTAGAGTGAGGACAATTTTTTTCTTTAATTTGACCTAGTGACCTAGTTTCCTAGGTCACATGACCCAGTTACAAACTTGACCTAGATTTCATTGAGATAGACATTCTGACCAAGTTTGAAAAAGATCCCACCAAAATTAAGACCGCTAGAGTGCAGACAAGCTTTTTCTATAATTTGACCTAGTGACCTAGTTTTCAAGGTCAAATGACCCAGTTTCAAATTTGAACTAGATGTCATTGAGATAAACATTCTGACCAAGTTTGAAGAAGATCAGACCAAAATTAAGACCGCTTGACTCAAGACAATCTTTTTCTTTAATTTGAGCTAGTGACCTTGTTTTCAAGGTAACATGACCCAGTTAAGAAACTGACCTAGATATCATTGAGATAGATATTCTGACCAAGTTTAAAGAAGATCTGACCAAAATTTAGACTGTAAAGAGTGTGGACAAGCCTATTCTATAATTTGACCTAGTGACCTAGTTTTAAGGGTCACATGACCCAGTTACAAACTTGATCTACATATCATTGAGATTAATATTTTGACCAAGTTTAAAGAAGATTGCACCAAAATTAAGACTGCTAGATTGCAGACAAGCTTTTTCTATAATTTGACCTAGTGACCTAGATATCAGGGAAACATGACCCAGTTTCCAAGCTGACCTTGATATCATTGAGATAGACATTCTGACCAAGTTTTAAGAAGATCAGACCAAAATTACGACCGCTAGAGTGTGGACAAGCTTTTTCTATAATTTGACCTAGTGACCTAGATTTCAAGGTCACATGACCCAGTTTCGAACTTGACCTAGATATCATTGAGATAAATATTCTGACCAAGTTTGAAGAAGATCCAACCAAAATTAAGACCCCTAGGGTGCAGACAAGCTTTTTCTTTAATTTGACCTAGTGACCTAGTTTTAAGGGTCACATGACCCAGTTACGAAATTGATTTAGATATCATTGAGATAAATGTTCTGACCAAGTTTAAAGAAGATCACACAAAAATTAGGACTGCTAGAGTGCAGACAAGCTTTTTCTATAATTTGACCTAGTGACCTAGATTTCAAGGTAACATGACCCAGTTTCAAAATTGTCCTAGATATCATTAAGATAAACATTCTGACCTAGATTGAAGATGATCCCACCAAAATTAAGACCGCTAGAGTGCAGACAAGCTTTTCTTTAATTTGACCTAGTGACCTAGTTTTAAGGGTCACATGACCCAGTTACGAACTTGATTTAGATATCATTGAGATAAACATTCTGACCAAGTTTAGAGAAGATCGCACCAAAATTAAGACTGCTAGAGTGCAGACAAGCTTTTTCTATAATTTGACCTAGTGACCTAGATTTCAAGGTCACATGACCCAGTTTCGAACTTGACCTAGATATCATTGAGATCAACATTCTGACCAAGTTTGAAGAAGATCAGACCAAAATTACCACTGCTTAAGTGAAGACAACAATTGTGAACGGACGATGGACAAAGGGCAACACAAAAGCTCATCCTTTGTGAAAGGTGAGCTAAAAATGTGAGTAATGTCCTGGATTTCTTGTTCGATACTGGGGCTTCATTTCAAACTGAAATTTATATTGATTAACCCTTTTCTACATATTCATTTTTACGCATGTTCGACCAGTGTAGATCCAGATCAGCCAGCGCATCCTTGCCACCTGATCATGATCTGCAGTGTTCGCATTTGGTCAGAAATAACTTAATGAATCAAAAAGCGAACAGTTTAGATCCTGAGCAGATGGCACGGATGTGCCGGCTGATCTGGATCTAAACTGTTCACCCATGGAATTTAGGTGTCTCTTTGGAGGAAAGGGTTAAGAAACAACAGAGTGTATGGAGGAAAGGGTTAAGAAACAACAGAGTTTTTTAAAAGTACGGATAAATGAAAAGAAAATAGGTTTTTATTATGCCCTACTACTTCTTTGTTTGTTCATTGCTATACCCATGTTTCGTTTCAAGCTTACATGTATGTCCTACAAATAAAGTAATAAAAATCTGTGGTCTATATGTGACCTTGACTTTTGAAGTAGGGTAATAATTCTTGCATACATGTACAACAATCTGTTACATTTTGGTTTACACTTGCAAAATTCTTATGAAATCCTTACTTCAGTTGCTGCAAGCAAATTTATGTTACGGAAACTAGAAATTTACATAAATTTTGTCCTCTGAACCTTAAGTGTGATCTTGACGTTTGAAGTTGGGCAAACATTCTTGGACACAGTGCTCTGTCTCAATAATTGGAACATTCTTTTGGCAGTTTTTAGACTTTCGCGCGCATGCGCGAAAGTCTTAACCTAGAAGTCTAGAACACGGCGACGCGCAGTTTTTAACTTCCGGTGTATCACTGCGACATCGAGCGTATTCAAGTAAGCGGGGTTTTGTGGTCACCGCGAGAGCAGGCCGAAATGAAATGCAGACGTTTTAAGCACATTCAAGCACACAATTCTACGAAAGAATAGTGATCTATAGTACGTGTCCGTGTAATTTTGTAGCGTCCATGCCAAAAACTCCATCAAACAAATGTTGAGTGAAATCACGTTCAGCTACGTTAGTGAACAAACAGCTAATTATGCATGAGTAGTTTAGTTACGTGCCACCGTTTAATAAGTGGACCCCACTTATTATTACATAATAAAATAAATAAAAATAGTAAAATATAATAAAAAGATTTAAAATAGAAATTTAAAGTTTAAGAAATGCAAATTTTATAGATTTTGTCTTAATAATATTTTCTATATGGTATTGGTAAAAATTTAAGTTTATCAAACTTCATTGTTTGATTATATTATTATTGCTTAAGGGTATTTTGCAATTTTGACAGACTAAGTAAATTATCTCAAAAACTTATTGCAATTAATATACAATGAAATTACCTTCTGTCACTTTTATGGTTTTATCAGCTTGGCTGCAAAATGATAGGTATTTGATTAATTATTGATAAGTGTCAAGCCATAGTCTGATTAGGGTTTTAGGGATTTTACATTTGCATATTTGTTACCTTGAATTTTATTGGTTTAAAGTGTAATTAGTTTTCTAGTTTCATTGGTTGTAAAAGAAAATCTTAACTTTGATATAGAATGATTTTGTAGAATTTAAGCAGTCTTGATTTAGTTTTATGGAAGGGAACATTGGAAATTTGACTTCATCTTTAAGTCTTTAAATATTCTAAGTATTGTGTTGGAATGTAATTTCTGGACTTTGAACTAAATCCTTACATTGCTATTTGAAGATTTATAATGTTTATTTGGATGTGTTCAAACTAAAGTAATTTGATTAAATGAAACATATTAAAAGTCATCAAGATCAGAGCTTTGTTGGACGTTTGCTACCTACACTCTGCTTATACTAAACGGAGTTAAAGCAGGGATCTGTTGGAACCGACTTCGGGCAAGAATTGACATTGGGGCTTAACACTAATTCCCCTCTATCCAGCTGCCGTTTCCCAACCGGTACCAGCTGACTCTACCAAAAGCCCCAAGTCCCTGAGGTTCCCTAAACAAAAGGGAACAACAACAACAAAAGGGACAAAAGTACACACACGCACGCCGAAGCGGTCCCAAGTGGTGGATGAATTCGTGGTAACGGACCAGCAGTCACAGATGATATTGCAAGTAGAACTTTAATCTTCATTGGCAGTATGTGGACTTTCTGATACATTATCACACTCATGGAGCAACATCATGATGCCAGGTGCAAAATGGGACTTTACTGAGGAACTGATAATTTCGTATGCAGGAACCACAGAGGAACAGAAGATCCAGAGATCCAACCAGGCCAGCAGTGAGGGCACAATACAGAACTGGGGAGAGGAACAGATGCGGATAAGACCACAGTACCAAAAGAGTTTGGTGAGTGCAATCTTTCATGTGCATGCCTCTCATATACCTGTTTATTTGTGACCATCTCATACTGTCTGTGGCTGAATACTTAGAGCTTTGGGTGCATGAGACAAATGTTAAAATAAAACCAAGGTTAATGTAAATTAAGGGTACAAAAAGTATAGTTATACTTGTAAAATTGAAAATATAAAGATTGTCAAATCTTATTAAAAGTGTGCTAATCTATTTTTATGATAAGAATTGATATTGTTTTATAGTCTTATTCATTGTTGATTTTTTGTGCTTTTGAAATTTTAAGTGAATTTGTTCAAAATTTTTGTTAATCAACTAATTTCTGAAAATATGGCTCCCAGAAAACAAACTGGAAATTGTTCAAAGGAAAACTGCAGGGTTAATAGTGCTAATGTTAAAACAAAAGGCTTGATTATGGATGTAGGCTTTAGGCTGAATCTTCAAAATAATTACATAGATATTGAAATTGAAAAACATTCAGTGAAGTGTCTTCTGGATTCTGGAGCAGATATCAGTGCTATGTCCAAATATCTACTGGATGAAGTGGCACCGGATGCCAAAATACGCCGAAGTCATCTTCAGCAAATTGTAGGTGTATGTGGTGAGAGACATCAAGTGCTAGGACAGGCTGACTTAACGTTCAAATGCAATGGTGTTACTTTTACACATAATTTTCACATTTTCGAACATCTTCATTCAAAAATTCTTGTGGGATTGGATTTTCTGAAAAAGTACAAAGTTCAAGTAAACTTCAGTGATATTGAAATGACAATGCCGGATTTACCTTCATTTCAAACGATCAAAGTGCCAACAACTAGCAGTATTTCTACTCATACATCATTCGCCAAGTCAGTAGAAGAGACAATTATTCCGCCACATAGCGAAACACTGATACCAGTCAGAATAGACATGCCGTCAGAATCCATAGTGCTATTAGAACCAAATAGGACTCTCATTGACAGAAATATAGCAGGAGGCAGAACTGTGATACAAATTGAAAATTCTAAAGGTGTTTACAGAATGATTAACCCTACTAGTGCTCCAGTATTTATTAAAAAGAATCAAACAATTGCAAAAGCTGTGTTAATTGACAATTCATCAGTGTCAGTGCTACAAGACTTCCAAACTGCTAATGTTTCAAATGCAAGTGCTACCAACAAAAGTGAAAATATTAATTATGAACAAATCGTGAAAGACTTAGGAATAAATATTGAAAATACAGGATTAACAAATGAACAGAAGAATAAATTATACCACTTTCTTGGACGCAATCGTGACATTTTTGCAAAGGACTTGTCTGAACTAGGAGAGACAAATCTACATTCGCATGTCATCGAAACTGGGAATGCGAAACCAGTAAGATCACCTCCATACCGCCAGACACCAGAGAAACGAAGAATTCTGGAGCAGGAGCTGAGTGAAATGCTGAAAGCAGGTGTCATTGAAGAGAGCAACAGCCCATGGCACAGTCCTGTTGTGTTAGTGAAAAAACCGAACAATGAATGGCGCTTTGCTGTCGACTACAGAAAACTCAATGCGGTAACAGAGCCCATGTCATTTCCAATACCTAACATGACAGATGTGTTTGATACGCTTGCTGACGCAAAAGCTTCAGTCTATTCCACTCTTGATCTCCGAAGCGGCTTCTGGCAAGTCCCTCTTCATGAATCAACAAAACACAAAAGCGCGTTTATAACAGAACAAGGAATATTTAATTTTCGAAAACTTAGCTTTGGGTTGGTCAATGCACCGATGACATTTCAAGCAGTGATGGCGAAAGCACTAAAATCTCTGAACTTTAAAATAGCACTTGTTTATATTGATGACTGTATTGTGTTTTCAAAAGATTTCGCTGAACATTTGCATCATTTAGACCTAGTTTTCACAAATTTAAGGGCAGCAAACTTGAAATTACATCCAGCAAAGTGCAATTTTGGAACTGATTCTGTAAAATATTTAGGACATATTGTGACAAAAGATGGCATGAAAGTACTTCCAGAAAATACAGAGAAAATCAAAAACGCTAAAGCACCAAAGAACCCAAAGGAAGTGAAGCAAGTTCTAGGACTATTTGGATACTATCGAAAATTTGTAAAAGACTTTGCGAAAATTGCACAGCCACTTACAAACCTTTAAAGAAGGAAAATGAATTCAAATGGACAAATGAATGTGAAAGGGCATTTCAACAGTTGAAAGACAGATTAATCACAGCACCAATTCTAAAGTACCCTGACTTCAATAGAGAATTTATTTTAGCAGTAGATGCTTCAGATTATTCAATAGGATATGTTTTATCGCAAATTCATGACGGAAAGGAGCACCCAGTCTGTTTTGGAGGAAGAGCACTGAGAGATGCTGAGACCCGATGGCATATTACCGATAAGGAAGGTCTTGCGCTTGTTGAAGGAATTCAACATTACCGGCACTATCTGGCAAACAGGAAATTCACAGTCTACACAGACAATGTGTCAGTGAAATACCTGAAACAGATCAAGGATCACCAGGGTCGTCAAACACAGATCTGGTACTTCAAACAGAAATGCTGACTTTCTCTCCAGACAGACATATCAAGACTCAACACCTGCAGCCTCAAGTGACCTTGCAGATCACATAGGCTCAGTGAATAAAGACACCAGGGAATACACACAGGTCTCCTTCGTGTACCCTGGAGAAGATGAAGTGATGGTAATGGCAAATCTGACAACAGACACTGCCAAAGAACCTGAGGATCTGGCATTCCCAGACTTAGCTCGAGCACAACAAGAGTGCCCAGACTTCAGGTACATCTACGCCTATCTTGCCAAACACGAAGTCCCTAAAGATCCAGCCAAAGCCAGGACGGTTGTTGCAGAAGCCTATAACTACGAACTGGTTGACAATGTTCTTCAGCATTTCTACTCCAGACGTGGAAAGCAAGTGCCAAAAGAAGAACGATTGGTTAGGCAGATCGCGATTCCCAGAATCCTAAGGGACGAAGTGCTGAAGTCATACCATGACTGCATTGCAGGCGGTGGACACCAAGGGTTTGAAAGGACGTACGCAGCTCTTCGAAACAAGTACTACTGGCCTTCTATGTATGAAAACATAAGACAGTACGTGAAGACTTGTGAAGTATGCCAGCAGTCCAAGCGGGCTTTCAACGCCAAGCCTCCTCCACTGCAGCCTCAACCAGTAGATGATGTCTTTAGCCGATGGCAAATGGACATACTGAGTGGGTTACCAACTACAAAAGATAAGTACCAACACATCTTGCTTGTAGTTGATAGCTACTCAAAATGGGCAGAATGTTTCCCATTTCGAACCCAATCCTGCGAAGAGGTTGCATCAGTTCTTTTTCGGGAAATTATTGCTCGTTACGGTGCACCAAGGGTCCTACTTAGCGACAGAGGGAAGAATTTCATGTCGAATCTCGTCAAAGCCTTAGCTGAGTTGTTCAACATCAAGCGAACATACACTTCCAGTTACCATGCAATGACAAACGGACTTGTAGAATCCAAGAATTCCTACATACTCCAAGCGTTCAGAGCATACTGTAAGGATCAGCAAGATGATTGGCCAGATCTCCTTCCTGGAATACTGATGGCCTATAGGTCAACACCTGCCACTCAGTCGACAGACTTCAGTCCTTTCTTTTTATTATATGGTAGAGAAATGCGACTCCCTTTGGACACAGTGCTACAGCCGAAAGACCACTTGCCTAAAAGTTACAAGGTACATTTGAGTCGAATATTGCAGAACCTTGAAAAATGTCGAAAAATAGCTGGGGAAAATATTCAAAAGGCTCAACAGAAGTACAAACATCAGTACGACAAATATTCCAAGCCTCCAGAGTATCGACCTGCACAGAGAGTATGGTTGTACTGCACCAAGGTACCACCAGGCAAGGCACCGAAGCTGCATCGGAAATGGGTTGGCCCCTACTATATCACAATGTTGGGACCAAACTACACTTACAGACTCCGACATGTCAGGACCAACAAAGAAGTAAAATCACTGGTGAATGCCATGAGGTTAAAACCTTACTTCGATCCTGAGAGTCGACCAACAAACCCACCACAAGACTTGGAAGAAGATGACAATGAGTTGGATCCTGAAGAGATCCCAGATCAAACAGATGCAGCACCAGAACCAAACAATGTTCACGACAGACAAGATAATGCTGAACAGGAAGGCAATCAAAAGACACAAGCACAGAAACAAAGTGCCAAGAATGATACAGATAATAGGAGGCAAAGACCCCAAGATGAAAATATAAGGCCAGGAGCCAAACAAAGAAGAAATATGGATCCAGACAGAAAAAGAAATCAGAATAATGAAAGAGTCGAAGAAGGCAACAAGAATAATAAAGCTAGTAACAGAGCCAAGCAAAAGGCACAGCAAACAAACAAGGATGAAAAGGTACCAAAGAAAAATGTTGACAAAAGAAAATTTCCAAACAGGAACAGGAGAGATAAAGCTAAAGCCAGTGAAACAAACAAAAATCAGGAACAAAGACCACAGGATGACATAAAATCAAATAAATACCAGCCAAGAAACCGCCAGACAGAGTCAACTTGCAAAAACTCAACAACGGCAAAACCAGATACCAGTGAATCTACATCATCCCACCAGCCAAAAGCAAAGGTAGCAAATGAAAACAAAACCAAACAGAATTTGGCAAAATGTGAAGACTGTCAGAATTCAAAGTGTCAACCTTTTAAAACAGAAACTATCAAAACTATCGTCTCTGCCAATCGTTCCAATGGAGTTATGTATTACAAGATCAAATTTCAAGATGGCCATACAGAATGGCACTTCCCTTGCAAAATTCCAGGTCATCTTATCAGAGAATTCCATGCTAACAAAGCAATGACTGGCAAGAAGAGAAAGAAACCACTTAAACAGGGTCACAAGTTCTTCGAGGAGGTTAAACCAGCTGAAGTCAATACAGCATCCACGCAGCAACAAGAACCATTGACCGAAAAACTTGTTGGAATGAGACTCGTTGATGGCCGAGCATATTTTATAACGCAAATTGGTTCAAACAAGCAAATGCGAAATATTACAGCAGCTTATCCATTCGCGAGACATCTCATTCATACTCTTGAAGATAAAATAGAAGAAATGCTGCAGGAAGAAGAAATTCAAGAAATCAGATCTCGCAGACAAAATCAGCAACCAGAATCTAGATGCCACACTTTCGGTCTGACTGTCTATGCTAATGCTATACATGAGTTAACAATAGATGACAATTCCAATCTAAAATTCTTAGTTGACTTTGAGAACTATAATATTTCACCAGAATGGACTGATTTGGAAGACACACCCCCAGGAGTGCTTAATGAACTTGTTGAGAAGCTTAAAAACCAGTACAAAAAATTTGTTGGTAGAACTTAAATGCAGAAACTTATTAAAATGTCCAGTCATACAGAAAAGATTTACTTTTCTTAAATTAAAATCACATGTCAAGTTAAAGAAAAAAAAAGAGTTATATTATGTCATTTCCATTGCATAAGGTGGACAGATCTTGGATTTTGTAAAGGTAATTTTACCTTATTAAGGTGTTTTAATAGTGCTATGATTGATTTGTAGGTTAACATGCAAGTCTCTCACCAATCCTTTACACTATCTGACATCAGCAAAAAAATTTCATACAAAAAAATATGTTACTTAATATGTTGAATGTTAATGTTGTTAAGGGTTTTCATTTTCTTTGGAGAATTCCACCTTTGTATTGTACTTATTTATGAGAATTTTACTCATTCTCAGGTTAGAGCGCTTGTGAGTAATGTGACAGCGGGGCCTTGTCCCTTAAATTGCTGTTGAACAGTGCAACTTGTAGAATGGACTTGATGTTAAGGTCGAAAAAAAAAATTTTTAGTGTGTTTACTTGTTCTCACTTTGTCTCAGAATCCCAAAGTAAACTAAAATCTAATAAATGGTCACAATTACACAGAGGTATGATTGGCGTGTACTAACAAGATTGTACTCATAACTAACAGAACAGCAGTGCAAGAGACAATAACAGTATTAAGTGCAATTTAGTGGTTTAATCAGTTACAGTGACTTCTTTAATCTCGGAACAGAGTTGCAGAAATTCGCAAAGTTGTGTTACCGTGACTATATATATAAATCAGATGAATTAGTATAATTTATTTTCAGTCTTCAAATAGCTGGTTGTGCATAAAACATTTGAAAAACACATTGAAAGGAACTCTGGTTATTTAAGAGTGTCAAAGGCGAAACAAATGGCTGTGGAGCAAAAGCAAATTTCATGCATGAACTGTAAATATTGTATCTATTGACGATTCCCGGGAATAAACAAACGTGTATAAATTAGTGAAATATTATGTAGATAGTCAATTTGGAATATTTGATAAAACATTAGTCATTATGCATTTGTACATAAGAAAAATAGTAATACTTAAAAAAAAAAAAAAAAAAAAAAAAAAAAAAAAAAAAAATTGTATATAAATTTTACAAAGTACTTTAGTTCGGGACGAACTAATTAAACGAAGGGGGTATTCTTGGGACCGCTTCGGCGTGCGTGTGTGTACTTTTGTCCCTTTTGTTGTTGTTGTTCCCTTTTGTTTAGGGAACCTCAGGGACTTGGGGCTTTTGGTAGAGTCAGCTGGTACCGGTTGGGAAACGGCAGCTGGATAGAGGGGAATTAGTGTTAAGCCCCAATGTCAATTCTTGCCCGAAGTCGGTTCCAACAGATCCCTGCTTTAACTCCGTTTAGTATAAGCAGAGTGTAGGTAGCAAACGTCCAACAAAGCTCTGATCTTGATGACTTTTAATATGTTTCATTTAATCAAATTACTTTAGTTTGAACACATCCAAATAAACATTATAAATCTTCAAATAGCAATGTAAGGATTTAGTTCAAAGTCCAGAAATTACATTCCAACACAATACTTAGAATATTTAAAGACTTAAAGATGAAGTCAAATTTCCAATGTTCCCTTCCATAAAACTAAATCAAGACTGCTTAAATTCTACAAAATCATTCTATATCAAAGTTAAGATTTTCTTTTACAACCAATGAAACTAGAAAACTAATTACACTTTAAACCAATAAAATTCAAGGTAACAAATATGCAAATGTAAAATCCCTAAAACCCTAATCAGACTATGGCTTGACACTTATCAATAATTAATCAAATACCTATCATTTTGCAGCCAAGCTGATAAAACCATAAAAGTGACAGAAGGTAATTTCATTGTATATTAATTGCAATAAGTTTTTGAGATAATTTACTTAGTCTGTCAAAATTGCAAAATACCCTTAAGCAATAATAATATAATCAAACAATGAAGTTTGATAAACTTAAATTTTTACCAATACCATATAGAAAATATTATTAAGACAAAATCTATAAAATTTGCATTTCTTAAACTTTAAATTTCTATTTTAAATCTTTTTATTATATTTTACTATTTTTATTTATTTTATTATGTAATAATAAGTGGGGTCCACTTATTAAACGGTGGCATACGCCTAACAAGTTCCATAGTTGTGCGGCGTCAGAAAGTAGTGCATATTAAGAAAGTAAATTTATTACGAACGATGACGAACATTTGTACAGACAGTGCGACAAAGAAAAGAAGAAAACAATATTATGTTGTTGTTCAAACAAAAATTAAGGGATATTAAAAATCCAATTATAAAGAAATCAGTCACGTGATCAGTGACTAAACTGTATTCAGGTCAGCGAGAAACACGTCTCTTTTTATCAGGATGTTGTTTTGTTTTAGACAATTAACAGTTTAGCAATCTCTTATTACTCTCTTAATTGAATTCGTTTTATCTCTAACCAGGAAATAACGGTTGTGCTTATCTTAACATTGGCCACATGCTTGTTAAATGCTGGCAATTACTCATCGGAGATGTAACATGATACTATGAATGAACATTCTCTACAAAGTTTAAGTAGCACCGCCTGCTAATTAATATTAATAGCTTATGTCTCATTGATACTAGAAGTATACTCTACAGGATTTAGTATTGTTTAGCCAACTTATACACTACATAACATTTGCATTTACAATAGTAGACAGGGGCGGATCCAGGATTTCAGCAAGGGGGGTTCAACTCAGCGAGTTATTTTTTAACAATGTTAATTTTAACTAAGCTAGAAAATCAGTCCGTTTATGAGGCCCAAATTAATTTGTAAGAGGCCTAACTTATCATGGGGGGTCCAGGAAAATTTGAAAATCTATATGCCAAATCCCGCATTCTGGGGTATTTAGTGGGGATTTTATAGCAGATGTTTGACTACTCTTTCATACTGGCCGTGAGCAAGTATTTAAGTTGACATGCAGTTTCTATCCTGTGCACATATTAAACGATGTTAGCCAGAGTTGACATTCTGCTGCGGCGCGAAAGTCTTTCAACGCTTTCAGCGCTTTGATTCTTAGAAGTAGACGTAGTTTGTGTCACTCCCTTTTTGCAACAGACCAACCAACAAGCCAACTGGATGATGTACTATATTACCCTCAAACTTATTTTGAGGGGAATAAAAACATTGCAAAATTATTGCTCTATGAAACATTAAGTGTTTTTGAACATGGTGAATTTTAATTTTTCTATATGATCAACATTAACAAATTAAGTTAATTCTTTTAAAAGTAAAAGAATAAAATATTTGGTTCCTTCTATTGCATGCATATCTCCCTTACAAGTTACAACAGAACTGCTTGGGAGTAAATGTTGGCACCAAAACTCATCTAAGATGGAAGGAACTTCCATTCCATTCTGCCCTTCTTTCCAGAAGGTGGCAATGAGTATTTTCCCTTAACCCTTTCCTGTACAGAAACACCTTTATTGCTGGGGCGAACAGTTTAGATCCAGATCAGCCGGCACATCCGTGCCATCTGATCAGGATCTAAACTGTTCGCTTTTTGATTCATTAGGTTATTTCTGACCAAAATGCGACCAGTGCAGATCCTGATCAGACGGCACGGATGTGCCGGCTGATCTGGATCTACACTGGTCGCACATGCGTAAAAATGCGTATATATCCAGGAATGGGTTAAATTCATTTTTGAAATTGTTGACAGTTTTCGCCAATTCCAATATAAGTGGAACCTTAACATTCTCCTGCGTTCAACAGCCATCCAGTCGTTTCCCCCACACTGACATTTCCTTCTGGATGTTTACTCCAGGATGTTTCCTCCCCAAAATATATTATGTAGTAATAAGATGATACACAATTTAATGATGTGATACAAGAACCATCGTCTATAGTAAACTAGATGGGTGTTCAGTTGAGCACTTGTGTCGCCCTCTGGTGCTGTCGGAATAAAAATGCAAGTACAAAAAGGGGCATAACTCCATCAAATGTGACCTTGGCCTTAAGAATAAAGTATCGTCACGAGTGTATTGTCATTGGGAATATAATTTGAAAGTTTGATGAAGAAATATTAATAAATGGCAAAGTTATAGCCAACGTTAAGTTTTCACATAAAGGGGAATAACTCCATCAAGTGTGATCTTGACCTAAAGAATGTGGTATTATCAGGAGCGTGTTGTGAAAAGGAATATAATTTGAAAGTTTGATGAAGAAATATTAAGAAATGGCAAAGTTATAGCCAATGTTAAGTTTTCGTAAAAATGGAAATAACTCCATCAAATGTGACCTTGACCTAAAGTATCATCAAGAGTGTGTTGTCATAAGGAATATAATTTGAAAGTTTCATGAAGAAATATTAAGAAAGTTATTGCCAACGTTAAGTTTTCTAAATATAAGTACAAAAAGGGGTATAACTCCATCAAATGTGACCTCGACCTTGAGAATTTGGCATCAACTCGAGCGTGTTGTCATAAGCAATATAATTTGAAAGTTTGATGAAGAAATATTAAGAAATGGCAAAGTTATAGCCAACGTTAAGTTTTCGTGACGGACCGACAGACTGACCGACGGACGGACAAAGCGGTCCCTATGAATCGTCGTTTCTCCGAAAGGGCGACACAAAAAGGTATCAACAGTTGAATTTATTAGAACCCTTTCTGCCTTTTGCATATGAGATGCACGAGCAGCCCGTACGCACAAGAAACATTATGATTCTCAGTACAGTTTACCCTATATTAGTAACAACCTGATAATTTAATATTACACTGTGCATAGCTACTGTGGCAGCATATAAATTTGCATGAGTGAACCCCGCAGCAAATACAAAAGTAAACAAGTTAGTTGAACTGGAGCCTTTTTCTTAATAATGTGGTTTCTGATATGTGAAATTCACTTTATCTGCATAGGTTGGAAAATAAATGAAATTTAATTTTTAAGTTTTATGAAGAGCACAGTTTTTTTTTGCAGAAGAGATTTTATCTGCTAAATTTAACAGAAATACAAGCAGCTGAGCCAATATCTCAGTGAATAAATTTCAATACACTACCATTTTCAGACTACAATTAAATCTACTTACCTTTTTAGTAAAAAACTGTAAATCTTCATCATAATCTAATGGCTCTTGGTCAAAAATAATTTTTTTCCTGCTCTGTTTGTCACAATCAGCAGTCATCCGCTTGACAGTCTTTCTTCCGTGCGACTTGAGTAAAGATTCTCTTGTCAAATTGTAACTTAGTTTAACATTTGATATTGACTTGTCAATTGTTCTTAATTTGCGTTCACAATTTCTACAACACATTTTACCATGATCTTCCTCTGTTATCTGCAAATCTAACAGCCGCTCTATCAAAAGGCACAACTCATTTTTTACATCATTTTTTTTAGAAGTTTCCTTTCCCATCTTTTCTCTTTGAGCTCACCACACAAAATACATTTCAATTGTTTTGTTGTTGGTGTCAACTCAACATTAAGGCTAACTTTTGTTGGGGTTTTAAATTCCATATTCAAATCATTCCTCAATCCATTTTTACTATGAAGAGGGTAAAGCTTGACTTAACTGAATGTAGTTCTTGAAAAATCTCTCAGCACAGGCTAAATTAACCTTGTCTAATGTATTCAAAAGAAAGATAGGGATCTTGTTTATTTACAGAGATTTATTGCTTCACACATGCTGAGCGGCTAACTGTTAACATTTGACAGGTTGATTGATAACATCAGAATCCCTCATGCCAGCCCCTTTCAGCTCTGACATCACTTATCTCTAGCAGAGTGAATAAGAAGGTCAAAAGGTTACCCTCAGACAAACATTTGCTGTGTTTCTATACAAAACAGCCATGAACTGCTCTTTCTTATTGCAAATTAAATTAACTGAAGATGATTTTCCTGGAGCAAAATTTCAATTTGGAATAATTGAAGATCATTCTGTTTATCAGCTTAATCGTTGGTTAGAGTGTAGAGGGCTAAAAACAAGCCTTTTTACAATGTTTAATTGCGGACATTCTCTCTGATGGGGTTGGTCTTTTAAAAGATTTTCTTGCAACCTTGAAAGGAAAGCGTAATACTTTTTACAGTTTATGTTAAATTTAGGACCAGTGTTAGTAAGCTCCAAATAGGCATAAGCACACAGTCAGATCGAGGTCTACACGTTTACTGTTTAATTAACAAGCAAATGATTTTTTGGTGAACACCTTTTTAAACTTGGAATTGACTGACATGAATTTAGAGGTTAAGGGTTAATATCAAAACCTAATTATCATATGACATTTCAACAAAAAACTGAAATACATTAAGACACACGCTGCTTTGAAAAAATATTTTAAATTTTTAAGAAATAAGGCATATATACTGTTCTGCAGTATCCAGGGCTTTTTCATCTAGTCTCTTTCATCTAAATTCCCAATTTTAAGAAAAAAATCCCATTTCAACAGAAATAACTCTTTTGCCTATAAAATAGAATAAAAATAGAGAATCCATATAATGAAGGGACTTTTTAAATTACATAATTAGATTTTTTACTTTTGATCAGAGATCTGTGAAACCTAGATTCCTTGAATTAATGTATGCAACCTGTGTACAACCAGTGTATACCATGTAAAAAATTTCCTAATTTGAGCAGGGGCCTTTTTCCCAAAAACCCGCAAAAAAGCCCTGGTATCTCTAGCCGAAAATGGATCAGGGTGCTCATTAGTCAGACCCTGCCCTCCCACAAAGTGTAGACTGCAAATGTATGTGCTTCTTTTCACATCTGAGGGTTCCCGCAATGTGTTGGTTGCACATAACTTGATCAACCTTTGACATTTTTCAGACTGGGTTATTGGCTTGGAATGGGATGAAAAAAACTCCTTTCATTTCATCTTGTCTTTTTTCACGATAACAGGAGTTACTTCTATATTCACCCCAACAACAATGTTTATTCCCTTCACTTTTCTGCTTAATATTGAATTCATTTTCCTTGTTTTTCAAGGCATAGTATAAAGTATGGAGTGGAGTCTTGGAATGGAGTCTTGGAGTGGAGTCTGGAGTCTGACCTTGGAGCTGAATTTTTGGAGTGAGAATTTGGAGTCTGACCTTGGAGTTGGTTTTGGTCTTTGTTTAAAAATATTTTATTATTCATTATGACAATCATATTCTTTTTTATCTTTAGCGTCGTAGGTTCAAATCTCATAGTAGGCCTTAACATATTTAATTTTTTATGTAATACGCATGTTTCAGTACACATGAATGTCTTCTAAGCTATTTATGATCAATATTTTTAATTGCACTTTTATAATAGATGGAGTTAATTACCATACCGAAGATCCTGATCAATCGACATATCCGTGATGTCTGATCAGGATCTTCACTGTTCGCTTTTTGATCAGAAATAACGCAAAAAAGTGTAGACCCTGATCAGATGCCAGAGATGTGCAGGCTGATCTGGATCTACACTGTTCGTCCATGCCATTTAATCGTATATATGGTGGAAAGGGTTATTTACTGTTAAAATATTGGATTTGATAACATAAGGCCCATTTATTTATCGCATATACATATACAGAAATTACTAATTTTTTTATTTTATCAAT
The DNA here is from genome assembly GCA_038501625.1 of Corbicula japonica. Lineage (NCBI taxonomy): Eukaryota > Metazoa > Mollusca > Bivalvia > Venerida > Cyrenidae > Corbicula > Corbicula japonica. The sequence goes on along the minus strand of JAZAYU010000012.1, from coordinate 4,108,632 downwards.
TAATTTCGGAAACTTTCTACCATATTTTTTATATAAACGTCAATTTATTGATACACTGTACATGAATCAAGAGATCTTCACAGAAATGTATACATGTACATTACATTTGTATAAAGTATCATCTGCAACTCTACTGCATGATAACTGATAAACCTTGTTGAATAAACAATCACCTGCTTCGAACTATGGCAATTAGAGAAGGTTAATAGGTAATGTGGTCAAATAAGGGCATTTCAGGACAGCTGTGTAGAAACTGAAAGGTTGAAGTTTGCTGTGTGGATTTCTTGGCATGTTAGATATAAATTATTTAGCGACATGAATAAACATAACATTATAATCACAAGAGGTAATAGACCAGTGAAACAATTCCAACAGTGTTTTTCCAGTCTAGATTCAATCACTCTATTAAAAATCAATTTCAAGGTCACTTCAAAATTTCGCTTCGGTACTTTTTTTGGTAATTTATATGCATCAAATATGATTTATTTTTGGTTAGAATTGAAGTTTTTGTTGTGGGAAATGATTAAATAAACTACTATTTTTAATTTTGATCCATTACAACATGATTATAGATGATATTTGTGTTGAAATTAAATGATTCATGGACATCTTTTAAAAGCCGTTTTCGGTACTTTTCTAGGTACTTTCATCTGCATTAAAATATGTTTGGTTTTAAGCAGAGTTCAAGTTTTTCGTGGTGAGAAATGATAAAATACACTTTTTTTTTAATTCTGACCCTTTATTACATAGTAATTATTATAGATTACATTTGTTTCAAATTTAAACTAGATGTTTTTTGTGAAAAACGCATGTCTCCCCCCTGCGCCCAGACCCCTCTGACCTTGACCTTTGACCTACTGATCCCATAATCAATAGGGTTCTTCTACTCAATAAGGACTATTACCCTATTTAGTTTGGATGCTCTGGGTCAAGCGGTACTCCAGTAATTGACCGGATACGGTTTTTACTCTTCGGGGCCCCTGTGACCTTGACCTTTGACCTACTGACACCAAAATCAATAGGAGTCCTCTACTTAATAAGGACATCCATCGTATGAAGTTTGAATGGTCTGGGTAAAATAGAACTCCTATTATTGAGTGGAAACGGTTTTCACTCTTCAGGCCCCTGTGACCTTGACCTTTGACCTACTGACCCCAAAATCAATAGGGTTCTTTTTATCAAAAAGGGCTATCACCCTATGAATTTTGAAGGCTGTGAGTCAAACGGTACTCCAGTTATTGAGCGGAAACGGTTTTCACTCTTCAGGCCCCTGTGACCTTGACCTTTGACCTACTGACCCCAAAATCAATAGGGTTCTTTTACTCTATAATGGCTATCAACCTATGAAGTTTGAAGTCCCTGGGTCAAAGGGTACTCAAGTTATGGAGCAGAAACGGTTTTCACTCTTCGGGCCCCTGTGACCTTGACCTTTGACCTACTGACATCAAAATCAATAGGGTTCTTCTACTCAATAAGGGCTGTCATCCTATGAAATTTGAAGGCTCTGGGTCTAAGGGTACTCGAATTATTGAGTGGAAACGGTTTTCACTCTTGGAGCCCCTGTGACCTTGACCTTTGACCTACTGACCCAAAAATCAGTAGGGTTCTTCTACTCAATTAGGGCGATCACCCTATGAAGTTTGAAGGCTCTGGGTCAAAGGGTACTCGAATTATTGAGCAGAAACGGTTTTCACTCTTTGGGTCACTGTGACCTTGACCTTTGACCTACTGACCCCAAAATCAATAGGGTTCTTCTACTCAATAAGGGCTGTCACCCTATAAAGTTTGAAGGCTCTGGGTCAAAAGGTACTTGAGTTAGTGAGCGGAAACGGTTTTCACTCTTCGGGTCACTGTGACCTTGACCTTTGACCTACTGACCCCAAAATCAAAAGGGTTCTTCTACTCAATAAGGGCTGTCATCCTATGAAGTTTGGAGGCTCTGGGTCAAAGGGTTCTCGAGTTATTGAGCGGAAACGGTTTTCACTCTTTGGGTCACTGTGACCTTGGCCTTTGACCTACTGACCCCAAAATCAATAGGGTTCTTCTACTCAATAAGGGCTATCACCCTATGAAGTTTGAAGGCTCTGGGTCAAAGGGTACTCTAGTTATTGAGCGGAATCGAAGTGTGACAGACGGACAGGGCAAAAACAATATGTCTCCCCCAGAGGGGGGGAGACATAATGATTCATCGATCTCTTTTAAAAGCCGTTTTTCGATACTTTTCTATGTACTTTCATATGCATTAAAATATGTTTGTTTTTCAACCAGAATTTAAGATTTTGGTGGTGGTACCCCACTAATATTTTTAATTTGGAACGTTCTACATTTTTTGCTATTACATATTGTGAATATTCTTGCAGCAAATTATTGTTAATAATACAACTGATACTAATCTATTTGCTGAATAAGTTATCTAAGTTAAGTCAGTGGTAAGGACAATTTGACACTTCGATTACCAATTAACAGATTATAGCATGTGTCACTGTCACACTTGGTAGGATCTGTTAATCGTTTGTTTTATGACAGGAAGCCCCTAGTCTTAAACCTGATAAATAAATGCAAGTAATCGATGTTCTTTCAAGACACTAATTTTAAACTTTCTGCAAAGGGAAACTGAAAAGTGTAAATGTATGTAAAAAAACTTGCTGTTTTAGTTACAGTTTTGTTACCAATTAAAAACAACAGTGTCTTCTTTCAAAATAATTAAAGACTACATGCTACCCCCTGTTCCTTGTTTTAAATGCACATGAAATAGGTGTGAAAGTAAAGCCTGAATTGGTTCTATAAATTTTCAATTATCCTCTTTGGTAATACTTGCTGGTAGCTTTTGGAAAAAAACACACACAAAAATATTGGTTTGATGGGCCATAAAGTTTTCCTTGTTTTGGTTTCATATCTGATACAGTCTCTATGGCTCATGCAGGCGCATAGGAGCAGGGGCCGCAGGAGCCGCGGTCCAGCCCCAATATTTCTGCAAGTCGCGGCCCCGGCTGGCAAGCCTTCAAAATAGGGCTCTGGCATTATGCAATGCCATAAACAGTAGTATCGTGCCATAAGATCGTCGTTATTACATGAAATTGTTATCGGCCTAGCTAATACACAGTTAAGTGTCAAAGTCAAGGAAACGGTGATGTGTCGCGGGATTGCCTCAGGGTGTTAAAGCCACGGTTGAGGAAGGAGCTTATCCAAGTTAAACGTATTGAAATAAGTAGCACGAAACAATTTAGTTTCGAAGACCATAATCGGCAAAGTTCAAGAAAGTACTAAAAATTGTATAATATTTTATTTATAACAAGAGCTGTCACTGGAATTGACATATGCCCCCGAAATGCAGCTTGAAATCAAATAGGTATACATATGTAATAAATAAACATATGTAATGAAAAATATGCTTGTGGAAGACGAAGCATACTGCATGCATATAATGTGAAAGATGAAAGGATCATAATTATGTTTCAAGTCTGTAGTAAATATATAGTTAAATAAAGTTAAATACAGTCCGCACTCGTTGTGTCGAAGTCGTCGGGGCCGTACATTTTAATTCGAGATATCCGAAGTTTGACACATCCGAATTGGCTCCAATGCACGAAAATTATACCTATATGTTTCTAATGCTGACATGATTGTAAGTGATAGTACTAATTTGTCAACATTTCAATGGATCAATTAGTTTATCAAAACAGAATAGAAAAATACATAAACTTGATTATATTAATTTTATTACATGTTAAAAAACCATCATCGTTAAGTTTCGGTTTTTGTGTAACATCGTCGTCGTCATCACTTTGAGTGTTAAAGTCGTCTTTCGTTATGTTTAATTACGTAAACCAAATCAATTTAATATTCACCCCATAATCGTTAATTTGGAGCTTTTTGTGCGTCAGTCTTGTTGGGGGAGAATTGATTACGTTTGTATCATGTTTTTGCATTTGTTGTCCTTAACGGATTAACCCATATTTAATTAGCCTGGTTGTCACGATGTCATGATTATTGTAATTAAATAATGCTTTTTAAAAACTGAAATTAATTGCATTTGCGAATTCGAATTTTTTACATCCAAATGCATTAAATAAGCGAATACTTTACTGACCATCTGATAATCGTTAATTATAATTAAATAATGGTATCTTGTTTGCCGACAAGTTTTCTCTTTGAAGAAGCCGTGCGCATTGTTCGACCGCGGCAAGTTTCACACTTCGACTTATCCGATGATTTTATATAACATATTTTAGCTGACGGGTTCTAAATTTACTTCGACTTATGCAAACATTGTTTAAGTCGAATTCGAGTTAAGCGGCGTAATATTATATGTAATAAGAACACATTTTGACGGGACCGTAAAATTAATTCGAGATAACCGATGTTTCGACTAAAGCGAGTTTGACACAACGAGTGTGGACTGTATTAATATGAACAAGAGGTCCATGATGGCCCTTTATCACTCACCTGAGTGCAACGTCTCGATATGGTGAACATTTACATCAAGTTATTTTAAAATCCAATAAGAAACAACAAATCTACAGCTTGGAAAAGAAAATGCTATTTTTCGTAACAGTGACCTTGACCTTTGACCTACAGGCATGGGTATTGTAAGCAACACATCACTTTGTCATGGTGAATATTTTTGTAAAGTTATTTTGAAATCACTTCATTCATTAGGAATTAACAGCCAAGACAAGAAAATGTTTTTTTTAGTAACAGTGACCTTGACCTTGGACCAACAGGCATGGGTATTGTACGCGAAAGTACACCTTGTCATGGTAAACATTTGAGCCAAGTTATTTTAAAATCCAATGAGAAATAACAAATTTACAGCATGGACAAGATTTTTCTATTTATAGTAACAGTGACCTAGTTTTTGAACCCAGGTGACCCATATTCAAACTCAACCAATTAATAACTGGGACATATGTCCTGACCAAGTTTCTTTACAATCTGAGAGTAAAATTGTGACCACTATAGTGTAAACAAGAAAATTCTATTTTTAGTAACAGTGATCTAGTTTTTGGACCCAGATGACCCATATTCGAACTTGTCTGACAAATCATTAGGACAAACATCCTGACGAAGTTTCATGACAATCGGAGCAAAAATGTGACCTCTAGAGTGTTAACAAGAAAATTCTATTTTAAGTAACAGTGACCTAGTTTTGGGACCCAGATGACCCATATTCAAACTCGTCTGAGAAATTATTGGGACAAACATCCTGACCAAGTGTCATGACAATCAGAACAAAAATGTGACTGCTAGAGTGTTAACAAGAAAATTCTATTTATAGTAACAGTTACCTAGTTTTTGGACCCAGGTGACCCATATTCAAACTCGGCCTAGAAATAAATGGGACAAATATCCTGACCAAGTTTCATGATAATTGGAGCAAAAATGTGACTGCTAGAGTGTTAACAAAAAAATTCTATTTATAGTAACAGTGACCTAGTTTTTGGGATCAGGTGACCCATATTCATACTCGGCCTAGAAATAAATGGGACAAATATCCTGACCAAGTTTCATGATAATTCGAGCAAAAATGTGACCGCTAGAGTTTTAACAAGAAAATTCTATTTATAGTAACAGTGACCTAGTTTTTGGACCAGGATGAACCTTATTCGAACTCGTCCGAGAATTCATTGGGACAAACATCCAGACCAAGTTTCATGACAATCGGAGCAAAAATGTGACCGCTAGAGTGTTAACAAGAAAATTCTATTTTTAGTAACAGTGACCTAGTTTTTGGACCCTGATGACCCATATTAAAACTCGTCCAAGAAATCATTGGGACAAACATCCTGACCAAATTTCATGACAATCGGACAAAAAATGTTACCTCTATTGCCTTAACAAAATTTACCGTAGGGTTAGGGTTAGGGTTTAGGGTTAGGGTTAGGTAAAAAGGCCCATAACTCAGCCAAAAATATTCCGATCAGAAATTCCTTTGGATATGCATAACAAGTCTTGGTGACAAACACTCCTGTGAAGTTTCAATGAAATCCCTCAAGCGATTTCAGTTTATGTTAGGGTTAGGGTTTAGGGTTAGGGTTAGGGTTAGGTAAAAAGGTCCATAACTCGGCCAAAAATAATCCGATCAGAAATTCCTTCGGATATGCACATCTATGCTTGGTGACAAACACTCCTGTGAAGTTTCAATGAAATCCCTCCAGCGGTTTGGGAGAAGAAGCGAGGACAAGATTTTGCTTCAAAGGGCCATAACTCAGCCAAAAATAATCGGAGCAGAAATTCCTGACGATATGCACAACTAGGCTTGGTGACAAACATTACTGTGAAGTTTCAAAGAAATCCCTCAAGCGGTTTCAGAGGAGAAGCGAGGACAAGAATATTTCGGACGGACGGACGGAAGGACGGACGGACGGTCCGATTACTATATGCCTCCCTTCGGGGGCATGAAAATAACACCATTTCCTAAGGAATATTCAGTAAATATGATTATGAATATGACTCTATTACTGATGCATCTTTTGTTATCCGATCTTTGTACAATCATTTCTTTTGCATATGAAGATCTGTATTGAAAGAATAGACGTCTAATTTACGAACCGTGATCTTATTGTTGATTGCAGTATTTCAGTATTCAAATATCGGTCACCCGATTTACCGAAATCAATCGAATTACCGAAATCAACCGAAATCAACCGGGAATTACCGAAATCAACTTTATAAATTCATTTTTCCCCGTTATTAATGCTTATTTTAATAATTAGTGTGATTATAAAATGAATATTTATGAAAATAAAGATGATTCAATTCAGAAATTTGATTTGAAATTGTAAAAATGACCGTTGATGTGCGTACTAACATATAACGTTGTATGCCACAAACCGAAATCGGCGAGTTAACTTCCTATTTATATATTAAGTATGGCGTAAATCTGAAATAGATTGTTATAAATAAAAAATTTGTTCATACTGATATGTTAATACGTGTTTTTTTCATTACATTTCCTTAAAACTTGCTCAAAAAGTCAGCGGGCGAATTTCCGAAAGCGGGTCGCAAAGAGATACCAAACTACCGAAATCGACTTTTAAATTCATTTTCCCCAGTTATAAGTGATACATTATTTATTAATTGTGATAATATTATGAATTTTCATTAAAAACGTTGATTTTTCAAATCAGAAATTTCACTGGACTCGTAAAAATGACCGTAGATATGCGTACTAACTTATAACGTTACATACCAAAATCGGCTTGAAAACTTCATATTTATGTCATAAATATAGTGCCGATCTCGAATAAATTGATATAGATAAAAATGTGTTCATACTGACTCCTTAATAAGTTTATTTTCATTAAATTTTAGTAAAACTTGCTAAAAAATAATAGCGAAAGCGTTCTCATCGAGTGTATTTTTACTAGCGCAAATAAAAGTCTTTGTTTTTCTTGTTTAATGAGGGAGCTTAATTGCAAATACTGATTTCATAATTTTATTTAACAAAATCACCTCTGTATGATATCTTATTGTTATAAGAGAAAAACAATATTGAAAAGATTGTTCTTTATGAAGATTATAATTGGAAGAATAGTATCTTTGTTATTATGCAGTAATAGATTATGAAAGGTATATAATGCCCAATCATAATGATAATTGACGTTCTAATAATAATATTAAAAACTTGAAACAAACCCGAATTATGACATTCTCTTCTCAAAACAAGCATTAATTTTTGCGGCTATTGATACCTAACGTACAAAAACAAACACGATTCATGACATTACCTTCTCAATCCAATAAAAGCCTTTGAAAAGACCGACACTATTTTTTTTTCAAAGAAGCGCCCAACAAACAAAAGGTGTTAATTTCATTTCGCAATAATTTTAATTGCTCCAAAAACATATTTAATGAAAATTTAACAACCTCCATCCCACTGCATTTTATTGCAACTGATTGTTCACATTATTGTAATTATTGTATCAATATATTCAAGCTGTACTTATTCAATTCAAAACGTTTAAAGCCCACACTTAAAGACAAGGTTACTGACCCAGTGAGAGAACAAAAGGTCATACAAAATTGTACGAACAACAATTGCGAATCCATTAATCATGTTCTGAAGCAGGCTGTCGACTGGAAGTCAAAACCCCTCCCAGAGTTTGTAACCATCATACATGACATAGTACGGGCTCAATTTAAGGGGCTTAGGAGTGCCCTTGTTGGCACCGGTGAATTTCGACTTGTGGACAGTCAATTTTCATTGTATGAAATCATGCTGTAAAAATTATTGTTTTCTGTTTTTGTGTTGTATGTATTATTTGTAAAATAATCATTTACAGCCTACATAGCAGTGCTGTGTGACGACACAGTAATTAATCACATGAACGCCGTAGTCTGTTGTTGGAAGCAGGTATTGTGTGATTAATTGCTGTGTCAATACACAGCCGGCAGATCTTACCTTAAACATCAGCGCTGTAAAAATTATTCTTTTCTGTTTTTGTGTTGTATGTATTATTTATAATAATCATTTACAGCCTACATAGCAGTGCTGTGTGATGAGACAGTAATTAATCACATGAACGCCGTAGTCTGTTGTTGGAAGCAGGTATTGTGTGATTAATTGCTGTGTCAATACACAGCCCACAGATCTTACCTTAAACCTCAGATTTATACAATAAATAACAAAACATACACGGATCTGGTATTTATTATTTTGAGTTTAACAAACTCATTTTAAACTAAACACTTTTCTCACATCGTAGAAATATTTTACATGTCCCTTGTCGTTGAATTGAACGAGATAAGCAGCGTAGTGTTGTGGAAATTTGACTGTTGAAACTCTTTTGAGTTAGCTAAGGTTCCTTTATGAACTTTCCTCTCTCTCTCTCTCTGAAGGATATCTTCTTCACGCCCGCCTGTTTCAAGTGTTCAACAATAGCACCAATAAATCCGGCGAGGTCTCGTGTCGTGTATAAAATCATTACACCCTATCGTGAGTATAACTACTTGGGGCTTGAATTCCTTCAGTTTCTGCATAGCTTCCGCTGTGTAAAGCTCTGCTGTCGTGCCACCAATTTCGAAGAATCGTACAGTCGCTGGAACCAGTAAGTAAACCAAATAAAATATTTATTTTTGTAGTTATATTAATGTTACTAAATAGTATATATCTTTATTATTAGGCACTAGTTTGCTTCAATCAGTTCTCAAATAAAATGATTAAAGATTTAATTTTGGTATCGTACTATTTAATTATTATATACGGTATAATAATATTCACTCTATACCTTCATATTTACGGTAATTTGCGTATATCCCGATACGATTTATGTAACTTTATTACATTTATAGCTTATTCATATTCAAACTTTTAGGCATTTTGTTTAAAATTTTTAGAACAATTTATTAAAGATTTACGCTTTATTTATGACTTATACGTTAGTACGCATATCTACAGTTAATTTTGCAATTTCAAATGAAATTCTGAATTAAATCTTCTTAAATTTTAATGAACATTCCTTATGAATTCACAATTAATAAAAAAGGAACTAATAACAGGGGAAAATGAATTTAAAAAGTCGCTTTCGGTAGTTCGGTATCTCTTTGCGACTCGCTTTCGGATATTCGCTCGCTTGCTTTTGGAAAAAGTTTTACGAAAATTTAATAAATACAAACGAATTAAGACGTCAATATGATCATATTTTTGATTTATAACAATCTATTTCAGATTTAAGCCATACTTAATATATAAACAGGAAGTTAACTCGGCGATTTCGGTTTGTGGCATACTACGTTATATGTTAGTACGCACATCTACGGTCATTTTTACAATTTCAAATCAAATTTCTGAATTGAATCATCTTTATTTTCATAAATATTCATTTTATAATCACAATAATTATTAAAATAAGCATTAATAACGGGGAAAAATGAATTTATAAAGTTGATTTCGGTAATTCCCAGTCGATTTCGGTTGATTTCGGTAATTCGGTTGATTTCGGTAAATCGGGTGACCCTTCAAATATGACGTTTTATATACATCAATGACTACATATAATTGTTTTTGTAAAAAAGAAACTTATTACATCGACATATCAATGATAATATTATGCAGCCAAAATCATCTCTTCCATGGCCCCAATGTTCACATCGCTCCTACGCGCCTGTCATGTAGACCTAAACATCAGAAAATCCTGGGCTGCATAGCCTGGGCCGTATTGTTGATTGGTCATAATGCCGTAATTCTGTACAGTGCAACACAAGTTAGTTACATTTATTTTGTATTTTAGGTATAAAAAAACTAGGTTTCCCCGTATTAGGTAGCACCTATAGTTATATTATAGTATATATATAGGGGAGGAAACATCCTGGAGGAAACTGCAGTGTGGGGGAAACATCTTGGTGAGGAACTAAACTGTGGGGGAAATGACTGGATACCCTTGAATATGACCCTAATTGCTATTCTGTTCTTATTTTTAATTGTCTTAAGCTGCCACCTTTGTTTAGCAGCCAAATGTCACTCCCTTGGGTGGTTGCTTAAACAGGCCTGACTGTATATAACCTAATAAAACTAAATGCAAACTATCTAGATCTTGATTAGTGTGCAGAAGCTCATATTTGTCAAGTCTCAAACTGTGAGGTGGTCATCTGTAGGGCAATTATCAGTAGATCTATTTCGATGACAAATTATCAGGTCTAGGAAACGGCCGTTTTTATGGACTGTCTGTAAATTTACAGAATGTCAGTTTATTTATAGATAAATCGGTCTGTAAATTTATGGACAAGGGTTGATACAAAAGTTGACTCATTTTAGAAATTCTTAAATCTAAAGCATATTTGTTGATTCTGATAGAAAAGAGCATATCATAGGGCATAAATATAGATGGTTGAAGTTGTTCACACTGGTATTTCCTCTCCAACACAGTCATCGATGACCTAACAAAATTTCACATAATTATTTGAAGATAATAATGAACTCTTTAAAAAAGTTATGTTTATTTACAATAAGAAATACTAATCTATTTGTAGATTTTCATTCATTTCTATCCCAGTGTGGTGTAGAACCAAGATTTTAATTTTTGACACCTTTTGAAACAACCCTTGTCCATAAATTTACAGATGTTTTTATATATAAATAAACTGACAGTCTGTAAATTTACAGACTGTCTGTAAAAACAGCCGTTTCCTAGACCTGATTATGGCTGATATATCTTATTCATCCAGACTAACCATGCCCTTGATAAAATGGCATCATTTTCTATGCCAATGATAATATATCAATCTAGATTTGCATACAGCCCATGGCCTTCTGTCATCAGTGGTTATTGGCAGTAATCAAATCTAAGGGAGGTAACTCAATGAAACAATTTAGTTTTTCCTCATGTAAGTTTCCTCATGTAAGAGAAGGTTGAGAAGGCTTATATAGCTCTATGGAATATTATAATGAATAAGTTATTTCATTATTTACTTGTCTGCATCTAAAACAAGCATATAATTCTTTAAAAACAGCGTTCACATACCTTACCCCAAAGTACGGCACTTCTGGTTATGCGGCTTCCTTCGGCTGGGGATTTTATCGGACCAGACCAAGACTTAAACCAGACCAAAAACAAAAATACCGATTGTGTCAGAAATTTCCGTCTAATTCCGTCTAATTTCCGAAAGGTAAACAGTGCTATCCAATTTCAACACCTGATTCATAAATTAAAGAAAAATGAAAGGCAGTGTTTAAAATTCTGCACGTTATTCAGAAACATATGTTTATTCAAAGGGAAAGGTAAAAAGAACAACATGATATTCTACAGCGCTCTGAATGCCTATTAATTTACCCATCTGCAGTTGATTGTAATGCTTACCTTGTTTGCTTGACGGTGGCAGTGGTTAAAAAGTTTATGAAGAGTTTAGGGAAATCTTGTTAAGAACAACGCGCGATCTGGTTATTTTGTTTCTTTTGTCCATGCCGTCGTGTTCTTGCTGATTTAGAACCTGGCTCAAACCCATAAGATCCATCGTGTTCTAACTGAGTTAGAACCTGGTTCAAAATCCCATTTGCAAATTACAAATTGTTTTGCCACTGACCCGGCAATACAATACGGTAACTAATATATGGTTCTCTTTTTAGTTAATTGTTTTTGGTGTATATTTTGAAACTGGTCATTTTATTACCCATGCTTATTTTCCTTCTCTACTTCTTGGCTGTGTGTGAAGGCTGTGTCTTCTGGATGTGGCCATTCCTGATATATGCATATTTCACTTTTTTCAACAAGTAAAACGTTGATGCTGAGCACCAAGTCGCCGCAGTAATCAATCTCCTTCGCAGAGTTGTCGTTCCTTACACTCACTTTACTGAGCCGATAGTGTAAGAGAGTGCGCAGTAATATAGTAATATATTCCGACGCCGAACCTGAAATAAAATAAGGCCACAGAATACGTTCAGGTTGAATATGCATTTTAACAAAGTACTGGGATTTTCTTGTGTATGTTTAAAATGCAGAATATCACCCCAAACACAGATTGCAGTCTACAAAATCGGGGTCAAAATACAGACCGGTTCTGTAAAAGATTAAGCAAAATGATCAACTGTAGATGGGAAAATCAAAAGGCATGCAGAGCGCTGTAGAATATCATGTTGGTAACCTTGAACCTTTTTCGCTGCATGGGGAGGCTGTATTTTGTGAGTGTGACGATTCCTGATGTGCATATTTTACTTTTTTTATAAGAAAGTGAAATATGCATATCAGGAATGGCCACATTCAGCAGACACAGCCTCCCCACACAGCCAAATAGTAGAGAGGAAAAGAGAGCATGGTATTACAATAATCAGTTTCAAAATGGACGCATTGGAACGGTCAGTGGCAAAACATTTTGCCACTTGGGGTTAAAACCAGGTTCTAGGGTGCACCGACCTTACACTTGCTCCAACCCACCCATCGGCTCAACAAAGTTGCATGAAAAAGCAGACAAACATATAAAACGTAAGAAGCTAATAGCATTGCAAAGTCAAAGGGCGGGTACTCAATGATCTTACCGAGACCAGAGCTCCTGGAGTAAAATCAGCAAGAACACGATGACAGGGATAAAAGAAACAATTCGAGCTTCTATGTTCTTTAAAGAAAAGATTTCCCCATAAACCGTCATAAACTCTTAAACCCCTGCCACCGTCGTGCAACCAAAAGGTAAGCATAATGATCAACTGTAAATGGGTTAATCTAAGGAAAGAAAACGTCTTAGCAAAGTATTATTAGTCGTCGGTTTGCTAAATAATAACTGAATTATTCATAAAACCAAAAAGGTACTACTAATTGTAATATCTTTATTTCACTCATTACGACATTGACAACTAGATGAATTCATTCGCTTATTTACAATTAATGAGGTTTTCAAGTATGACAAAACCTGACAAAATATACACAATCAAAATCAAGCAGATCGATACGATATTTCATCTGGTCTCAAAAATAGCCAAATTCAACATTTAAAATAATTCTTCTGTTGGATATTGTAAGGTTTTTCTTAGGATAAGTTTAAAAAAAATATTTGCTAAGTTCATTAAGTTTCTCATTTTTACAACTTTATTTTGACACTGTGATTGTGATAATACAAGAACATTAAATCTGTCATAACAGAAAAACATCAAAATAAAAATAAACTTTCATTTTTAGCAAGTGCGATGCTGCCACTGTTGACAGCCTTCACGTTAATTTAACTATACTCAGCAAAAATTAAAAAAATAATCCACTTTCCTACCTGTAATTTTGTAAAATTAGAAAACGAAATATTGAAATTCTTTCTTTCAACAAATGTGCATAAATTTCTGTAATCATTGCCAAAAATTATAATATTCTTTAAAATTCACAGTCAAAACCTAGTTATCTTTCTCTATGAAAAGGTGAAATATGCATATCAGGAATCGCCACATTCAGAAAAAACAGCCTCCCCACACAGTCAAGAAGAAGAGAGGGGGAGAGAGCATGGTTAATAAAATGATCAGTTTCAAAAAAAGACACCACTAACAATAAACAAAAATGAGAACCCGAGGGGTTACCGCCTTGGAACGGTCAGTGGCAAATCAAATTGCCACTGGGGGTTTAAACCAGGTTCTAGGGTCACCAACCTCACACTTGCCCCTACAGGTTCTCATATCACAAAACAAGTACAAGTTGTCTTGGTGAAAAGACTCCAACCCACTTATCGGCTTAACAATGTTGCATGCAAAAGCACACAAACATATAAAACATATTCATTTCAATATAATGCATTCAGCATGTAATATTGTGTCGTATGTAAGTCCAAAAGTATATAAGTTACAGACATGAAACTTTACAGGCATGTTAACCATCATGTGTTGTTGTGCACCTGGTGTTTTGTTTCCTGCCACACCCATTTAAACCATTATGGCCCCTTATGTATTTCAGTATAATACATTTACCATGTAATCTTGTGTCGCACGTAACTCAAAAACTATGAGAGTCACAATCATAAAACTTTACAGGTATGTTGACCATCATGAGTAGTTGTGCATCTGGGGTTTTGTTTATGGCTACGGCTATTGACCAGAGTTATAGCCACTTATGCATTTCAATACCATGAAACCTGCCTTAGCAGCCACCTGCGAATAGTAACCATCTGTTTTAAACAGCCGGTTTGAATATGACCTAAACTGACATTTGTTCTTATTTTTTACTGTCTTTAACAGCCACCTGTCTTCAGCAACCACTTTTTGTCACTCCCTTGGGTGGCTGCTAAAGACAGGCTTGACTGTATAATGTATTCAGCATGTAATCCTGTGACGCATGTTAGTGCAAATGTATGTGGAGTGACAGTCATGCATCTATACAGGCATGTTGATCATCATGTGTAGTTGTTCACCTGGGGTTTTTTGTTTCTGGCCACATCCATTAAAACCAGAGTTATGGCCCCTTATGTATTTCCGTAAAATAAATTTACCATGTAATCTTGTGTAAATAGCCACAATCATGAAACTTTACAGGTATATTGACCATTATGTATAATTGTGACCTGGGATTTTGTTTTAGGTCATTCACATTAAAATCAGAGTTATAGCCGCTCATGAATTTTAATATAATTTCAGCATGTGTCATGTAACTCAAATAGTATGAGAGTCACAGTCATGAAACTTTACAGGTATGTTAACTATTAAGAGTAGTTGTACACGTGGGTTTTGTTTCTGGCCAGGTCCATTTGAACCAAAGTTATGACCCCTTATGTATTTCAGTACAGTTCAAATGTAATATTGTGTTGCAAATAACTCCTAAACTATATTAGCCAAAGTCGTTAAACTTTATAAGTTTTGTTGACCATCATGTGTTCCCGTAGTAGTACGTTAGTGTGAGGTAACTGTGATTGGATTATCTGTTCAGTGTACTGTGACCACAATATTGGCTTTTATTTACAATGACAACTTAGAGTGGGGGCATCCGTGTCCTATGGACACATCTCTAGTTAAAAAGATGTTATTCGTACATCATTTGCAGAATCTCTATTCCACAGGTGACACCATTTCAATTGAATAATTATATCTTTAAATGACTTGGTGTGATGCAATAATACTAGTTGCAGACTATAAACACCTTTATGGATTATAATTTGCATTTGAGGTGCAAACATGCAACATACTTTCTTTGATTTTTTTCTGATATATTACCCTTGATTGATAATCATTTTTGACATCCTTTTAGACCTAAAACAACACCTTCAAAACATTAACTTACATCTTACTTTCAGTTACATCATGATATTAATAAAATAGTTTTTAATAATAATTTATTTTATATGAAAAATTATGTGGCCTATTTGACTTTGTGGCATATTCAACTCAGAAAAAGTGGACTATTAGATTTTCTGGTCCATTTGATTTTTATGGCCTATTTGACTTGTATCCTATTTGACGTGATACCGACACAGACGCCAAGGGTAAATTCATTTCTTGACTGTTTCACTGCGCATGTCTGTACTTTCAGCAGACAGCGACAGTAGTAAACCAATTTTGTCTGGCGGCTATAACCGCCAGAGAATCCTTAGCGAGTTTCAATTATCTTTCCTTGAGGTTTAAATTAGGCGGTATTCCCCATGTTTACAAGTACATAACAACACCGGCTAGTGTTAGGTTTAAAAATACAATAAACGTGGAGTCATATTACAGATGCATGTTAACCATTTTCCCAACTGGGTTGCTGATAGCAATTTGATGCCACTTAACCTGGTCAGTGATATATTGCAATACATATGTTTGGAATGCCCACATTACTTCGATATGTTAAACCTCCAAGTTGCACAAACGTGCACAATGTTTGCCATATCATGTCGTTCAGTGCACTGTTACACCTTCCAGTTGCTGGTTTATAAAGTATTAGCTGTACTTCTTCTAATCTTTATCACAAATGGTGCATATTTACTCGAGCATGCTATATCCATGTTAAGGTTTATGAATTATTGTGATGAGCAATAAGCGTATACTTGATAATTAGCTTGAGAGCGAATTTTTAAAATAGATACAGAGAGCAAATATGACGTCATCCAGCAGCCAATAAGAGGCCTCTAGATTTTGGTTTACAACAGTCGTTTATTTTCTGATAACGACGGAGAAAGAGTCTAATTCATTTCGGGTAGTATGTCTTTTAGCCACTTCTTTTAAAATTTCGTTTAATAAAATGTTGTTAAAGGATTTCGCGCGAAATGTCTAACTTTATCGATATATTCGCTTTCGGTTCGTAATGAGATATTCAGACATGCATAAATCCCCCAAAAGTGAAGCAAAGTATACCGAAGGCTCGATCGTAAGAATAAAGCTTGAAAACATTTTGTAAGTATCAATCGTAATTAGCTTTGACACAAATTTTGTGTTTGGGATCCCAGTTCGGACCCACATTTCCATCTGGCCTGCGAGGATTGGTAAACCTACTGCTGATGGTGTCGTTTGTCATGGAACACCTTTCCATCACCACATGTTTTTCATTTAATTTGATAGTGTCACAATACAACTGTACAATTTGTCAATTTGTTCCGGTTATGAAGCAGACCAGTTTTCTACTCCAAATATTTAGAGGAATGCATGCTGCTTTAACATTTAATATTTTGACATTTTATATTTTTCATTTATTGGCAAGCGTTACCTCTAAACGCCATGCATCAAAAACGTGTTGCATATTTAGTTTTAACAAAAAGTTCACAGAGTCATAATCTCAGCTTTAAATTATGATTAGGCACTGAAAATTTATAACAAAATTCACCTTTAAGCATCAAATCATCGGTAAACATGAATTAAATCCGGTAAGAAATTATATTCAAGTACTGTGTATGCAGAACTTTCACTTGACATATTCCCGATTGACAGTTGCGTAAAAAATTTGTAGACGGAAATAATATTTTCAATAGTCAGGTTATGTCCTATAAACAGTAAGAAAAACAATCAAACTATTGTACGCTAACTTTAATTATCAAGAAAATATATATTTCTGTCCGATTTTATATGGAAGTATGATTTATATTATAAAAAACATCTATTTATTTGTAATTCGTCTAATTAGTACTGTATAACATGAGGCGGATGCATGATTTGCATCAGCCAATCAGAATCGAGCAATGTCTATACGGCTGAGAGCCGCATATACAAAAATACTGTGGTGGAAATTAAAATGGATTATCGTAGATTATAACTGGAAAATGTAAGTAATTTATTTGTCTGAAGCAAGAATAATGGTAATATTAATGAAATATTGCTATATTTAGGCCTGTCATGTTGTAAATTTGCCGATAACTTAGATAATTGTCCCGACTGAAAATCGGTCGGAACATGCGACACGAAAACTGCGTTCGGCGGTATGACGTCGTAATTGCCATAAAATAAAAAAAAAGATAAATAAGCATTTACGACGTCATATTTATAGGACTAACCAGTTTTCATCCCATGCATGCCAATGTTATGTAGAATTCCAAAAAAAACAGAAAATTCACCAAGTTTCATATAAAACACTAGTTAGACCGCAACTTGAATACTACACACACAGTGGAACATTAACAAAATTTAAATGCTCGACAACTTTAAATAATAAATGGGAGACATTAGAATCTAGAAGAACATCTGCGAGACAGATATGTGTTTTTCAAAATTGTCAATGGTTTAGTGGCAGTATCAGTCCCACCATGTCTTGTACAGCCATTAAAAAGAACTGGGACATGCAACCATTAACATACAGGCAGGTTCTCACTAACATAGATATTTTTAAATACCTCTCTTTCCTTAGATAGTTGTATTATGAAACCAACTACCATCCATGGTCGTTCTACAGCCTGATCATTTCCGACAGGCTTTAAACAACCTAAATGTTGCGTAGATAGCAAAACACTGTTTTTATCCTGATTTTAATTCTTTTAACACTCACCCCTGTTTTTCTTTGACGTCTTCTTGTCATTTAAAAACTTTCATTTTTGCACTGACGCACACCTGCTAGTAATACCTGAAAGGGGAGTTTAGCAGTATATATAGATAGATAGGATTATTTCAGTAGAACGAGTGAAAATACTCGTTAAGTCGCAATGAATAGCATTTCAACTGAACATTTACTAACTATAACCTTTGATCTATTGTTAACTTTTGGTCAAGCAAAACACTATCATAGTCTGTTGCAGATACTTATGTGCAAAATTTTTCAACGTGGAGATGTTGAGTGTGATTTTTTCCATCACCAAAATCAAAACCTTATTTGCCTAAAAAGGAAAAAATGATATTTGGTCTGGTAGTCAAAGGTGACTGGATGTGCAAGATGATGGGGCACAAATGTACTGTATTTTTATTTTAAATTATTATGTAGGACATCAATACTTATTACAATTATTACAATACTTTTTGTGTCGCCCTTTCGAAGAAACGGCGATACATAGGGATTGCTTTGTCCGTCCGTCGGTCTGTCCTCCGTCCGTCCGTCTGTCACGAAAACTTCACGTTGGCTATAACTTTGCCATTTCTTAATATTTCTTTATCAAACTTGCAAATTATATTGCTTATGACAACACGCTCGAGATGGTGCCAAATTCTCATGGTCAAGGTCACATTTGATGGAGTTATGCCCCTTTTTGTACTTGGATTTTTACACGAAAACTTAACGTTGGCTATAATTTTGTCATTTCTTAATATTTTTTCATCAAACTTTCAAATTATATTGCTAATGACAAGACGCTCGAGATGATGCCAAATTCTCAAGGTCAAGGTCACATTTAATGGAGTTATGCCCCTTTTTGTACTTGGATTTTTACACGAAAACTTAACGTTGGCTATAACTTTGTCATTTCTTAGTTATTTACATCAAACTTTCAAATTATATTGCTTATGACAACACGCTCATGATGATGCCAAATTCTTTGATGGAGTTATGCCCCTTTTTATACTTGCATTTTTATTCCGACATAGCACCAGAGGGCAACACAAGTGTTCAACTGAACACCCGTCTAGTTAATAATTTATATTCTGTGTGCTGCATGATCCACATCTATGTGTTGTTTGTTTGTCTAGTTAGGCGGTGTTAAAAGCTCAGGGACTGAGGGAAAGTGTCGTTAATAGTGGGTTGTCCTTAATTGTTGGTTTAAATCAAGAAGAAGAGAACATGTCTGTTCTTTAAATATCGCCCATAATACCAGGGTGCCCGTAAAATCGAGTGTCCGTAATGAGGGGTTTTACTGTATAGCAATAGAATTTTACTGTCTGAAACTTAAGTTAATGTTAAAGACTAGAAATGGTGAGTGATTACAAGCATGTTGTTGTTTTTCTTTCAGGACATATGATTCTGTAGAGTTTACCTGTGGTCCACATCTGAATGTTATCATTGGGCCGAATGGAACTGGAAAATCAACAATCGTTTGTGCGATTTGCTTGGGTTTGGCAGGTAAAACAAGCTGGTTAGGGCGTGCCCAGAGTCCCTTGGATTTCATAAAGTATGGGAAGAGCAAGGGTCGCATTGAAATTGAGCTGTAAGTAGGAGTGATGTGTCGTACTCTGAAGGTACGGATTAATTACGTATAAAAGCTAATTAATGCTGTTAGTTGATGTTATAATCAGTTTATATATGTGTTAACCCTCTCCTCCATACATGTATATACGCCTTTTTACGCATGTGCGACCAGTGTAGATCCAGATCAGCCGGCACATCCGTGCACTGGTTGCATTTTGGTTAGAAATAACCTAATGAATAAAAAAGCGAACAATTAAGATCCTCATCAGACAGCACTGATGTGCAGGCTGATCTGGATCTAAACTGTTCACCCTCGCAATTAAGGTGTATGTATGGAGGAATGGGTTAACCAATGACTAAAAAAGTATTGCACAGTTGGGCATATCCTAGTCATATTATTGTTCTAGTCCTGATTACAATTAATTTTATGGCCATTAACTACCCAAATTTGGAGTTGTAAGTTTTGTTAAACATTGTTCTTTCATCCTATTTAGTGCATAATTATTTCCAGTCAAAAACCAAAGAAAGGACTGTTACCAAGCTTTGTATGATGAGTGCTTATATTCAGTATACAATATTTGTTAATTAACAAACAGGTTTAGTTTGTGTTGGCATTCAATTTAAAACTCAAGCATGTTGACCAATGTGGGTTTGGAAACCTTACCTGGTAACTATCACCCAGACCTGATTGGGTTGTCTTTAAAAGTGTTACATAAACATTTTATTTCTGTTTTCTAGGAAAAATGAAGATGGTGATAATTATGTCATTGCTCGAGAGATAAACAAGGAAGGACAGCAAACCAGGTGGTGGGTGAACGGACGGTCAGCCACTCAGAAATCTGTAAGACAATAAATTTACATGTAGTTTCAAATGTCTAACTTAAACAGTTACTGAGAAAAAGACGATGCTTATAAAACACTTTATGAAATGTTAACACCCATCAGCCCGCCAACTTTTAAAGTTGATTTTGGAAGCTTAGCACAGTGAGTCTCACTTAATCCTTTCCTTCATAAATACACATGTGCGACCAGTGCAGATCCAGATCAGCCGGCACATCCGTGCCGTCTGAGCAGAATCTGCACTGGCCGCATTATGGTCAGAAATAACCTAACAAATCAAAAAGCGAACAGTTTAGATCCTGATCAGACGGCACAGATGTGCCGGCTGATCTGGATCTAAACTGTTCACCCATGCAATAAAGGTGTGTCTGTGGAGGAAACGGTTAACATTGATTTTGGATGCTTGTCTGCCTATGTGTCACTGATCTTGAATGGTTTACATTATAGGTTGAAGAGCTTGTTAGTCGCTTGAACATTCAGGTAGGCAACCTCACACAGTTCCTACCACAAGAAAAGGTTGCCGACTTTGCCAAGATGACAGACTATGAGCTTCTAGAAAACACAGAGAAAGCTGTAAGTTTACATATAATATGACTTTACCCACTGAAAAGTAATGGACTCGCCTATGTTTTAAACTGGGCTAGTCCACTTACTGCTGAGCGGGGTTTTTTACAGAAACTCAACAACACAATTTTTTATCTGAATATTTATACTGCAACTTAATCACCTATAATGAAGTCTACATTCATCTAACACATCATAAATACCTGTTCTTCACAGTGTCACGTATCATGCTGTCAGTCGACATTTGTCACCGTTTACAATAATTTTACGTTTTTGTTGACTATTTCAAAGAATTGGCAGTAAAATTTGGTGATTAAATAATTGTGAAATTGTCAAAAATAGAAGATATTGTTAGTTAGATAATTTGCATTCACTTTGCCCTGAGCGGTCACCACATTTCTGATAATTGTGGGTCATTAATCCCCTAATTGAACTAAAAAAACTAACTAAAGATAATCACCTTGGCATCCTTGACTATGTTTCAATGATTGATGTTTGCAATTTGTAAACTGGGTATTTCCACTACGTCATGACAAGGAAATTCTACGAATGTTACGGTTGTTATGTTACTATTATGGTTTCCCCTATCAAATTTTTCACTAAGCAGATAAATATTTTAAGAATTAGTATAAAAGATGTGTTTGTTTTTTACCTAATTAGTCCCCCCATGGTCTTAATGGAACTATGCAAATTCTTTCCATTCTGAAAGTGTCCCACATACACAAACATCAAATCCTCTGTTACTTTGTGGTGAATTTCTTTTAAACATGCACAGCTGGATGTTTTTGTTGTGTGTGTATGTAGGTTGGAGAGCAGGAGATGTATGAGCGCCACCAGCAGCTGAAGGAGTCCCACACCAGCGCCAAGACCCTTGAACAGGAGTATCTTAACCTGGAAAAGAGGCTTAGTGAAGAGCGCCAGAAAAATGCAAGGATTGAACAAGACGTTAAAAACTTCCATGAACGAGAGAAATTCATAAATTTAATAAAATTGTTGGAGATCAAAAGAGCGTGGGTGGTAAATAATTTTGATTTGTTGTTTTTCTTTTAATTGCGTTGAAGTAAAATAGAAGAAAAAAACAATCCAATCTGTGCTCAAGACTTACTGTAAAAAAGACCACCTTTATTATACCTCTAACATATTTCAATCACAAATTCACCTGTGAACAAAGACCAGCTTCTTTTTAAAGACCACTGTTTGGTTTTTCCCCTGGGTGGTCTTTGAAGGTAAGTTTGACTGTATCCAGAATCGGGTCCTTTCTTATTTCTATGTTATATTATCATGGGATTGAGCTGCATAATGGGATATGTTAGATCACTCTCTGTATTGACATTTCCGACTGTTAACCTTTTACTCTATATATACAACTTTATGGCATGGTCAGTGTAGATCCAGATCAGCTGTTTCATTTGATCAGGATCTTCACTCCCCATGAAGATTTTCCAGGTCATTTCTGACCAAGGTGTGGCCAGTGTTGATCCAGATTAGATGACACAAATTGCAATAAAACCTGAATATATGGAGTAAGGAGTAAAGATGTGAAAATTTATCCAGAGACCATGGTTTAATCTGATAAGGATCTAAACACGTCACTGTGGTCAGAAATAACCTCATCAGTTTAAAATTGAATAGTGCAGATCCTGAACCACATGAAAACACATTGAGAGATTTTAATCACTGTAGACATGACTTTGTTTACAGAGGTATGAAATAGAGAGACAGCAGTATGTTGCTCTGAAGGAAGAAAAGAGTCGGGCAGAAAAGGAGGTGAAGGAGGCTCGGTCTGCACACGCCCCGCTACAGAAGAAACTGGATGATGCCAAGAGACAAAAAGAGACTATTGATAATGCCATGAAAACCAAGGTTCTCTTTTCTTTTGTTTCTGTTTGACAAGTGCCCCTTTATTTTCAAAAAAGTGTTTAATTGCTCTTTGTTTTGTCATCTTCCCTATCAATTTAACCCTTTTCTCCATATAAATGCAAAGAAGAGGGGGGTATACTGTTTTACCCTTGTCCGTGTGTCCATCCGTTACAAAATTTCCGTCGCAGTTTTCTCAGCAACTATAACATGCAGCAGCCTGATACTTTGCATTTTGCTTCATCATATAGTCCCATGTAGTGTAAAGCGATTTTATGCTCCTTGCTCATCTACTTTCTGTTTACTGAATACTAAGATTTTATTACTATATAGGTGCATTGCATCAACCAAAGGGCATTTTTATTTTCCGTTGCAGTTTTCTAAGCGACTATAACATGCAGCAGCCTGATCTTTTGCATATTGCTTTAACCTATAGTCCCATATGGTGTTAAGCGATTTTATGCTCCTTGCTCATCTACTTTCTGTTTACTGAATACTAAGATTTTTAAACATAGATGACAAACATGCACAATTGCATCGCTGTTTTCTAAGCAACTACAAATTGTAGCAGCCTGATATTTTGCATATTGCTTTATCCTACAGTCCCATAGTGTAAAGCGATTTTATATTCCTTGCTCATCTACTTCCTGTTTACCCAATTCTTTGATTTTCACACATAGATGACATACATGCACAATTTCTGTTGCAGTTTTCTAAGCAACTATAACATGTAGCAGCCTGATATTTTGCATATTGCTTTTTTCTATAGTCCCATAGTGTAAAGCTATTTTATGTTCCAACCTCTTCCACTTCCTGTTTACCCAATTCTTTGATTTTTGCACATAGATGACAAACATGCACAATTTCTGTCGCAGTTTTCTAAGCAACTATAACATGCAGCAGCCTGACGTTTTGCATATTGCTTTTTCCTATAGTCCCATATGGTGTTAAGCACTTTTATGCTCCTTGCTCATCTACTTCCTGTTTACCGACTATTTTTAGGTTTTGTTACTATATAGGTGTGCTACACAATCCAAAGGTTATCTTTATCGTTATATAGGTGCATTACATAAACCAAGGGGCATCTTTATTGAAAAATGCACATACATTTTGAAACTCATATTTCTCACAGCGGGGGTATCACTAGTGAGCATTAGCTCACAAATTTTTTCTTGTTATGCATGTGCTACCTCAATGTTTAGCAGGAGTTTGTTGGGGATCTTTTGCTAAATTTTCTTTTCTACCCTAGCATAAATTTTGTATTGAATTTCATTTTGAACATATAAACAATTGAATTTAATAAATGTGAAATAATTTTTTTGGGGGATTTGAACATTATATTGATAGTTTACTCCATATATACCAATCCGCATGGGCAAACAGTAAAGATCCAGATCAGCCAGCACATCTGTGCCACCTGATTAAATTTGAAAGCACCAATGTGCTGGCTGATCTGGATTTACACTTGTGGCACACACTATAAAACCTGTATTTATAGAGTAAAATGCTATTTTGACATTCAGCCTTCAATGAGAAATTTTTAGCCTATTCCTACTTAAGAGTAAATGAGTAAATGCACAGTAGTGGTATAGGTTAAAATTCATTTTTTTACAGTCAGTTGAATTGAAGGAGGCTGCAAAGAGAGCTGAATCAAATGGAAAAGAAATAGATAACCACACTGACAAAGTGAGTACTGCTGAATTTTGATCACCTTGATCCTAGTTTATGTACAGACAGTTGAGTAATGCAGAGTAGTGATCGACTAAGCTTGTCTAAATGTTGTTACAGTATGTTGGTTTACATGCAGAGGTGTACAATTCCACTTCGCTCGCTGTGGCAGGTAAATGATCTGCTGGGTCGAGTGAAGCGGCTGAAACACCCGACCAACCAGGCGAGTAAATTTTGCAGCAATGCACATCTGTTTTCTTCGATTTATTTTTATCCTCACTGGGTTTCCCAAATCAGAGCAAGGCTGCAATTGCTCATATTTTTCCAATATGTCAAAATGTCGAAACAAATTAAAATAACTTTGTAGTAGACATGTGCTAATATTTATAAACATGTAAGGGAAAGTGTACTTTCTGTTAGGGCAATTGCACTTTTTTTATTCACTTGACCTGCAGGGCGAGTGGGTCAAAAAATATTGTACACCTGCTGGTTTTCATTTTGTAAAAGAATGCTGGTTTTCATGTTGTTACAGTATGCTGGTTAAGAATGTGTTACAGAATGCTGGTTTTCATGTTGTTACAGAAAGCTGGTTTTCATGTTGTTACAGAATGCTGGTTTTCATGTTGTTACAGTATGCTGGTTAAGATGGTGTTACAGAATGCTGGTTTTCATGTTACAGAATGCTGGTTTTCATGTTGTTACAGTATGCTGGTTGAGATGGTGTTACAGAATGCTGGTTTACGTGTTGTTACAGAATGCTGGTTTTCATGTTACAGAATGCTGGTTTACGTGTTGTTACAGAATGCTGGTTTTCATGTAGTTACAGAATGCTGGTTTTCATGGAATTACAGAATGCTGGTTTTCATGTTGTTACAGTATGCTGGTTTTCATGTTGTTACAGTATGCTGGTGTACATGTTGCAGGGCTTTTCATCAGAAAATTGGGAAGAGACCCTGGCCTTTCCAATTGGGAAATTTATGTGCAATAATTGTTCATTTTGGGAAAACAAAATTAATTGAAAGATGGGTTCTACTTTATCAAACTGAATAGTTAAAGGTATTTTTAACTTAAATCTAATTAATTACGCACTTTCTTTTCCAGACTTCAATTTTCAAACACTCCTCCCAGGAGTTTTAACCATTTTTTGGCATCTTAACTAGCATTTTTGGAAGAGTTTCTGCCACAATTTGGAAAAAATACTATATTTTTTGATTGGGAGGAGGCCTTCATAGGCCTCTGTTATATAAGGATGAAAAGCCCTGTGTTGTTACAGAATGCTGGTTTACATGTTGTTACAGTATGCTGGTTAAGATGGTGTTACAGAATGCTGGTTTTCATGTTGTTACAGTATGCTGGTTAAGATGGTGTTACAGTATGCTGGTTTCAATAGTGTTACAGTATGCTGGTTAAGATGATGTTACAGAATGCTGGTTTTCATGTTGTTACAGTATGCTGGTTTACATGGTGTTACAGTATGCTGGTTTCAATGGTGTTACAGAATGCTGGTTTCCATGTTGTTACAGAATGCTGGTTTTCATGTTGTTACAGTATGCTGGTTTTCATGTTGTTAAGTGTGCTGGTTTACGTGTTGTTACAGAATGCTGGTTTTCATGTTGTTACAGAATGCTGGTTTTCATGTTGTTACAGTATGCTGGTTAAGATGGTGTAACAGAATGCTGGTTTTCATGTTGTTACAGAATGCTGGTTTTCATGTTGTTACAGAATGCTGGTTTTCATGTTGTTACAGTATGCTGGTTGAGATGGTGTTACAGAATGCTGGTTTATGTGTTGTTACAGAAAGCTGGTTTTCATGTTGTTACAGAATGCTGGTTTACCTGTTGTTTCAGTATGCTGGTTTTCATGTTGTTACAGTATGCTGATTTTCATGTTGTTACAGTATGCTGGTTTACATGTTGTTACAGTATGCTGGTTTTCATGTTGTTACAATATGCTGGTTGAGATGGTGTTACAGTATGCTGGTTTATGTGTTGTTACAGAATGCTGGTTTTCATGTTGTTACAGAATGCTGGTTTATGTGTTGTTACAGAATGCTGGTTTTCATGTTGTTACAGAATGCTGGTTTACATGTTGTTACAGAATGCTGGTTTTCATGTTGTTACAGTATGCTGGTTTTCATGTGTTACAGTATGCTGGTTTTCATGGGTTACAGTATGCTGGTTTTCATGTTGTTACAGAATCCTGGTTTACATGTTGTTACAGTATGCTGGTTAAGATGGTGTTACAGAATGCTGGTTTACATGTTGTTACAGAATGCTGGTTTACATGTTGTTACAATATGCTGGTTTACATGTTGTTACAGTATGCTCGTTAAGATGGTGTTACAGTATGCTGGTTTACATGATGTTACAATATGCTGGTTTACATGGTGTTAGAATATGCTGGATTTCATGTTGTTACAGAATGCTGGATTACATGTTGTTACAGTATGCTGGTTAAGATGTTGTTACAGTATGCTGGTTTACATGGTGTTACAATATGCTGGTTTTCATGTTGTTACTGAATGCTGGTTTACATGTTGTTTCAGTATGCTGGCTTTCATGTTGTTACAGTATGCTGGTTTTCATGTTGTTACAGTATGCTGGTTTACATGTTGTTACAGTATGCTGGATTACATGTTGTTACAGTATGCTGGTTTTCATGTTGTTACAGTATGCTGGTTTTCATGTTGTTTCAGAATGCTTGATTACATGTTGTTACAGTATGCTGGTTAAGATGGTGTTACAATATGCTGTATTACATGTTACAGTATGCTGGTTTCAGAGATTATCCATGTTGTTGCATTATGCAGGTTACTTGTTGAAGTATGCTCTGTGACTTGTTCTTACAGTATGCTAGTGTACAAGATGAGCTGAAGTTCAAGAAGGAGCAGGAAGAGGCAAGGAAGAAGCGGTTTGTTTTTCTTCTTGTAACTGTTTTAAAGCGAAAGGTTTGTCGACTGTCAATTGATTTCACACACTTCAACTAATGAAAAATATGCACATGAAATATTATGCTTCTAAAGGAGTTTGATTCTCATTTTAAAAAATTTAAATATCATGATGTAAAAGAAAAATTTAATATTAATATGAATGTCACAGCTCGGTGAAGGTGACAGAGGCTACTTTAGACCTCAGAAAAGTATTGATCACCACAGTGAAAGACAAAGCCAGGAGTACTTTATATTGATTGAAATTATTTTCTGTGATAATACTTAATTTTGAAGGGATCGAATTTTGCACAGACAACATATTTGACATTTTCACACGGGCAGTTGTATTTTTTGTGTCCCCTGACTAGGAAACATATAGGGATTACTTTGTTGGCAGCAGCATCAGAATCGTGGTCCGCGGCATCCGTATTTCCTTGTCCAGAGCCTAACTTTGTCACCATAGGTCCAAATGACTTCAAACTTGGTATGCATGTTTCTGGCAATGACTTGAAGTGCAGTGCACAAGAACCGTAACAGAAAAGGCTTTTGCTGTGTAATTGTCAAAAATGCTGCATGTCACAACATAAGATATTAAAATGAGTTATAATAGTGTTTAACTGTTATACTGTTTTAGTTAAACTTATTTACTTTTTGTATCCATGTAGGGATAGTAAATATAACAGATCTGTTTAAACTCTGAAAGAAGAGTTCAAATAGATAAAAGTAGGTTATTTAAATCATTAAATTAAGATGATTTTCCCCATACATTTAATATTTACACTTCAACTTCATCCTCTACGATGAAGTCTTATTCATCTAACGAATCATAATTTCTGATGGTAAACAGTGTGACGTATTACTTTAAAAGGCGTGGCTACAGTAGAGCCGTTCACATTTTATTGGATGTTGCACAATGTTTTGATGTGTGACGTCGCCGTGCACGCACGTTTTGGCACAAGTTGCTGCGAAAAAGGGTGCCGTCATTCACTTTGTCGTCAATGTAGCTGTTCCAACAGCCATTCGAAAAAGCCGTAATATCACAAATTCTTCTAGTTATTTCTGTATTAATAAGATTATTTATGAGTGTAAATATAAGGATTGAATCGATAGTTGATGGTTTCCATTTGGGTATGAAAAACAGTTGGATTGTTAAAAGTACGCATGAAGCCCTTCTGGCTTCACACACTTTAAACAACCAAACTGTTTTCCATACCCAAATGGAAACCATCAACTATCGATTCAATCCTTAATTTGTTGTAGATTACGAGATCTGAACAAGCAGCTGGAGGCCCTTGAGCATGAACTTCAGAACACTAATGACACAGAAGATGTTCAGGTAGGTACACAACAATATATTATTAACTCTTTCCTCATATATACGCATTTTTATGCATGTGCAACCAGTGTAGATCCAGATCAGCCGACACATCCGTGCACGGATGTGCTGGCTGATCTGGATCTAAACTGTTTGCTAGCAATAAAGATGTGTCTATGGAGGAAAGGGTTAATGTATTTATAGTTGTAGGCATTCAGCTTGGTTCTATTTGGTAAAATTGTATTGTCATGGGTTCCTTATTCAGGGTTTTGAATTTCTAAAATACTTTTACATTAATTCTCAATGTTTCGTGGTTCTTTTGAAAATTTTTAGCAGCCAGAAAAATCCACAATTATGGATTCCTCAGGAGTACACTCCTTTGGATGTGGCTGTTGTTCGGTGTGCAAACAGTGTAGATCCAGATTAGCCAGCACATCTGACCCATCTGATCTGAATATACAATCTTCACTTTCAGTTATTCCTGACCAAGAAACGACTAGTTTATAATCAATCAGAAGGCACAGATGTGCCAGATGACTGGGATCTGCACTGGTCGGACATGTGATTAAACCCTAATATATGACTTTAAGGGTTAATTTTTTCGAGACAGCTGACACAGTTAGCTTCTAAGCTATATACAACTTAATAAAGCTGTAAACAAAGTGTGTATATCTACATCAGATGGCATGGGTGTGCAGGCTGAGTTGCATAAACACTTGTCTTCCTATACAATATAAGCTATAAAGGGTTAACCAATTGAGTAAATGGTTGAATGTTTATTTTACAGCCTTTATTGGAAAAAGTTAACAGAAACATGCGAGAGACTAGTCAGCGGTTGGGACAAATTAACATGGAGGGAGAAAATTTGAGGACACAGATAGACAGTCAGCGTAGAACAATCAGTGGTAAGTTACAAACATAAAAGCAGTGAAGGTCACTGGACCAGTAGGGAGCAGTTATAGCACCTTAACCCTTTCCTCCATAGACACACCTTTATTGTATGGGCAAACAGTGAGATCCAGATCAGCTGGCACATCCGTGCCGTCTGATCAGGATCTGCACTGTTCCCTATTTGATTCGTAAGTTATTTCTGACCAAAATGCGACCAGTGCAGATCCTGATCAGACGGCACGGAAAGTGCTGGCTGATCTGGATCTACTCTGGTTGCACATGCATAAAAATGCGTATTTATGGAGTAAAGGGTTAAGAGCCTAAACTGTGTCCGTTTAACAAAAATGAGACTTTAATCAAATTGGACAAGTTTAATAAGGACCTTTATGCTATTTCATTATACAAACAGGAAAATATCTCATTATATAATCTCACATCCATAATAGATACAAACATTGTCACATATACCAGGCAAGTATTTCTTTTGTTTTCACTGCTGCAGGAAAAAGTCCAGGGCTGGACAAACCCACTAGGCCAAGCCATGGACAAGCTGAAAATTGTATCGGACAATCTCAAAATATCTGATTGCTTGTCCATGGGCTAGCT
Source organism: Corbicula japonica (assembly GCA_038501625.1). Lineage (NCBI taxonomy): Eukaryota > Metazoa > Mollusca > Bivalvia > Venerida > Cyrenidae > Corbicula > Corbicula japonica. Next base: position 4,078,055 of record JAZAYU010000012.1, on the reverse strand, counting down.
CAATCTTTTAGTGCAGACTAGTTTAAACTTTAATTTGATATGCACCATTCTCTTTTAGCACCATGTGCATATCATATTACAACAGCAATAAGTTTATTACACAATAACATGTTTTGAGATCTGTTTTAACATTATCAAGCCCCCATGTAACGCTTCCTCTTAAATTTCCTGTTTCTTTCCTTACTGTGAATACTGACCAATCAGAATTTGCTTATTTGCGCAAAAGTGGGACTAGCTGAAATGTTTACCAGATAGTTCTGGACTAGTTACAAAAAAAAACAACAAAATTTGTCCAGCCCTGAAGTCATCTTACAACCCATGTGTAAGTCACGTCACTGGCTGTGACATATTTGCATTAAATAACAGAGAAGCAAATTGTTTGTGAATTGAAGTACTCTGCTACAACACCTGATTGAAAGAAACTGATAACAAAAAGCTCCAGTTAATCTTCAGATTTTGTTCAATTTCAAACTCTGCCATCACAGAAATCACAACTCATATGATATTTACCAAGGAATATTTATTTACAAACAAACTTTAAATTATGACTGATTTTTATGCCCCCTCAAAGTGGGAGGCATATAGAGTTGCACTTGTCTGTACGTTCCCAACCATTGTGGCATCAACTCCTCCTAAACTATCAGGCAGATTTCTTTCAAACTTGCACAGATGATCAAGCAGGATATGTAGATGATTGTAAAGAAAGGATTTTTTCTTGTGACCATCTTTATCAGAGTTATGGCCTTTTGTTTTTAGCTCACCTGTCACGTAGTGACAAGGTGAGCTTTTGTGATCGCAATTTGTCCGTCGTCCGTCCGTCCTTCCGTCCGTTAACTTTTACTTTAAACGACATCTCCTCTTAAACCACTGTGTCAAAGTTGATGAAACTTGCCACGGATGTTCCTTGCATGAAGCTCTTCCAAATTTGTTCAAAGAAATCAATTCCATGCAGAACTCTGGTTGCCATGGCAACCTAAAGGAAAAACTTTAAATATCTTCTCTGAAACCACAAGGCCTAGAGCTTAGATATTTGGCATTTAGTACCCTCTAGTGGAACTCTACAAAGATTATTCAAATTATTTCCCTGGGGTCAAAATTGGCCCTGCCCCAGGGTTCACTTCATTTTACATAGACTTATATAGGAAATCTTTAAAAATCTTCTTCTCACAAACCACAATGCGTACAGCTTAGATATTTGGTAAGTAGCATTGTCTAATGGATGTCTACTAAATTTGTTCAAATTATGTCCCATGGGCCAAAATCGGCCACGCCCTAGGGTCTTCTTGGTTTACATATAGTTATATAGGAAAAACATGAAAATCTTCTTTAAAACCACAAGGCCTAGAGCCTTAATATTTGATATACAGCATCATCTAGTGGTCCTCTACCAAAATTGTTCAAACTATCCCCCTGGGGTCAAAAATGGCCCTGCCCCAGGGGTCACTTGTTTTACAAAGACTTATATAGGGAAAACTTTAAAAAATCTTCTTCTCTAAAACCACAAGGCCTAGAACCTTGGTATTTGGTATGTGTCATCATGTAGTGGTCCTCTACAAAAATTGTTCAAATTATTCTCCTGGGGTCGAAAATGGCTCCGCCCCGGGGGTCACTAGTTTTATTACATAGTGTTATATAGTAAATCTTAAAAAGTCTTTTTCTCTGAAACCTTAAGGCCTAGAGCTTAGATATTTGGTATAGAACATCATCTAGTTACATTTTCTCCACAATAGCAGCTTGATTTTTTTTAATTTTTGACTTGATTTTACCAAACTTGCAAACAACTCTTGCAACCATTGAGCAGTTGTTGACAGGTGAGTGACCCAGGGTCCTATGGACCCTCTTGTTAAAAATTATGTTGCAGCAGTGGAGGCATCAATGTCCGAGGACATATTCTAGTTTGACATTATTTTAAATGTATACAGCAGGGTTCGTACAAACTGGAAAAATCATGGAAAATGAGATTTTTCTGGAAAAATCATGGAATTGTGATTTTAGGGAAAATGTCATGGAAAAATCATGGAAAATAAGAAAACATCGTTCAAAAAGTTGTATGTGTAATGGAAAAACATTTTTATGTCTATTTTGATTTCAACCCATAAAAAAATGAATGAAAAACATAAATTCAAACATAAATCGCAACTTAAAATGCTGGGTACGAATCGCGCCTGGGTACGAATCACGCTTGGGTACAAAAATGAGAATTTTACAACTACACCGTTTCCGGTTATTCTGCCGTTGTCTCCTGTGATGCGGTGTTTTGAATTTCAAACGTAAAAATATCAACAAAAAGCAATCCAAAATGAGTCAAAGTAAAGTTCTGTATGTGTTTCTTTTATCATGGAAAACTGAGAAGAATCATGGAAAAATCATGGAATTTTGGTAATCTAAATCTGTATGAACCCTGTACAGGTAATCTTGTATGGAATAATGACAGTAATGTGTGTGGAATAAATGTGTACTAACACAAAATATATCATTTCAACATTACACAGGTATACAGAATCATTTGCAAGCATTGAGAAATGTGGAAAATGTGAGGCTGCAGAATCTGCGTCAGAAACACAAAGACACATACGATGCTGTGATTTGGCTTCGGGAAAATCGCGACAAGTTCTCGGGGCATATATATGAACCAATTATGCTCTCTGTAGGTCTTTGTTTGTAAATTTTGAAATTATTGTAGATTTCTTGTAGAATATTTGTTTTAACCCTTTCCTCCATAGACACACTTTTATTGCATGGGCTTCAAGTGTAGATCCAGATCAGCCGGCACATCTGTGGCGTCTGAGCAGGATCTGCACTGTTCACTTTTTGATTCATAAGGTTATTTCTGACCCAAATGCGACAAGTGAAGATAGGATATGCTGACTGATCTGGATGTACACTGGTCGCACATGGGTAAAAATGTTTATATATGAACGGGTTAAAATGGCAAAATATGTTGATTTGCTGTAAAACATGCTTTTTCCCTGTCAGTGAGACATCGTTACATAAAACTTAGAAATATGGGACTAGTATGCAAGGTGGGAAATTAAGTGTTCAGATATATTCTCTAAACAAACTTAAATATGAGAAAAACTAGAGATAATAAGTTTAAGGTTATTGACAAGTTTTATGGGATATATTATGGACACTGGCTAGTGAAATAATAATGGATGTATTAGGCTTGCAATCTCTTTCTTGTTATTCAGATCACTCAAGCACTTTAACCCTTTCCTTGATATATACGCATTTTTACGCATGTGCAACCAGTGTAGATCAAGGTCAGCCGGCACATCCGTGCCATCTGATCAGGATCTGCACTGGTCGCATTTTGGACAGATATAACCTAATGAATCAACAAGCGAACAGTTTAGATCCTGATCAGACGGCACAGATGTGCCAGCTGATCTGGATATAAACTGTTCGCCCTCGCAATAAAGGTATGTCCATGGAGGAAAGGGTTAAACACTTGACAGCAGAGATAATTGGTTAGACTAACAAAATAATTCAGCTGTTAGCATCTATAGTCTAAAACTTCCGTTCGGAGGATACTTGTATTAAATTGATTTGTGAAATTTACTGATCAGTAACTTTCAGATTTGAATGTTTACAATGCCATTGAGATTATTTCTGTCACATGATTCCCCACGTTCTTATGAAGCAGACATGGGGTAGTTGTTATAAAAGATCGTAATCTTATTTACTGATTACATATTTTCAAGAAATCACCTGTAATTATTACAAATTCTCTATGATCACATGTAATTATTACAGATTTTCAGTAATTACATGTAATGAATACTTATTCTCAGTTATCATGTAATTAATTAGGTTTTCAGTAATTAATATTTTCAGTAATTACACGAAATGATTATTTATTCACAGTTATCATATTACAGTACATTCCACTTAATTAAATGGCGGTTATTTGAATATTTCTCTTAATATAGTAGAATATTAAACCACAAAACCATTTCTATATATTTCTATGATAAAATATCTCTTTATTTGAATAGGTCACCACGTGCATTTCGTTTATTAAGATAGCACTTTCCAACCTTACAACGCCTTACGACGCTAATCCTACTTGAAATTCACACATTTCTGCCCCAAGGCAATGTACATTATTGGTAAACTCGATAAATCATTCATTGTTTATCACCTGTGTTACATAATGACTTCCGTTCACTGGCACGCATAATTGTGTCAACAGTATACATTTATAGCAATGACGTCACAAAACGGGTTTCCCCGCATTGAGAATGTTCATAAGATGATCACGTGTTAAGGAAATCGGGAAATTCCCGAATAAAAATAGATTAATCTTGAAACGAAAGAAATGGAAAACTATCTGTTCTTTTTCGAGAAATATATGCAAATAACAATTATACTTTACCATACTTCCTCGATAATTAGAACGTTAATTAGATCATGCAAATGAATCTTAATTTAGGATGGGTTTTATAATAACGTATATGCAACGTTTTGGGGCCCCAAGGGAGATAATAACTCTTCACAAAGAAAAAGATAGTGGTATAGTAATCGGATAAAATGTCATGAATTTCGGATACGAAAAGTGACGAAAGAAAATGAGTCGACTATGTCGGCAAAACGGAAAATTTTTTAAACGGCGCAAAGTCGAAAGAATCAAACGTATACACAGAGTATTGGTTATCTTCAAACCGGATTTTATTGAACATGATACAGATATATGACTGAGCGCATTACCCCACCCACCACTGACGAAACTGAGAATTTGTAAGCTCCGTTTATTATGATCCTCCGGTTAATTGAATCAAGGATCCTGACAAATAGACTATTCAAATAAGCGAATTCTACTGTAGTAATTGTTACATATTTTTCAGTAATTACACAGGCCTCCTAGTGAAACCTTTAAAACCTTTAAATCTTAAGTAAAAACCTTTAAAATGGCCAAATAGCCTGTAATTTGAAAAAGAAAAACCCTATATTTTTCATCAGACTGCTTGCTGTGCCCCACAGTTTAAAGCAAGTTATGGTTGCACTGCTGTATTTCTTGCCCCTTTTAAGTGTTGCTATTAGGATTCTGAATCAATCTTAATGTGTAATTCAGATAGTATGAGATAGTATCAAACATGCCTATTTCCGATACGTCTAGGTTTATAGTATAGTTTTCCATATCTATTAATTATTTTTTAGTTAAAATATTATATATTATGTGTTTTCAACGAAAATTCCGACAAAAATAGCCTTTATTTACTTCTTTTCAAAATATTTTACACTAAAAAGCCTTTATTTCAATAGATTGGAGCCTTTATAAAACCTTTATTTTTGTTCAGGCGAGCTAGGAGGCCTGAATTACATGTAATGATTACTTACGTATATCAGGGCTATCCGATCAACATTTTTTGGGGTTGTCCGGGTTAGCTCAATTGGTTGCGTCGCAGGAATTGCAGGGCTAGGCGCTGTCGCCGTGACGGTACGGGTTTGCTCCCAGCTAGAGACACTATCATTTGAAATTCACAGTAGCGCTATTTGTGCAGTGTGGCGGCCGTAGAAAGTCTCCCCGTACATATAGTCAGTACTGTTATCTGTAAAATAACCCGTTACCGATGTCATGCAGTGATCGTTACGTTTATCAGGGCTATCCGATCAACCTTTTTTGGGGTTGTCCCGGTTAGTTCAATTGGTTGTGTCGCAGGAATTGCAGGGCTAGGCGCTGTTGCCGTGACGGTGCGGGTTCGCTCCCAGCTAGAGGCACTATCATTTGTTCTCAGTTATCATATGTAATTATTACAGATTATCAGTAATATGTATATAAATTTGATTGCAATTGCTGTAACTTAGTTGTGAATTCTTTTTTCATGAAAATTATCTGTTAGCATCTTTTTTATCATTTTAGATTTTTTAAAACAAAGTATGAATACTCACATTCAAAGTTACTATTAAAGAAGAAAACAATAAAAAAAAATCACTATGGATCTCAGCAACAGAAAATTTATTTAACATTAATTACATTAATTACAGACATGCATTTTCCAATACTTTTAAAAAAGTGTCGTTTGTAATTAAATACAAATAAATCTGTATGAGACCACCAGTACACCTAAATAATTAAAAACATGCTAACCCTTTCCTCCGTATATATGCATTTTTACGCATGTGCCACCAGCAGGGTTGCCAGCGGACTTGAAAAGTCAGGGAAATTTGATTTTTTTTCAAGGTCAGGGAATTGTCAGGGAATTTTGAAAATTGGTCAGTGAAAAATAAAAATCCTGAAAAGTCAGGGAAAAATAAATTTGAAAGAAAAAAATTGTTCTATTTTATTTAAGATTGCATTTACAAATTTTCTATTCTGAACCTTTTTTTATAATTGTGTATTATAATAAAAGTTCTTATATTAAAAAAATTGCCTGAAGACTGAAAGGCTCTGCAACCCTTGTCTCCAGAAATTATAATAACATAGTGCTACACACAAAACCCATGTTCTTCCCTCTAAGAGCCAGCTGAAAGCAACACTCTGAACTTAGTAATTTCTGCTATACAGGCCTTACTGATGATAGTTTGTGTCTTTGCCCATATATTTTCATCTGTGGTTAGATTTTAAAATAATTGGCAGAAGTGACTATCATAATGTGTGAACATCGCATGTACAAAATCTGTTTTCCAACATTCAGTTCACAGCAACCTAGTTTTTTGTATAACGGCAGGATTTTTTAAAAATATTGCGGCACAAACTACTGCTACAGTTTTCAAGATACTGACTTGAAACTTTAAACAAGTGAGGTACTTGGTAACATGTGTAGATATGCCTGACATATTTTTTATGTGGCTCAGTCCACAATTTTTATGACAGGTGCATGATTTTTTTAATCTTGTGACTAAAACTTCAAAAATTTTCTCTCGATTAATTTGAAATTTAAGCATACATTCTGCATCAACTGACCTATTTTCCATTAGGCCCAGTGTATATGTGGTTGACATATTTTTCACTATTAATTATTAATATTTATTGGATTGGAACAGGAATCTTCAAAACCTACATGCATTTTTTTCTAATTTTATCTAAGCACTGAACAGGCTAAATTGTGTGTTTTGTTTCACTTGTATGGTGTAAACAGCATTGTATTTGAGTTATGTATAAAAATAATTTGTTTACAACGTGAAGGAAACATGTATGGGCATTCTGTCTGAGGGGTTGTTTTACTTGTGTAAAATGGTATGTTGTTTGCTTGCCCATTTTACAGATTATGTATATTTCTTTTACTCTGCATTTGATGATTATTCCAGTCATTAGTGAATAATGGATACTTAAATTTCAGTTGTGATAATCTCTTGCTTTATACTATGTTGTTTATTCATTTAGTTTCTGTATGAAGAATAAGAATACATTATTTGCCAATTATCTAAGAAGTACAAGCATGTATTGGTTAAATCTTGTAAGAGTACATATTTAATATTTCACTATCTATCAGACTTTATACTTGATATATAAATGATGCTTTAATTGTTAAATAATGTAATAATATATTGTTAAAATAATAAAAATGTACTTATGGGTGGATTGGGCAGCAGTAGGGGTGTTGGTATTATTGGTCAGTGAAAAACCTGATTTGGTAAGTGAAAAGTCAGGGAAAAGTCGGGGAATTTTTTTCATCCTTGGTGCTGGCAACCCTGACCAGTGTAGATCCAGATCAGCCATCACATTCATGCTTTCTGATCAGGATCTGCACTGGTGGCAGTTTGGTGAGTAATAACCTAAAGAAACATAAAGCAAACAGTGCAGATCCTGATCAGACGGCAATGATGTGCTGGCTGATCTGGATCTAAACTGTTCGCCCACACAATAAAGGTTTATCTGTGGAGGAAAATGTTGAAGTACATAACGTTAAATCTGACATATTTGGTTGATCATTGTTTACAATAGGTAAACGTTAGCTGAGCATGGAGTTCTCGGATATCAGCAGTCTGATTGGTTGATCATCACTGAACTTACTGATACGAAGCTTGAAATCGGAGACTGGTTTCCATTGTCAGGTCTGAAGGTTATAAAGTTGAGATTGGAAACCAGTCTCAAATCTCAAGCATCTGATGGGCTGAAATGGCGACTGGTCGCCATTTCAGCCCATCAGATGCTTGAGATTTGAGACTGGTTTCCATGCTCAGTTTTATAACCTTGGGCACAGGCTTCGTAGTCTCTCTTGCCAAATGGAATGACATACAGTGATACCTGCCTTAGCAGCCACTTGCAATTAGCAACCACCTGTCTTAAACAACCAGTTTGAATATGACCTAAACTGATATTTTGTTCTAAATTTTACTGTCTGTAACAGCCACCTGTCTTCAGCAGCCACTTTTTGTTACTCCCTTGGGTGACTGCTAAAGACAGGTTTGACTCTATTTATATTTGTCTATTATTTCAGGTAAATATGAGAGACCCAAACATGGCGAAGTATTTGGAGAACCACATTTCATTTAATGATATGAGAGCATTCGTGTGTGAGACAAGCGCAGACATGAACAAATTTATGGACCTGATGCGAGAAGAACAGAACCTCAGGGTAAATGCGGTGAAAACCCCACAGAATGTCTCGCTGGAAAACTGCCAATCAAATCACCCAATTCAGCACTACATGTAAATATTTAAATGTTTGACCAGGATTTGAACAGTTGAATGTAAGGGGACAGTAGGGCCTTTAATGAGACTTGTACGTTACCAACCGCCAAAAGATTATTTGTCAAAAGCTTGTCTGATAAATGCACTTTCTTGAGTACAATTTATTGATTTTAATTAGTTTTTTTTTTTATCTTTTGAACTCAATTATTATAGTAGCTGAGTAATTAATGAGTTTGTTTCTTATATATACTGTTTCTAATACAAACTGTTGCAAATAGGTCACAGCATGGTACTCCTCTTGCGTGGTGTGGGTTGGTAAAGATGACTTTTTATAGTGCTGTTAACCCATTCCTGTATAGATACGCATTTTTACGCATGTGCGACCAGTGTAGATCCAGATCAGCCGGCACATCTGTGCCATCTGATCAGGATCTGCACTGGTCGCATTTTGGTCAGAAATAACCTAATGAATCAAAAAGCGAACAGTTTAGATCCTGATCAGACGGCACGGATGTGCCGGCTGATCTGGATCTAAACTGTTCGCCCTGGCAATAAAGGTGTATCTGTACAGGAATGGGTTAAATATCTATCTGGCATGCAAGGAAGTGCAAGGATTATTGTTTTTAGGCCTTAATACTGCATACTGCAAAGCTAGAACGCTGAAACACTTTCTTGAGACAACAGCAGTTTTTTGTGGTGAAACCCAATAGCTTATCACATCTAAAAATAGCATAACATTCAAGGTTACCATCATAATTGATACTGCACTTGCTGCACTTAAACCTATTTCATAGTTTCAGAGTTGATACTATCGTAGGGTACAAGGGATTAAAAAGGATTTTTTCCAGAATGATATTGTGGATGTTTAGGCTGCAATATGTTCACTTTGTGCCATAGTGACATGAGCTTTCAAATTAGGAGGTAGATGGATGAATTCAGGGCTTAACTGAGGCCTATATTAGGCCACTTCCCAATCCAAAAATATAGCATTTTGTTGTGTTTTATAAAGTGTCTTCCTTGCACCTCAAACCTTTCTTCTAAAACAAATTCCAATACATAAATGTAATATGAACCTGTTTTTCCAGGAGGTTTGGTTTCCATAGTTACATGATGGATTTGTTCACATGCCCGGAGGCTGTCATGAAGTTCCTGTGTACTCAGTATAAAGTACAGAACATTCCAGTTGGGGATAACAGAACGAAGGATCTCGTAGACAGAATTGTGGTCGAACATCCAGAACTTGGCTGCTTTTACACCGCAGATAATCAGGTTTGTAATGTGTGATATACATTGTAAGCAACATTACTGAAGTTTCTCACATGAGAATATGCGTTACCCTCTGAGTTAATTAATGGACTGACCTTTCTAACAAATATGACATGTCAGGTTTGTAACATGTGGATGTACATTGTAAGCAACATTACTGAAGTTTCTCACATGAAAATACCTGTTACCCTCTGAATTTATTAATGAACTGACCTTTCTAACAAATGTGAGGATATTTTACAGAAAGTTTTGTCCCCACAAGGGAAACACAGAAATTTGTCCACACATTTACTCGAAAGCACTTTGTTTTAAAGTTATCACCCCTTTATCTTTCGCTGTTGCGGAGAGACATTCTTGATGCTTGAAAACAATATTTCTGTTTAATTTGTTAACTGTATGGCGAAAAGTGCAGACCATAATCAGTCTGGACAGATGTTTGATCTGGGTCTACCTTGGTCACAAATAAGGTAAATGCTGTTCTTAGCATTGAAAGTAATATTTATTTAACCCATTCCTCCATATATACATATTTTTACGCATGAGTGACCAGTGTAGATCCAGATCAGCCGGCACATCTGTGCCGTCTGATCAGGATCTAAACTGTTTGCTTTTTGATTTGTTAGGTTATTTCTGACCAAAATGTGACCAGTGCAGATCCTGATCAGATGGCATGGATGTGCCTGCTGATCTGCATCTACACTGGCTGCACATGCATAAAAATGGGTATTTATGGAGTAAAGGGTTAAGTGTTATTATCTGGATTTTGAAACAAAATCTATACTTAACCCTTTACTCCATAAATTTACACAAATAAATAAACACAATTTAATGCATGTGTGACCAGTGTAGATCCAGATCAGCTTGCACATCCATGCCATCTGATCTAGATCTGCACATGTTGCTAATTTGTCAAAATAAACCTAATTAATCTTAAAGCAAACAGTATAGATCCTGATGTAATGAAGGTTTATCTATTGAGTAGGGATGATGGATTAATGATGTTTGTCAGCTTGGCTGAAGGTTATAAAACTGAATTTGGAAACCAGTCTCAAATCTCAAGCATCTGATTGGCTGAAATGGCGACCAGTCGCCATTTCAGCCAATCAGATGCTTGAGATTTGAGACTGGTTTCCATGCTCAGTTTTATAACCTTAGACACTGATGTCGGCTGTTATTAATTAAGTTGCAACCAAACAACATGTACGTCTATTTATTGTTTTTGTAAAACTAGGACCTTGGTCTTATGTTTTTGTGTTTTTCAGTACATGATAAAGAAGAGCAGATACGATGGCTCCACATCCACACGAAGTGTCCGACTGAAGTAAGTTTATTTTCTAGATAAATGAGGTCAGCTTGAGGTACAAATGGCCAAAACTCCATTGCTTTTAATTTAAAATGTGTTTCTGTTCAATAACTACAGAAGGGTGTGACCTACAGTTATCAAACTTGGTATATCGATTGTTCATGTTCATTAGATGACCTATAAAATGGTTTTGAGGTCAGAGGTCAAGATAACATAGACTTTCATTAGAATATGACTTACACTCTCAAATCTTGGTATGTAGATTGCAATTCCACAATAATTTGTGAATGTTTAAAAATTACTGTAGCTTTTGCGTAAGAGTTACATGAAGCCATTAGCCAGTGCCCTAGAATAATGGTATATGTCTGCTTTAGAAATGCATCATCTCTGACGGTGGTAACAGATACTGATCGAGAAAGGGAGCTGACCACCCAACTGCAGGTATAAAACTGTACTCTAGCAGCTTCTTTTTTTTATCTGTGGATGAATTTTTATCCCCCCGCCGCATAGTGGCTGTGTGATATAAGAATGGTCTTCGTCCGTCTGTCCGTCCTTCCGTCCATCCGTGCGTGCACATTTAGTGTCTGGTCCATAACTTTTCAACCCCTTGAAGGAATTTCATGAAACTTTAGTCAAATGTTCTCCCCATGAAGACGACGTGCAGAACCTATGTTCCAACCTGGCTGACTCAAGGTCAAGGTCACCAGTGGTGTTTGAAGATTGAACCATGTATTTCGTGTCTGTTACATATCTTCTGGACCCATAGAAGGAATTTCATGAAACATTAGACAAATGCTCAGCCTATGAAGATGATATGCAGAACTCACGTTCCAACCTGGCCGGCTCAAGGTCAAGGTCACCAGTGGTGTTTGAAGATCTGAACCATGTACTTCATGTCCGGTTCATATCTTTTGAACCCCTTGAAGGAATTTCATGAAATTTGAGTCAAATGCTCAGCCCATGAAAACGATGTGCAGAACCCATGTTCCCACCTGGCCAGCTCTAGGTCTGTATTTTGTGTCTGGTTTATATCTTTTGAACCCCTAGAATGAATATCATGAAACTTTTAGCAAATGTTCAGCCCATCAAGATGACGTGCAGAACCCATGTTCCAACCTGGCTGGCTCAAGGTCAAGGTCATTAAAGATTTTAACTATGTATTTTGTGTCCGGTTCATATCTTCTGAACCCCTGCAATGAATTTTATCAAACTTTAGTCAAATGTTCATTCCACCAAGATGATGTGCAGAACCCATGTTCCAACCTGGCCGGCTGAAGGTCAAGGTCACTAGTTGTCTTTGAAGGATCATATTTAACCATGTCTTTCATATTTGCTCCATAACTTCCATACTTCTGGAGATATATTTGTTAATTTGCAATTAAGCATCCATAACCATTCCAACATTCCTGCATGCGGCTGGGGATATTGCTGTTGTTCCGACTGCCTTGTCACACATAAGTTGCAACATTTCATTATTTTTATTAGAAAAATAATGGATGTTTAAATTGCCCATGTTTTGAATAAGTTCAATATCTTAATGCAATTACATTAACTTTAATTCTTCTAGACTAGTGAGAACATGTAATGACAGGATTCCTGTATAGCTCTCTCTACATATGAACTCAGCCTTGGACATTAAATTTGAAAGTTGACCAAAGTGGATACGTATAACCAAATTAAATTTTTCAAAATGTAAATAATGTTTTTTGTTGGGATTTAAATAATGTTCATTTACCCTCGTATTGAGTTAACTTATCTCATAGCGGATGGGAGTACTCTGTAAGGGCACACATGACTTGTTTTGTCTCATATATACTTTTATTATACCCCCACAAACGAAGTTTGAGGGGGTATATAGGAGTGAGCTTGTTGGTCGGTCTGTCGGTCGGTCGGATTCTTCGTTGCCGGATGATAACTCATGAAAGGCTTGACAGAATTAAATAATTTTTGGTACACAGGTATATCATCAAAAGATACAGGTCAAGTTCGATTTTGGGGCTGGTGGGGTCAGGGTCAAGGTCACTGTTACTAAAAATAGAAAAATGGTTTCCGGATGATAACTCATGAAACACTTCACAGATTTAATCCTTGTTTGATAAATAGATGTAACATCACAAGATACAGGTCAAGTTCGACTTTGGGGCTAGTGGGGTCAATGTCAAGGTCATTATTACTATAAATAGAAAAATGGTTTCCGGATGATAACTCATGAAACACTTCACAGATTAAATCCTTTTTTGGTATATAGATGTAATATCAGAAAATACAGGTCGATTTCGACTTTGGGGCCTGTGGGGTCAATGTCAAGGTCACTGTAACTTAAAAAAGAAAAATTGTTTCTGGACTATAACTAATGAAATACTTCATAGATTTAATTATTTTTTGGGACACAGATGTAACATAACAAGATATAGGTTAGGTTTGACTTTGGGGCCTGTGGGTTCAAGGTCAAGGTCACTGTTATTTAAACTTCAAAACTTCGTTTCCACTCAGTAACTATAGCTTGGAATGAGATTCTTAAATGAAATTTGGTGTATTGGTGGTTTTTGTGAAGATGACTTTTGGGATTCAAAGTAAGGCCTGTGGGGTCAAGGTCACTGTTACTAAAAATAGAAAAAACTGTATGCTCAATAACTTTGGTTCAGAATGAGATATTGTGATGACAATTGCTTTATAGGTAGTGTCTGTGAAGATGAAACTTGGTATTGAAATTGGGCCTGATGGGGTCAAGGTCACTGTTCACTGTTACTAAAAATAGAAAAAATGGTTTCTGAATGATTTCTCATAAAAGCTTCACATATATAAACAATTTTTGGTACACAGTTGTTAGATAAAAGTTAGGTAAAGGTCACTGTTACTAAAATATTCAAACCATTTCTGCTCAGTAAATTTAGAAGGAATGAGATTGTCATGAAACTTGCTGTATATGTGGCTACTGTGAAGATGACACTTTGGATTGAAAGTGGGGCACATTATGCCATTGATTTGAAGCATTCCCAGTTCAATTATCAAGCACACATGTGGGGGTATTTAATCACTTTCAGTGATAATTCTAGTTTGTTATTACTTTGAATAAAAACTTTTAAAAACTTTTGTTTGTCAGGTTATAATTTACTTAAAGTGGCTTGAACATATACTCATGTAGTTAACCCTTTCCTCCATAAATATGCATTTTTTACGCATGTGCAACCAGTGTAGATCCAGATCAGCCGGCCTTCTAATAAGGATCTGCACAGGTCGCACTTTGGTCAGAAATAACAATGCATAAAAAATCGGAACAGTTTAGATCCTGATCAGATGGCATGTGCCGGCTGCTCTGGATCTAAACTGTGCGCCCATGCAATAAAGGTGTGTTTATGTAGGAATTGGAATTAAAGACTGGTTTAGATCTAGATTAGATGGCTTATCCATGTAGTCTGATAAGGATCTGCAGCGTCATCTTTTAGATTCTTTATTTTGAACAAGAAGCTAGAGGCTTACCGAGATTGTAGGGCACACATTTGATTAAATGCATTTCCATGGAATTAAAGGTTTAACCCTTTCCTCCATAGACTCACCTTTATTGCAAGGGCCACCAGTTTAGATCCAGATCAGCTGGCACATCCATGCAATCTGATCAGGATCTGCACTGGTGGCATTTTGGTCAGAAATAACCTAAAGAATAAAAAAGCAAACAGTTTATCCTCATCAGACGGCACGGATGTGCCAGCTAATCAGGATCTAAAATGTTCGCCCACGCAAGTGAGGTGTATCTATGGAGGAAAGGGTTTAAGCATCTCCATGGAGTTAAATGTTTAAAGAGACATTGTTGTTATACCCCAACAAACGAAGTTTGCGGGGGTATATAGGAGTGAGCTTGTCGGTTAGTTGGATTATTCGTTTCCGGATGATAACTCATGAAAGGCTTGACAGAATTTAATAACTTTTGGTACACAGGTATATCGTCATAAGATACAGGTCAAGTTCGATTTTGGGGCTGGTGGGGTCAGTGTCAAGTCACTGTTACTAAAAATAGAAAAATGCTTTCCGGACGATAACTCCTGAAATGTATCAACTATTTTAAAAATTTTTGGTACACAGGTGTAACATAACAAGATACAGGTCAAGTCCGAATTTGGGGCTGGTGGGGTCAATGTCAAGGTCAGTATTACTAAAAATAGAAAAGTGGTTTCCAGATGATAACTCCTGAAACACTTCACAGATTTAATCCTTTTTTGGTAAATTATAAAATAGATGTAACATCAGAAGATACAGGTCGAGTTCGACTTTGGGGCCTGTGGGGTCAATGTCAAGGTCACTTTTACTTAAAATAGAAAAACATTTTCTGGATGATAAGTCATGAAATACTTCATAGATTTAATAATTTTTGGGACACAGATGTAACGTAACAAGATACAGGTTAGGTTTGACTTTGGGGCCTGTGGGTTTAAGGTCAAGGTCACTGTTATATAAACTTCAAAACTTCATTTCCACTCAGGAACTATAGCTTGGAAGGAGATACTTAAATGAAATTTGGTGTATTGGTGGTTTTTGTGAAGATGACTTTCGGGATTCAAAGAAAGGCCTGTGGGATCAAGGTCACTGTTACTAAAAAAAGAAAAAAAATTATATATGCTCAATAACTTTGGTTCGGAATGAGATATTGTGATGAAAATTGTTATATAGGTAGTGTCTGTGAAGACGAAACTTGGTATTGAAATTGGGCCTGATGGGGTCAAGGTCACTGTTCGCTGTTACTAAAAATAGAAAAAATGGTTTCTGGATGATTTCTCATGAAAAGCTTCACATATATAAACAATTTTTTCGCACAGTTTTTTGATAAAAGTTAAGTAAAGGTCACTGTTACTAACATTATTCAAACCATTTAGGCTCAATAAATTTAGAAGGAATGAGATATTGTGATAAAACTTGCTGTATATTTGGCTACTGTGAAGACGACACTTTGGATTGAAGGTGGGGCACATTATGCCATTGATTCGAAGCATTCCCAGTTCAAGTATCAAGCACACACGTGGGGGTATTTAATCAGTTTCAGTGATAATTCTAGTTGTCTCTGTATTTATTGATGGTATTATTTTCTTACCTAAGGCTGAAACCGAGGGTTTGAGGCTGAAAGAAGAGAAATACAACAGCCTTCAAGCCGAGTCGAAAAAAGCCGACAAGGGCCTGAATGAACTTAGGGAACAAAAAGTGAGTAAACTATGCTCTGGTGTTGATCCCCAGCAGTAATGTGTTGTATGAGCAGGGAGGTTTGATATCTTTAAATTGAATATAACTGTGTATTTCTTTTACAGTGTATCAGTCAAATAATTTGCTAAGTGATGCTATATCATTCTGGTAGTAATTGATGATTATTGGTTTGATCTAGAATCTTAGTATATTATGAAATTAACAAGAATCATTGAATGTTGAACAAGCATCGAAAAGAAAATCTATTCAGTTTTGGCATCAAACCTTTTTATCACTTGTGGAAATATAAGTTGCTGCATTTGTTTAGGTCAGAGAATAAAATTTCCACATCCAAAAACACGGTGACAATGAAATCCTGTGCCCAATGTCATAAAACTAAATCTGGAGATCAGTCTCAAATCTCAAGCATCTGATTGGCTGAAATGGCAACCAGTCGCCATTTCAGCCAATCAGATCCTTGAGATTTGAGACTGATCTCAAAACTTAGTTTTCGATCTTGGGCCCTGTATTGCTATGTTAAGTGTAAACTCTGTCTCAAAAATGCATCTAAACATTAACCCTTTACACTGATATCCCATGAAGATACAGATCAGCTGGCACATTTGCTTTTAGACTTGTAACGTTATTTCTGACACAAAGACACAAACAATTTAGACCCAGATCAGACAACACAGATGTGCCAGCTGAACTGGATCTACACTCGTCTCCCATGTGATGAAGTTATACGCCTTTCCAATAAACAGTTTCGCAGTCCTGTACGAGTTACTTCCCGCGACCGAAAATCAATCCAAAACGAGGCTCTGCAGGATAGCTGAACAATCGGGCTAATGGCTTATGCACATAATAGCTAACCTTATCCGCTATATTGCAGGTCTGCGTTCGTCGCCGGCGGTGAAAAAATAAGTTGCTGGTCTGTTATTCTAGCCAGACCTTTTATGTTTACTATTTGTTAGATATTAGATTTTTAATGATATAAGAACATGTACCATTCTTGTTGATAGTAGGCAGTATGAAACGCAATTTGGACAAACATAAGCATTAATTTTACCAATTATGTACAACAATTTCTTCTTTATATCTTTTATATATTTTAATATATTTTACTGGTGTAAATGTTGCAGATTGCTAAGGCTAGTAATGCGCTATTATCCGGAAATCGTGATATGTCAACATCTGGTTACATGATCTGTAGACAAAAAAAATTGAAAAAATACAATCTGAATGTGTTGATACTTACACATTTGAACAATAGAATTGTCCTAAAAAATTAATGCGTTTATGGTCAACGTGTAAATAATTTGAATATTTAAAATGTTACGTATACTTCACAACCAAATATGATTGATTCTGTCTTGAAATAAAACAGGATCGGTAATCTAGTTGTTTGTTGTAGAAGTATCATTCGTAGAATAAAATCCAAGGATTTAGATGCCGGCTTCCAAAAAGATGAGAATATTTATATCACAATATGGTTGCATATCCAATTTAGATTTCTTAGGTTTGACAGATTGTAATTTTGGCATAAAAGCCCAAACTCTTAATTAAAACATATATAACATGTTTTGACAAGATTTGTTTCTTATTGACGGCTTTTGTTTCTATACGTGTCATAATGTTGATTAAGAATCCATTTAAGTGCTAAATCAAATATATTTGCTGGCACATCCAGTAGTTAAAGGACTCCGAAATACTTAAGAATTGGGAGGTGTAGATACCTTGCAAATAGAAATTACTCGATATCTATTGGTTAATGATATCTGCCCCTTTAAGTAATTGACAGATGACCCCGTGTGCGAGACAGTTTGACATGTTTATGGCATGCCGCCTTCAAAATCAATCGCCGCCGACATAATCACAACATGATGTCAGTAGTTGAATAGACACGCTAATCCGGAAACGAGACTCAATTAAGCCGTGAAGAGAACACTGCGACTGACTGTTAGTTCAAGTCGTTTAGTGTCTAATGCGAGGAATAATGAATTGACACTTTTAGTCAGAAACCTTATTGTTTTATAAATTATTTTCAAAAATATCATGACGCTGATGTATTATTACTAATTCAAAGAGAAAATATATTTTTCTAAAAAGAATTTTATGATAAAAAAGAAAGTTGTAGGTACATATTCCCTATTACGTTATTACAGCGAACAATCATTTATCCTGTAAAGCAGTCACGTGACTGGACAGGGGAGGTAACCAAATAAATTCATCGAATTATTGGAAAGGCGTATATCTGTTGAGTAAAGGGTACATTTAGTTTAAACTTATTTATTTTACATCGATTGTGAAACAAGTTATTCCAACTTATATTAATCACGCTCGATGACTGCTTCCTGGATTTCCAACCAGTACTCGCGCCGAATGTGGATTGAGGAAATTGCAGAGGAACCTCATCCCTGGTGGGATTCGAACCCCAAGTCTCCGGATCTGGAGTCCTACGCTGTACCCTTAGACCACTGATCTTCATGGTCATTTGATAGTACCTATTTGCAATGTGTTACTTGACACAGTTTACCATATAAAATTTAACATGGTCCCATACAAAGGTCTGATAATGAACTGTCAAAATTAAATTGATTCAAGCAAATACAAAATTTGGGTTGAGACAATATTACACGGCCATTGTCACTGGAAGGGCACTTCAGTCATGAGGACTGATATACCTTTAAAACATTTTTGTGGCAGACTGAGCTGAAATGTCAGTATCTTGAGAAAGCATATGAAAAAAACATAGGTGCATTTATATTTGTAGGCATGAAATGTCATAGTTTTCTGTTTGATAAGCTTTTTTCATGGGTTCTTAAGTTCCTGATATTCGGTTCTTAAACAAGTGTCATTTTGTGTTTATTTAACCCTTTCCTCCATATATACACATTTTTAAGTATGTGCGACCAGTGTAGATCCAGATCAGCCGGCACATCCGTGCCATCTGATCAAGATCTGCACTGGTCACATTTTGGTCAGAAATAACCTGAAGAATCAGAGCCGTGCCATCTGATCAGGATTTAAACTGATCGCCCATGCAATAAAGGTGTATCTTTGGAGGAAAGAGTTAAGATGTTGGTTTGAATACATAGATAGGTTTGCCTGAAATCTCCAGGTCAGTTAGAAATCTTTGATGTAACGTCATAAAAAAGTGACTGACTGGTGAAATATAGATACCTGTTTATTTTCTAAACTCTTAAATGATTATTGTTTACTTCCAGCGGTGATTGTGATAAATACTTATTCTGACACACTGTGAAATACATGTACATTTTATAAAATTATAAAATATGCTTGTACATGTAATAACAAATATCCTGTGTTTACATAAGTGTAAAAAGTGACTCTTTTTTTTTTCAGAAAAATCTGATGAACCGTAAGGACCTGAAAAAGCGCATACAGTCTCAGATAGAAACCAAAAAGCAAACGTAAGATTGGTAGAGGGTACTACTTTAATGATTCTCTGTGAATAAGTTATTTACTCCGTGTGATAAACTTACATTAGTTGCTTTTACATTCTTTAGGTTACTAGTATATTTCACTATTGCTATTGTTCAAACATATTTCTTATATATTTTAAACAATTAATAAAAAATTATTTAGCAAAATATCAAAACAATCTATATGATGGCCATTTGCGTTCTGCTTAATATTATTTATATATATAGGGTTTTGATATTTTGTCTAGTATAAAAAATGTGGAAAATGAGGCAATCAACCTAGAGGCTGAAGAAGAAATAGCCAAAAAGAAGGTGAAAGATATCAACCAGAAGAAATTTAAAAACCTACAACAGTTCCTGGAAAACACACAGGTATGTAATATTTGTAACATCGAGAACTTAATGAAGTTGTTTGACAATCATCATCTATATTTTTATTTTGTTTGCTCGTTCTAGTGTATGTCTAACACAGAGCTAACAAGATTTCTTCTATTGAACTTTTTAAACTGTGTTGAATTGATGTTGACAGAAATGTGTTGAAGCGAGCACACAAAGAGTTCGGATGAGTCTTCGTCATGCGGAGTGTGTTCGAGAGTACAACCGGCTGGAAGCTGACATAAGAGAACAGTCGCAGTCACTACAGCAAGCTGAGGTATATACTTTTCATCTTCTTTTGCTGGATCAACAAACAGAATCCATGCTTAAGGTTTCAAAATGTCTGTCTTTCTGCTGTATCAATCTGCCTGTCAAGTCATCAGGGCAGAGTTGAACCATGGTTTAGATTTTTGGAAACTTAGTATACTTAACTGTACACAGGGGATAAAAAAATGCAGGGTGACACTATTTTCAGTATCTTGCAAACAAATTGAATGAAAAGATGATCTGGATTTAAACTGGTCTTAATGCCATTTATTAAATTATACTGATGCCCAATGAAAATCTGTCAAGGAACCCTACATGTGTTACTGTATCAAATGTCACATAATGGGATAGCGTAACAATGTAAATTTAACTGCAATGTTAAAGTATTAACTGTTTACTTCATAGATACACTTTTTATCACATAGGTGACCAGTATGATCTGGATCTACACTGTTTGCTACTTCTTCATCAGAAATAACCTCATGAATATAAAAGCAAGCAAACAATATACACTGCAACTCCATTATATCACGGACCATGGGTCCAAGCCCGCCAACCGCGATATAAACGGAGCTGTCAGATTCATGTATATTGCGGTATTGCGTAATTAACACGCCGTGAAATCTATGGGTACATCAGGGAGTACGTTCCATGCTGGACAATGTTTTAAAACAACTTTTTATATAACATTAAGATTTATTTTTAATAAAAAGAAATTAATTAATGTACAAAACAAAGATCGCCGTTATCAATTTCCAACGGTAGTATTATTGTTTTCAGTACTTTCAACTGCTCGACGATCTGTCATGCTCGGCGATATTAGTTTGTCGTCGTCCGTCGTTTACCAGCTTGATATGTCAATGAGCAGGTAATGTCAAAACAACAAATTGTTTTGACTTTTCCTGCTCATGTCTATTATGGTCAGCAACTTGCATTAATTGTCGCTAATTTGCGGTTTGTCTCGTGAACGAAATTCTGCCAGTACCGCATCAGCTTTGTGTTTTTCGCACCTATTATTCGTGACAAAGGGGGTTTCATGTCAAATCAGAAGCAACAGAATTGTAAAACAAAACTTTCATCTATTTTCATACATTTGATGTCAAATTGTATTGCTGGTGAATGTGTACATCGCCTCTTAAATCCCTGCATACAAAATGTAATAAACAGCTTTCACCGATAATGACTTAATACGACACAGAAAAAGCGTGCGTTTCATGAATTTGTCACCAATGTTGATTTAATCATTTGATCTTTTTTACCTCCCACAAAGAATGAACAAACATATACATTGTAAATGTACAAAAAATTGGGATCCACGGAACAAGCGTGATATATTGGATATTGCGATATAACGGATCGCGATATAACAGAGTTGCAGTGTAGATCCTGATCAGACTGAACCTGGGTTATTATCCTTACTTTATGGAGTAAAGGGATTGTTGACAAGAAATTATTTATTGATTGTTCACAGGCAGCATTTGAGCGTGTCAAGGAGAGACTTCAGGAGTGCAAGACAAAAGCCAAACGGCTACTAGACCTGGCAAAAAAATCCAGTGATACCGGACCAAATGAGGAGCTTAGTGACGCCATGAAAGCGGTAAGACTGTGGTTTAATTTACTTGTAATTTAGTAGGTTTAACCCTTTCCTCCATAGGTACACTTTTACACTCTCTTACACTATGGGCTCATTACATTCACCTCTGTTATAGGCTGGGACTACTTTCAACTATTTCTATATTAACCCAAAGAAATAGTTCATTAATTACATTTACAATAGCTTGGGTTTCTTCAGTTTTAATGAAAGATAGTGATGATTTCTGTCATTTGTTTTACCGAAAACTTTCAAAATCATATTTATGACTGTTTTAAATAAGGCTGTCTAGTTTGGTAAAAAATCTTGACAATGAGCCTTTTGCAGAGGTGTAAAGTGAGTGTAAGGAACGACAACTCTGCGAAGGAGATTGACACTTTTATTGCATGGGCGAACAGTTTAGATCTAGATCAGCTGGTACATATGCCGGCTAATCTGGATCTACATGGATGTGCCGGCTGATCTGGATCTGCGCTGGTAGCACACGGGTGAAAAGCTGTATATATGGAGGAAAGGGTTAAAATATTTTATAATTCAAATCTTCAACAAATTTAGTCTTCCATTATTTGTTTCCAAAGTGTAGGAAAATTGCACAAATTTATTTCTGCACAGAATGTCATAAACAATGTCTATGCCAAACTTTGATCTTTTGATATTTTTGAATAGTATATTTTTCAATAGTATATTCTTACTTAACCCTTTCCTGTATAGATACGCATTTTTACGCATGTGCAACCAGTGTAGATCCAGATCAGCCGGCACATCCGTGCCGTCTGATCAGGATCTGCACTGGTCGCATTTTGGTCAGAAATAAGCTAATGAATCAAAAAGCGAACAGTTTAGATCCTGATCAGATGGCACGAAAAGGGTTAAGTTTAGGGCTGGTGCTTTAAGGTCTTTAAAAAATTTTAAAAACTTTAAAAAAAAATTGCCAATATTAGGCTTTTGTTCCACATCAGTGGATATTACTGGACTTAGATAATAAACTTTAGACAAGGAAAACAGTCTCTAAACTTTTGCTTGTGATTTGTCAAATACTGGTTTGAGTTTCAATTAATCGGCAGCTTTAGATTGAAGACTGGTTCACAGACTTGGTCTTCTAATCCTGGTCCCTTGTAATGTTTATGTTTATTGATGATGTCCACAGTATGAAGCAGCAGTGCAATGGATTTTGATCTGTGAGGTATTAACCCTTTCCTCCATATATACGCATTTTTTTCATGGGCAAACTGTTTAGATCCAGATCAGATGGCACATCCGTGTCTTCTGATCAGGATCTAAACTGTTCGCTTATTGATTCATTAGGTTATTTCTGACCAAAACAGATGTGCCGGCTGATCTGTATCTAAACCGTTCGCCCATGCAATAAAGGTGTATCTATGAAGAAAGGGGTTAAACTGGCAGTTTTTTATTTCTTATCCAACAGAAACTTGCCAAACTGGAGAATACAATAGAAGAAATTGAAGCCAAGATTCATGAACATCAAGTTAGAGCTGACTGTACTGTGCAGACTGATGAAAGGGTGAGACTTGCTTTGCCACATACTCCTTACCCCCCCCCCCCCCCCCCCCCCCCCTTTACCTCTAGATCTTCTTTCAAGAAACCTTCATGTGACTGGCAAACAGCTTGCATATACAGGTCAGAGTAAACTGTTGTCAGTAACTGGTCAATAACTGGAGTATAGAGGTCAAAGAAAACTGTCAAATTGTTGTCATGTGAACTGTCAAATTCTTGTCAGACACTGATCAAAACTGGTGAATACTGGCAAGTGTAAACTGTCAAAATGTTGTCAGTTACTGGTAAAGAGCTGGGTTATACATGTCAGTGTAAACTGTCAAAATGTTGTCAGTTACTGATAAAAAACGGGGTTATACATGTCATTGTAAACTGTCAAAATGTTGTCAGTTACTGGTAAAGAACTGGTTGTAACAGATTAGTGCATTTCTTGTCCAGAGACTTTCGATCTGTGTGTCACACAAGTCGATGAATAGTACTAAGCTCTCTCTACTGCTCTCTAGTCAGCTAAAGCAGATTTTGCAATAATCAATAAATCTTACGTACCATGTAACAGTTATATTAAGGGAATATGAGGGAGTTCCATCTTACATTTTCATATAAAGAATGGGGTCTGAAGGAATGGAACACCTCATTGTAAGGCATTGACAGGAATTGTTTAAACATTTTTTTTCAATTCTCAAGTTTTTTTTCTTCATATTTTTACTTCTGCTGATAGACGTGAAGAATGTGAGTGTAGAATCATCACTGTTCAGTATTACATGGCGTGGAACATGTATGAAATGTTGCCGTAAATATTCCCACATTTACAGGTTGTACACGAGTATGAAAAAAGAGAGGCTGAGATTAAAAACTTAGAGGAACAACTGGACCAGAAAGTACGAGAGAAAAATAACCACCAAGTAAGTTGAAATTCGAGTTAATTGCATAATAGTCAAAAAAGAAAGAGATTCCAGGATGTTTTATACTTCTTCCTAGATAATAAAGTACATGTACATAGGACATGCATTGATACTGGCTTTCTATGGTGCAGGCACTGTTGATTATGCTTGTTAGGATGGGAGTGTACCGTATTCACCCTATGTATTGGGACAGTTAAAAATAATTTAAATTTTCTGTGTCCCAATATTAAGGGTAACAAAAAAATATTTGTTCAAAAAGTGTCCCAATGTTTTGGGTATAATTGTCGGTTTGCATGCATGCACCAGCTATGTCTAAAAACAATATAGGACAATATCAAGAAACATATACGAATCGACTGTTAGATATGATAATACAAAATCAAACAGTTTTAATATTTTTGTAATTTTTCTCTGAACGTTTAAAGTTTTGTTGCAAATACACGGCATAGTAAGGTAAAGTATGCAATAGCATCTTAAAGTTTGAAGAACTCGGGCCGACCTGCATAATTACCAAATCCCTTGTCCCAAAATTTAGGAACATGAAAATACCGTTCCTGAGTGTCCCAAAACTTAGGGACACCAAAAAATACTGATCATAAAAGTGTCACAAAATTTAGGTACAGAAAAAATAATTATTTTTATGTAAAATAAGGGTGTCCAAATTGAGGGTGATTAAGGTAATTAGTGACATAGCATCTTTGTAGCAATGGTTATCAGTGGCTTGGGTTGTTGTGAAGCTGTCAGTTGACCTGACTACTGATGAGGTAATTTTGATCTGACTTGGTGGATGTTCTATAGAATTTTTAGGTAGCTAAATAGGAAGCCTGCGGAAAATGGTTAATGGATATGTGATGCCCGGAAATTGATCACAAAATAAAATTTGGTTTCAGTGAGTGTTATCACTCATGCTTTTCTAATGAAACTTGATTCGAATTCATGGAAAGTTGGCAAACTGGTATTAACCATTTCCTCCATATACAGGGTGTCCGAAAAGAAAGGTAACACTTTGAAAAACTCATAACTTTGCTGAATATAGGGCTATTTTCATAAATTTTAGATCATATTATAGGAATTACATGTAAGTTTTTCATGCTTGGTAAAATGGCGCGACAAAATGAACAACGCCCAGACATCATGACGTCATCCAAGTCGTTATTTTCAAGATGGCGCGATTGACGTCAGATCAGCGCATTTTTGTTGTCAAATATTATTATAAAACCAAATGTGTAACAGACGTTCAGCGGAAGTTTAATCATCAATTCAAGAATACAAAATTAAGCAGGAAACATATCTACAAAATCGTACAGAAATTTGAGCGACTTGGGACTGTGGCAGATGCTCCAAGAACAGGTCGGCCGAGGTGTAGTAGGAGCGAGGAAAATGTGAGTACACTGCGGGTAATGCTGATGAATAGTCCAGAAAAATCGGTAAGATGCTCTTCCTCAGAGACTGGAGTTCCTAGAACTTGTATTCATGATATATTAAAGAAGGATCTTAAACTGTTTCCGTATAAAATTCAGATAATGCAGAAATTGAGTATTACAGATCAGGTTCAAAGACTTTACTTTTGTCGTTGGGCAGCTGACGTCGCCGACACTTGCGCTGATGCTTTTAAAGATGTATGGTTTACAGACGAGTCGCATTTTCTGCTTTCTGGCCATGTTTGTAAACAAAATATGCGATTCTGGGCAGACGAGCAACCTCACTGTTTCACAGAGAGGCCATTGCACAGTGAGAAATTAACTGTTTGGTGTGCCATGAGTTCACACGGAGTAATTGGTCCATATGTGTTCAAGGAGACAGTGAATTCTCAACGGTATCTCTCGCATTTGAAAAACAAATTTGTTCCAGCGCTTCGTAAAAAAACGGAAAACATGCAAAATGTCTGGTTCATGCAGGATGGTGCAACGGCCCATACATCTAATACAGTATTAGAGTATTGCTTCATGAAATATTTGGTGATAAGGTGATTTCTCGACGATACCAGGAAGTGAATGATTGTGGACAATCATGGCCCGCGCACAGTCCTGATTTAAACCCGTGTGATTACTTTCTCTGGGGCTTCCTTAAATCGGTTGTGTACAGACCAAAGCCGGTGGACGCAGACATGCTGTTGAAAAACATTAAACGGGAAGTGAAGAAGATCAGTGTAGAAATGTGTGGAAATGTAGTCAAGAATTTTATAGTGCGAGTTAGACAGGGAAACCTGAGCAAAGGACGTCATCTAGAGAACGTCATTAATTATTGAAAAGACACAAAAGGTATTTTGTACTAAATTAAATGTAAAAATAAACAACAAGATATATCTCCATAATTTCTTTACTAAATACAACTTACACGTTTGCTTTATATATGTGCAATTTTTCGTGCAAATTGTCCAGCAATAAATAAATATGCTTGAGGTGTAAAAGTGTTACCTTTCTTTTCGGACACCCTGTATAAGCCTTTTTACGCCTATGCGACCAGTGTAGATCCAGATTAGGCTGCATGCCATCTGATAGGGATCTGCACTGTTTGCTTTTTGGTCAGTATTAACCTTATAAATCAAAAAGCGAACAGTGCAGATCCTGATCAGACAGCAATGATGTGCCGGCTGATCTGGATCTACACTGTTCGCCCACGCAATAAAGTTGTGTCTTTGGAGGAAAGGGTTAATGAATCTGTTGAAACATTACTGTATGAACTTTCAGGCAACTATCGATGAAGCAAAGGCGCTATGGTTGGACCCATTACAAGAACTTATAACAAAGATAAATTCCAACTTCAGTTACTTCTTTGGCTGCCTTAAGTGTGTGGGAGAGGTGGATCTGAAAATTCCAGAAAATTCTGTAAGTTTACCGTTGAAACATCTACAGTTTTGAAATTTCATTTTTGCATTCATCTCAGAAAACTCTGTAAGTTTACTGTTGAAACATGTACAGTTTTGAAATTAAATTTTTGCATTCCATGCATTTAAATCGGAATATTTCATATTGACTTAAATTCTTTTGTTCCATTTCTTAGATTCGGTTGTTTAAGGATTGAATCAATATTTGATGGTTTTCGTTTGGTTATGGAAAATAGTTGGGTTGTTAAAAAGTGTGTAAATACCGAAGGCTTTTTGAAATGGCTGTTGGAACAGCCATGTGGACGACAAAGTGTATGTTAGCACACTTCTCGCGGCAACTTGTGGCAAAAACATGCATGCTCAGTAACACACGTCAAAAAGTTATGCAATGTCGAATAAATTTTGAAAAGATCTACTGTAGCCACGCTTTTTAAAGTAATATGTCACACTTTTTACCATCTGAAAATATGATTCGTCAGATGAATAAGACTTCATTGTAGAGGACAAAGTTGAAGTATATATATATATATCAGTTAATGTGCTGACCAGCAGTTAGACAAAAAAGACAGTAGAATTTATTGGAATCTTTGGTAAAACTAGCAAGTCAGTGGTGACAACTTGAAAAGTAAGTTGCTAATCAATCAGCAACTACTTTAGTATCATTATATTATGCCAGTTTAAAATTTCACATATTTTGCACTAGAGTTAATGCATTAATTAAAACTCAAATGAAATTATAATTTGTAATAATATGTCTTAATAGAAAATTACAATTGTGCGAGTTTGTGACTCTGTGAATATATTATTTGCTGCTCTTATGCGAAAATTCGGCCCCAGGATAAATTAAATGATATCACAGTTTTAACTATTATTTTCTTATAAACACTACGTCCAACCTGAGTTTAGCAGCCACCCAAGGGAGTGACAAAACGTGGCTGCTGAAGACAGGTGGCTGTTAAAGACAGTAACAATTAGAACAAAATGTCATTTTAGGGCATATTCAAACTGGCTGTTTAAGACAGGTGGTTGCTATTCGCAGGTGGCTGCTAAGGCAGGTTTCACTATAGTTGATTTTGTTACAAATTTTGACTACATTAAATATTTATTTCAGGGAAATGCATATTAAACATTTTCATTTGCTCACATTATGACCTTATGTCATGGAATATTGTCCAAAGACATTTTCCAATGGCTTGGCTGGAATACAAATTTCCAGAAAAAAATATGTCTGATTGCAGGAGGACTATGCCAAGTATGGCATAAGGATCAGAGTGAAATTCCGGGACAGTGAACAGCTTCGTGAGTTATCCCCCCACCACCAGAGTGGTGGCGAGCGAAGTGTCTCAACAGTCCTTTATATGATGGCATTACAGGCACTTGCTAAATGCCCATTCCGATGTGTCGATGAAATAAATCAGGTAAAATTGCTTTATTTAGCAGATATGTTGCAAAATGTAATTTCTGTTTGTTACATAAAGCCAGAGTTAACCCTTTACTCCATTTCAGCACATTTTTTTGCTTGTGAAAACAGTGTAGATCCAGATTGGCATCTGTGCTGTTTGATCAGGATCTGCACTGTTTGCTTTTTGGTCAGAAATAACTTAATTGATTTAAAAGCACACAGTGTATATCCTGATCAGATGGCACTGATGTTAAGACTGGACTTGAACTAAAAGTTTAAAAAGTGTACTTGAAAAACAAAGCTATAAATATTAAGTAGCACATATAGAACAGCTCTAGGGAAGCTGTGAATGTTTTCGTTTCTAGGTGGCGTCATTCCAACATAGAAGTGATAAAATAAAGAAAAACAAGTGTGGCCTATAAATGAGCAATGATTGTACTATGTTATATTTTTTAGGGTATGGATCCAGTGAATGAACGCAAGGTGTTTGAGCTGGTAGTAAACACAGTCTGTAAGAAAGCTACCTCCCAATACTTCCTGCTTACACCAAAAGTAAGTGATATAATATTACTTCTTAACCCTTTCCTCCATATATACACATTTTTACGAATGTGCTACCAGTGTAGATCCAGAAAAAATCTACATCATTATCAACAATATACCAATATTTTTCTAGTTATGCCCCCTTTTCACTTAAATATTGCGTTAACAAATAATATACACTTGTCCCATAACTTTAAAACTACTTGGTTATGCCCCCTTTTCTCTTAAATTTTGTGTTAACCAAACGATGCACTTGGCCCATAACTTAGAAACATGACCCATAACTCTATCAGATTTTTTTTGCACTAAGATTTTACATTAATCAAAATATGCACTGGGTTCGAAAGTAAATGAGATTAGAACTTGAAACTTGGAATATATTGTCTCAATATAATCTTTACCATATCCACCATGACCTATAACTCTGCTGCAGTTGTTTTTAAGTTATGTTCCTTTTTCACTAAAATTTTGTGTTTTTATGTACCTGGCCAGCAGACTTCACGAAAGTTGAAAAAAAGTGTCAGACATGTGGTCAGATAAGATGTGAAAATCTGTCTCACCGAAACAAATTCTGTCTGACCAAAACATTTAACACATTAAATAAGCAAAACACAGTATTAAGGGTAGTTTCGTTGATTTTTTAGTGGTACGAATTGTCATGATGACAAATACGTAAAATATTTTATTCGGATATCCTCACTCATTTTAGATCAGCCGGCACATCTGTGCTGTCTGATCAGGATCTGCACTGGTTGCATTTTTAGCTCACCTGTCACAAAGTGACAGGGTGAGCTTTTGTGACCGCCTGATGTCTGTCGTGCGTCGTCCGTCGTCAACAATTGCTTCAATTGACTTCTTCTCTGAAACGGCTTGGCCAATTTTGATGAAACTTGCCACGGATGTTCCTTGCATGAAGCTCTTCCAAAGTTGTTCAAAGAAATCAATTCCATGCAGAACTCTGGTTGCCATGGCAACCTATAGGAAAAACTTTAAAAATCTTCTTGTCTGAAACCACAAGGCCTAGAGCTTAGATATTTGGCATTTAGCACCCTCTAGCGGAACTCTACAAAGATTGTTCAAATTATTTCCCTGGGGTCAAAATTGGCCCCGCCCCAGGGGTCACTTCATTTTTCATAGACTTATATAGGAAAAAATTTTAAAATCTTCTTGTCTGAAACCACAAGGCCTAGAGCTTAGATATTTGGCTTTTAGCACCCTCTAGTGGAACTCTACAAAGATTGTTCAAATAATTTCCCTGGGGTCAAAATTGGCCCCGCCCCAGGGGTCACTTCATTTTGCATAGACTTATATAGGAAAAACTTTAAAAATCTTCTTGTCTGAAACCATCAGGCCTAGAGCTTAGATATTTGGCATATAGCATCCTCTAGTGGAAATCTACAAAGATTGTTCAAATTATTTTCCTGGGGTCAAAATTGGCCACGCCCCAGGGGTCACTTCATTTTACATGGACTTATATAGGAAAAACTTTAAAAATCTTCTTGTCTGAAACCACAAGGCCTAGAGCTTAGATATTTGGCATTTAGCACTCTCTAGTGGAACTCTACAAAGATTGTTCAAATTATTTCCCTGGGGTCAAAATTGGCCCCGCCCCAGGGGTCACTTCATTTTATATAGACTTGTATAGGAAAAACTTTAAAAATCTTCTTGTCTGAAACCACAAGGCCTAGAGCTTAGATATTTGGCATTTAGCATCCTCTAGTGGAACTCTACAAAGATTGTTCAAATAATTTCCTTGGGGTCAAAATTGGCCCCGCCCCAGGGGTCACTTCATTTTGCATTGACTTATATAGGAAAAACTTTAAAAATCTTCTTGTCTGAAACCACAAGGCCTAGAGCTTAGATATTTGGCATTTAGCACCCTCTAGTGGAACTCTACAAAGATTGTTCAAATTATTTCCCTGGGGTCAAAATTGGCCCCACCCCAGGGGTCACTTCATTTAACAAAGACTTATATAGGAAAAACTTTAAAATTCTTCTTGTCTGAAACCACAAGGCCTAGAGCTTAGATATTTGGCATTTAGCACCCTCTAGTGGAACTCTACAAAAATTGTTCAAATTATTTTCCTGGGGTCAAAATTGGCCCCGCCCCAGGGGTCACTTCATTTTACATAGACTTATATAGGAAAAACTTTAAAAATCTTCTTGTCTGAAACCACAAGGCCTAGAGCTTAGATATTTGGCATTTAGCACCCTCTAGTGGAACTCTACAATGATTGTTCAAATTATGTCCCCTGGGCCAAAATCTGCCACGCCCTAATGTTCTCTTGGTTTACATTATAGTTATGTAGGAAAAACATGAAAAATCATTTTTCTCCGAAACTAATAGGACTAGACCTTAGATATTTGGTGTTGAGTATTGTGAAGAGACCCTTTACCAACATTGTTTAAATGTTAGCCCTGGGGTCAATATTGGCTCCGCCGCGGGGGTCCTTAATATGTAAAAAGGGCAATTTTTAAAATTCTTCTTACTGGAAACCTCAATGCCTTCAGCTTAGATATATAGTATTTAGCATTGTCTAGTGGATATCTTCCAAGTTTGTTTAAATTATGTCCCCTGGGCAAAAATTGGCCACGCCCCAGGGTTCTCTTAGTTTACATTGATTTATATAGGAAAACATAAATTATCATTTTTCTCTGAAACTAATGCGACTAGACCTTAGATATTTCATGTTGAGTATAGTAAAGAGACCCTTTACCAGCATTATTTAAATGTTGGCCCTGGGGTAAAGCTGAAAGTACTTTTGTACTCGGGTGAGCGATACAGGGCCATCATGGCCTTCTTGTTGTCAGAAATAACCTAATGAATAAAAAAGCGAACAGTTTAGATCCTGATCAGACGGCATCAGTTCGCCCTAGCAATAAAGGTGTATCTATACAGGAAAGGGTTAAGTAATGATATTGAACTAAAACTAAATGTCTTTAATCATAATCATGAATTACTAATAAGTCTTCAAATTCTTCCAAAAATATTTCATAGTTATTCCCTTTTCAGTTCAATATTTATGGTACATTAACCCTTTCCTAATTATGGTGCATTAACCCTTTCATCCATAGACACACCTTAATTGCGTGGGCGAACAGTGGAGATCCGTGCCATCTGATCAGGATCTGCACTGTTTGTTTTTGATTTGTTAGGTTATTTCTGACCAATATGCGACCAGTGCAGATCCTGCTCTGGATCTTCACTAGTCGCACATGCGTAAAAATGTGTATTTATGGAAGAAAGGGTTAAGGAATTATTTCTGTTGTTTTAAAAATCAGTTTCCTCCCTTACCATTCATTTGTTCTCATCATTAGTGTTTGCACACATGAATGTTTGCCCATAGTTGTTGTTTGTTTTATCTTATAATTGCATTTTTTTCAAATGATTGAAATAGTCAAGCATGCCGTCTCCAATGACAGCTCTTGTTGAATGTACTTGTCTGTCATTTGAATGCCCAGTTACGGATAACATACTGTAGGTAAATAATTCAGCGGTTGTACATTAGAAGTTAATAAATTCACAGTCGCATTTTAACTTGTCTGCCCACAGAGTTTATGTGTTATGAAGTATTCTGTGATTGATTTCTTACAGTTACTGCCGGATTTAGAATATAGCAACAATATGACAGTTCTTTGTGTGTACAATGGGCCATTTATGCTGGATCACCGGGAATTTAACATGAGCAGAATCATTAGAAAGCGAAGCAGACTAGAAGATTGAGTTCAATGGAGATTTTTTATGGTGTTGTTAACCCGTGGATACACCTTTCAACAGTGGACAACCAGTGAAGATCCAGATCATCCTGTATAGACTAGTTTGAACCCATGACTCTTTGGGACACTGCTTATATTCCCTGTGTGAGCAGTGTAGATCCAGGTCAGCCTGCACATTTGAGCAGTCTGATCTGAATATGCACTGTTAGCTTCTTAATCGAATAACCTAATAAATCCAGAAATTATGAGTGTAGATCCAGATCAGCCTATTGGACTGAACGATGATCTCGATTTACTGTGATTGCACATGGATGTAAGATGTATTCCATGGAGAGATGGTAAATATTTATAAGTACGGTAGCTAAAAACCTCACTCCATAGCTAAGTCTTTTATTGTATGGGCGAGCAGTTTAGATCCAGATCAGCTAGCACATCTGTGCCTTCGGATTAGGATCTAAGCTGTTTGCTTTTAAATTCATTAGGTTATTATGTCTCCCACCACGTAGTGGTGTGGGAGACATTTTGATTTGCTCCTGTCTGTCCGTCTGTCTGTCCGTCTGTCTGTCACACTTGTCCGCTCTCTAAGTCAAACAGTTTTCATCGGATCATCACCAAACTTCATCAAAATGTTAGTGGCCATAATATCTCGATCAAGTTCGATGAATCTCAGAATTATGGCCCTTGAATTATCAAAAATAAGTTGTTTGAGGCTTGTCCACTCTGTAACTTGAACAGTTATCATCTGATCTTCACCATACTTTATGAAAATGTTTGTGGCCATAATATCTCGGCCAAGTTCGATAACCAGCCGTATTGCCCCAGTCATGTCGGATTTATGGCCCTTGAATTATCCAAAATTGGCTGTTTAAGCCTTGTCTGCTATGTAACTGAAATATTCATCAACTGATTTTCAATAAACATTATGATAACGTGTGTGGCCTTAATATCTTGGCCAAGTTCGAAAACCAGCCACTTTGCACCAGGCATATCAGATTTATGGCCCTTTGATTTATCCGAAATTAGCCTTTTAAACATGTCACTAACCTGGTTCATCTCTCAGTCAGATAGTTTTCATTGTATCTTCACCAAAGTTTATCAAAATGTTGATGGCTATAATATCTTAACCATTAGTGGCCATAATATCTCGATCAAGTTCGATAACCAGCCATATTACCCAAGGAATCTCAGAATTATGGCCCTTGAATTATCAAAAATAAGTTGTTTGAGGCTTGTCCACTCTGTAACTTGAACAGTTATCATCTGATCTTCACCATACTTTATGAAAATGTTTGTGGCCATAATATCTCGGCCAAGTTCGATAACCAGCCGTATTGCCCCAGTCATGTCGGATTTATGGCCCTTGAATTATCCAAAATTGGCTGTTTAAGCCTTGTCTGCTATGTAACTGAAATATTCATCAACTGATTTTCAATAAACATTATGATAATGTGTGTGGCCTTAATATCTTGGCCAAGTTCGAAAACCAGCCACTTTGCACCAGGCATATCAGATTTATGGCCCTTTGATTTATCCGAAATTAGCCTTTTAAACATGTCACTAACCTGGTTCATCTCTCAAAGTCAGATAGTTTTCATTGTATCTTCACCAAAGTTTATCAAAATGTTGATGGCTATAATATCTTAACCAGGCTATAAAGTCATCGATATTGCTTGAGGCACTTCAGGATTATGGCCCTTGAATTGTTTAAAAAAAAAATCTTCACTTGCTGTCGCTTATAGCCATGAATAAATTACCAATTCACCAAAGATGTTGCAATTTATTCATGAGTAAATATCTCGGACAATTTGGAACTCCGCTGAAGTTTTGTTCAGAAATGTCCAGGAACGCTCAGCTGTTGCTTCAAAATTCAGAAACAGCAGCAAACATTGTTGTTGGTGATTTCAATGTAAACATTGTTTGTGACAAAAATAATCTCCTCCATAAAGAAATGGCTGCTTTGAATTATAAACAACTTATAACACAGCCTACTACAGCTGGCAGGACCATTATTGACCATATCTATGTGAACAATGTAGAATGTGTATCCAGTGGAGTAATACCAACATACTATAGCTATCATGACATTACATACATTGCATTATGAGAAAGTACTGTGCTAAGCAGCTATAAAGGTATTTCTTACACTGTTTAAGTTTTCATTTTACAATATCTGTTCCATACTCATGATTTGGTTCTTCTCTCATTTTCTGCTATTTTTATTATATGATGTTCACCAAATGCTATAATTATCTGTGTAATAAAAAAACAGCCGCTTTGACCCCGGCACATAAGACTTATGGCCCATTTATTTATTTACAATTGGCCTTCATAGCCTTGTACACTCACTCTCATGGTCTTTTTTCAGTGCATCTTCACTGATATATCAAAATGTTAATGACAACAAGTTTGACAACCAGCCACATTGACCCTGGCACTTCAGGATTATGGCCCATCAGAAATTGAAACTTATGTTTTTCCTGATCCTCCAAAAATTTGTGACATTGTTTATGACTAATATTGCACAGAACTTCCGTATGCCCTTTTAATAAATTGCCATCTTTATATTCACTTCACCAGTTTTATCCTGTGCATCATCAAAGATGATGCCTTTGTGGGAGACATGTGCTTTTCCCAAAAGCAGTTCTAGTTTTTAACCAAGATGCAAGGAACGCAGATCTAGATCAGAAAGCACAGAATGATGTGCTGGCTGATCTGGATCTACAGTGGTTGCCTATGTTTTATAATGTGTATATATGGAGTAGCGGGTTAACCCGGTATATGAGGCATGAAACCAAACAATACTTACTAAGACATCACATAAAATTTGAAGATGTTAATGATTTTTATGCCCCCATAAAGTGGGAGGCATAAGAGTTGCATTCATCCGTCCAGCTGTCCGTCCGAACAAACGTCCCCAAATCTTGTGGCATCAGCTTCTCCTAAACTTTAAGGCAGATTTCTTTCAAACTTGCACAGATGATCAAGCAGGATGTGTAGATGATCTTAAAGAAAGGGTTTTTTCCTGCGACCATTTTTACGAGAGTTATTGCTCTTTGTTATTAAAAATTATGTTGCAGCAGTGGGGGCATCAGTGTCCGAGGACACATTCTAGTTTGAAACATGTTTTTAAGTCAAATTTCATAATATTAACCCTTTCCTCCATAGATACACCTTTATTGCTAGGGCGAACAGTTTAGATCCAGATCAGCCAGCACATCCGTGCTGTCTGATCAGGATCTACACTGTTCGCTTTTTGATTCATTAGGTTATTTCTGGCCAAAATGCGACCAGTGCAAATCCTGATCAGATGGCACGGAGGTGCCGGCTGATCTGGATCTACACAGGTCGCACATGCATAAAAATGCATGTATGTCAAGGAAAGGGTTAAATAAATTGGTTTCATAAGTTTATAAATTAAATATGCCTTTGGTTGACATTTCACTTTGTATTGTAGATGGTGAACAAGAATTTTGAAATGTCGAAACAGAAACCAAAAATAAATTTGCAGAATACTATTTATGTGTCACTTCTGTTTGGCAGTCATTATAAATCATGTTTGTTGCCAGTTCCAATTACAAATACAGTAATGAAGGCGCCTTTGGCTGGAAAACCTTCTCCAGTTTCAAGGTTGCTTTTGAGATTACTTTAACCCTTTCCCCCATATATATGCCTTAATGGGATGGGCGAACAGTGTGGATCCAGATCAGCCAGCACATCCATGCGGTCTGATAAGGATCTAAACTGTTCGCTTTTTGATTCATAAGGTTATTTCTGACCAAAATGCAACCAGTGCAGATCCTGATCAGACGGCACAGATGTGCCGGCTGATCTGGATCTACACTGGTCGCACATGTGTAAAAATGTGTATATGTCAAGAAAAGGGTTAAATAAATCAGTTTAAATATGTTTATAAATTAAATGTGAGTGTGGATCCAGGTCAGCCAGCACATCCGTGCCGTCTGATCAGGAACTGCACTGTTCCCTTTTTAACCCCCGCCGCATAGCGGCTGGGGGATATAGGAATGGTCTTCGTCCGTGCTGAACCCATGTTCCAACCTGGCTGGCTCAAGGTCAAGGCCGCCTGTGGTGTTTGAGCATATTTCGTGTCCGGTCCATAACTTTTCAAGCCTTAGAAGGAATTTCATGAAACTTTAGTCAAATGTTCTCCCCATGAAGACGACGTGCAGAACCCATGTTCCAACATGGCCGGCTCAATGTCAAGGTCACCAGTGGTGTTTGAAGATTTGAACCATGCATTTCGTGTCCAGTTCATATCTTCTGAACCTCTGGAATGAATATCATGGAACTTAAGTGAAATGTTCAGTTCACGAACCTGATGTGCAGAACCCATGTTCCAACCTGGCTGGCTCAAGGTCAAGGATGCCTCTGGTGTTTGAGCCGGCAACTACTCTGAAACTTATCTGAACACGACATACCCTTGCACTTGAATTGGCTTCCACCCGCCTGCCCGTTGCCCAGAGCTATTGTTTAATTTGCTCATAACCTTTCCCACATTCACATATGCGGCAGGGGATATTGCTGTCATTCCGACTGCCTTGTTGATTCATTAGGTTATTTCGAACCAAAAAGCGACCAGTGCAGATCCTGATCAGATGGCATGGATGTGCCAGCTGATCTGGGTCTACACTGGTCGCATATGCATAAAAATGCGTATTTATGGAGGAAAGAGTTAAGATAGCTTTGAAAATTGAAACATTGTTTACATGCACACTAGCTCAGTAGGGCTGCACGATTATAAAAACTGCATGCTAAACTAAATTTGAGAATGAAACTTTTGATGGCTTTATTTCCTTTCATTACCGTCATTGTTCGAATATAAGCCGCATTTATGTATAAGCCACACCGCCCCCAAACCTGATGGAACAGATCAAAATAGCTTATAATGTATTTATAACCAGCCAAACCTGTGTATTAGCCGCACCCCCAACTTTATACCGCCAAATTCTGGGAAAAAAGTGCGGCTTATATTCAGACAATGACGGTATCTATAAAAAAAAAAACATTTTAAACTGAAACTCTGGCAATATGATTAATCTCATTAACAGCTGTAGTACACTGTTACTTCTTATTTATGAAGACAATGTTCTTGACAGCACAGAATTGAGTTGAGCATGAAAAAGTTTCATA
Organism: Corbicula japonica; assembly: GCA_038501625.1. Lineage (NCBI taxonomy): Eukaryota > Metazoa > Mollusca > Bivalvia > Venerida > Cyrenidae > Corbicula > Corbicula japonica. The sequence continues at coordinate 4,040,006 of JAZAYU010000012.1, read as the reverse complement.
ATCACAGGGCCTGGTTTGGTAATCTGACATATGGTACCAGTAACACCAGAACAAATGAGTGCAGAATAATCATTAACCCTTTCCTCCATAGACAAACCTTTCTAGCGTGGGCAAACAGTTTAGATCCAGATCAGCCTGCACATCCGTGCCATCTGATCAGGATCTAAACTGTTCCCTTTTTAGCTCAACTGTCAAGTGACAAGGTGAGCTTTTGTGATCGCAATTTGTCCAGTGTCCGTGCGTAAACTTTTGCTTTAAACAACATCTCCTCTTAAACCCCTGGGCCTAAGTAGATGAAACTTGCCACGGATGTTCCTTACATGAAGCTCTTCCAAAATTATTCAAAGAAATCAATTCCATGCAGAACTCTGGTTGCCATGGCAACAGAAGGGAAAAACTTTTAAAATCTTCTTCTTTAAAACCACAAGGCCTAGAGCCTTAATATTTGATATACAGCATCATCTAGTGGTCCTCTACCAAAATTGTTCAACCTATCCCCCTGAGGTCGAAAATGGCCCTGCACCAGGGGTCACTTGTTTTACATAGACTTGTATAGGGAAAACTTAAAAAAATATTCTCTAAAACCACAAGGCCTAGAACCTTGGTATTTGGTATGTGTCATCATGTAGTGGTCCTCTACAAAAGTTGTTCAAATTATTCTCCTGGGGTCAAAAATGGCTCCGCTCCTGGGGACACTAGTTTTATTACATAGTGTTATATAGTAAATCTTAAAAAAAATCTTCTCTGAAACCGTAAGGCCTAGAGCTTAGATATTTGGAATAGAGCATCATCTAGTGGTCCTCTACTAAAAATATTCAAAGTATCCCCCTGGGGTCAAAAATGGACCCACCGCAGGGGTCTCATGCTTTACATAGACTTATATAGGGAAAACTTAAAAAATCTTGTTCTCTAAAACCACAAGGCCTAGAACCTTGGTATTGGTATGTGTCATTATGTAGTGGTCCTCTACAAATCTTGTTTTCAAATTATTCTCCTGGGGTAAAAAATGGCCCTGCCCCGGGGGTCACTAGTTTTATTACATATTGTTATATAGTAAATTTAAGCAGCATTATTTTTGATTTGATTTTACCAAACTTGCACACAACTCTTGCAACATTTGAGCAGTTGTTGACAGGTGAGCGACCCAGGGTCCTATGGACTCTCTTGTTTATTCTTTAGGTTATTTCTTACCAAAATGCGACCAGTGCAGATCCTGATCAGACAGCACGGATGTGCCGGATCTACACTGGTTTACATGAGTAAAAATGCGTATATATCAAGAAAAGGGTTAATGTTCTTGACAGCACAGAATTGAGCTGAGCATGAAAAAGTTTCATAATTAGGTGGCCTGCTTTGGTAATCTGACAGATGGCACCAGTAACGCAAGAAGAAATGAGTACAGAATAATCATGCAGGCTTTAGAACAGTTCTAATAAGGGATATTTTTCATACAGTGATACTTACTCTTGTATTGACTTGCACGATCATGAGTTGTTATCATGGAAAAATGTTAAGCTATATGAAGCTATAAAAATGTCAGATTACATGTATCACTTATGTGTTGTTCTATTTTCTGTCGGATGACATGTATCACTACTGTGTTGTTATATTTTCTATGTCAGATTACCTGTATCACTACTGTGTTGATATATTTTCAATGTCAGAGTACATGTATCACTACTGTGTTGTTATATTGTCTATGTCAGAGAACATGTATCACTACTGTGTTGTTATTAGCTCACCTGTCACATAGTGGCTTGGTGAGCTTTTGTGATCACCCTTCGTTCGTCGTCTGTCCGTCCGTCGTCCGTTCACAATTGTTGTCCGCACTCTAGCTGTCTTAATTTTTATCCGATCTTCTTCAATCTTGGTCAGAATGTTCATCTCAATGATATCTAGGTTAAGTTCGAAACTGGGTCATGTGACCTTGAAATCTAGGTCACTAGGTCAAATTATAGAAAAAGCTTCTCCGCACTGTAGCGGTCTTAATTTTGGTCAGATCTTCTTCAAACTTGGTCAAAAATGTTTATGTCAATGATATCTAGGTCAAGTTCGAAACTGAGTTATGTGACCTTGAAATCTAGGTCACTAGGTCAAATGATAGATAAAGCTTGTCTGCACTCTAGAAGTCTTAATTTTGGTGCGATCTTCTTTAAACTTGGTCAGAATCTTTATCTCAATGACATCTAGATCAATTTCGTAATTGGGTCATGTGACCCTTAAAACTAGGTCAGTAGGTCAAATTTAAGAAAGAGCTTGTCTGCACTCTAGCGGTCATAATTTTGGTGGGATCTTCTTCAAACTTGGTCATAATGTTTATCTCAATGATATCTAGGTCAAGTTTGAAACTGGGTCATGTGACCTTGAAATCAAGGTCACTAGGTCAAATTATAGAAAAAGCTTGTCCGCTCTCTAGCGGTCTTAATTTTGGTGCCATCTTCTTTAAACTTGGTCAGAATGTTTATCTCAATGATATCTAGGTCAAGTTCAAAACTGGGTCATTTGACCTTGAAAACAAGGTCACTAGGTCAAATTATACAAAAAGCTTGTCCACACTCTAACAGTCTTAATTTTGGTGCCATCTTCTTCAAACTTGGTCAGAATGTTTATCTCAATGATATCTAATTCAAGTTTGTAACTGGGTTATGTGACCTTAAAAACTAGGTCACTAAGTCAAATTAAAGAAAAAGCTTGTCCACATTATAGCAGTCTTAATTTTGGTCCAATTTTTTTCAAACTAGATCAGAATATTTATCTCAATGACATCTAGTTCAAGTTGGAAACTGGGACATTTGACTGGAAACCAGGTCACTAGGTCAAATTATAGAAAAATCTTGTCCGCTCTCTAACAGTCTTAATTTTGGTCAGATCTTCTTCAAACTTGGTCAGAATGTCTATCTCACTGTTATCTAGGCCAAGTTAGAAACTGGGTCATGTGACCTTGAAATCTAGGTCACTAGGTCAAATTATAGAAAAAGCTTGACTGCACTCGAGCGGTCTTAATTTTGGTCCGATCTTCAAACCTGGTCAAAATGTTTATCTTCATGATTTCTAGGTCATGATCGAAAGTGGGTCATGTGACCTTGAAAACTAGGTCATAAGGTCAAATTATAGAAAAAGCTTATCTGCACTCTGTCTTAATTTTGGTCCGATGTTCTTCAAACTTAGTCAGAATGTTTATTTCAATGCTATCTAGGTCATGTTCGTAACTGGGTCATGTGACCTTGGAAACTAGGTCAATAGGTCGAATTTCCGAAAAAGCTTGTCTGCACTCTAGAGGTTTTAGTGTTGGGTCGATCTACTTCATGCTTGGTCAGAATGGTCAACCATATTTGGGTCAAGTTCGAAACTGGGTCATTTCACCTTGAAAACTAAGTCACTATGGAAAAATTATAGAAAAATCTTGTCTGCACACTAGTGGTCTTTATTTTAGTCTTCACTTTCATTACCATAAGATTTCGGTTTCTTTCTTGAAATTGCCATTTTGCATTATGGGTTCCAGAGTTATGGCCCCTTAAAGTGCCAAAATTAACTATTTAGACCTTGTCCGCACAATAGCAGCTTCATTTTTGATTTGAATTTAATCAGACTTGTACAATACTTGAGTTACTATAAGATCTCGGTTCCTTTCTTGAACCAGCTAGAGTGAGCGACCCAGGGTCCTATGGACCCTCTTGTATTTTCTATGTTAGATTACATGTATCACTACTGTGTTGTTATATTTTCTGTCAGATTACATGTATCACTACTGTTTTGTTATATTTTCTATGTCAGATTACATGTATCACTACTGTGTTGTTATATTTTCTATCATCAGGCATGAACAAGGTACTGGAACATTTGCAATCGTTGGTGCTGGTGTCAGTGACAACAGACATGAAAAAAAGCTGTGGTACTACACATTCAGCGCTGCAAATTGTTCTCCTTTTGAACCCCCTTAACCCTTTCCTCCATAGACACAACTTTATTGCGAGGGCGAACAGTTTAGATCCAGAACTAAATGTCTGTGCAAAAATCTTTTCTACACGACCACAACGTCCTGCTGGATCATCAGGGCGAGTTTGAAAGAAATCGACCAGAATGAGGAGTTGATGCCATAAGATTTGGTGAGCGACCGGAAGAGTGCAACTCTATATGCCTCCCACGTCGTTGGGGGCATTAAATACTATGTTGCCATTGTAAAATTGAAGTATTCCACCCTGAACTTTAAACAGGTAGCTTTAAAAACCAAATAACATTTTTGAATCAATAACAATTATGCTGTGATAATATCCGAGCACTTGTCGATCAGGTTCAACATGAAGTCGGGCATTCGTGCATCATTATTTTTAAATTGCGGTCTGCACTCCGATCTCGATCATCCAAAAGTTGACAAGTCGTAGTCGCCGATCTCACTTTAAATGCCATTAATGATGAAAAAACGGGTCACTAAACAGCGGATTTCCTGGGACACTTTTCTATATGGATTTTCTAATTAAACTATAAAAGTCATATTAATTCCTTGCTCCCTCTACGTCTCGCCAAAGCTGCTAAATCTCGCGTAGTTTTCATGGATGATGTCCGATGTCGAAATGGTCCGAGGTCGTCCTCTTCCGTATCGGTGCCATCTAATGCCGTCACACTCGATGCGGACCGGACAGAGTAATTATCCATACCAAAGTCACAACTTTCGTTAGATTGTAGACTAGAGTTTGATGTCGTCACAAGATTTTTCCCTCTATATCGTCTTGATTTGTACATAGTATGAATTGTGTGTTGTATATCACAGAATTGCCTTTTTAGCAAAATATCGTGCTGTCTAAGCAGTATCTAAAATATGAAAAACGTGCCTGTATATATCCGAGACCAACATGGAACAACTGGAGTACGGCACAGGAAAAAGTGTCTCCGAAAATTTTACGTCAATCGTTAAAATGACGTCAACAAGATGAGCAGATATTGCTTATAGTTTCGCAATATAATTAACATTACATGTATTTAGTCAAAATTTGTAAAAAGATCATTTGTTAGTTATGAGAAAATACAGTAGTGCATAATTGTAAGTTCTTTTCAACAATATAGCAACAACTGAAATGTCAAATACTTTGACCGAAGACACGTTTTCCTGAGACGTGCCCCAATTTTTAGACGAGTGTTGCAATTTTATGTCTCGACATGACGCATTTCTACGGAGCCCCTAAGGTGACATTTAGCATACTTTTTTTCATTTTCCATACTTTTTTAAGGATATTATTTCGTTTAAACGAAATATTATTTCGTTTAAACGAAATATTATTTCGTTTAAATGAGATATTTCGTTCAAACGAAATATTAATTCGTTTAAACGAAATAGTAATATTTCATTTAAACGAATTAATATTATTACGTTTAAACGAAATAATATCCTTAAAACGGTATGGAAAATGAAATAATAAGTATGCTAAATTTTACCTTAGGGGCTCCGTAATTTTCCGAACTGTGACTTCCTTGTAAATTAAAAGGGAAAATAATTGATAATGAAAGAAAAAAAAACATTGAAACCATGATAAATACTTAGACAAGAACAGTTGCACAAATAATCTACTGCGGAAAGCTGTGTTAAGTGAACGGAGAGGGTGATAAGGCGACTGTTTTAGGCGAAAGATTAGGTTGATGGGTAGAGAAAAATAAAACGCTCCACAAAAATGTTTCAATGTTCTGGAACTCTAACTTTGAAGAATAAGTGGCAAGCTTGTAGAAAAAAAACACATAACCTAAACACAATCGGAGGTTTGAGACCCTGGTTCCATCGCCTCAACACTTTTTTAAACATCAAGTTTCAAGTTAGAGTCATGTCAAAGGGTCATAACTCAAAAAGTTTTCAATTAGCAGTTATAATTCTTGTTGGCAGTTAAAGCTTTGATTTATTCCTGATGATATATAATTGTTATGTTTCAAAAGTAAAAGCAACATTTATTTCCAGGTTCAAGTAATCTGAAAGTGACAACCTGAAAATATCATTATTGTTCTAAAAAAAACTTTTTAATAGAGATCATATTTATTCCAAGTTTTATTTTAATAGAACAAATGATCTCAAAAGTCATTGCAATCTTATGTATCAGTTTGAAGTCTTGAAAGGGCTTAATAAAAAAAGTCCTTCAGGTGTTTTCAGTCCAGTTGCCAGATAAAGTTTAATTAATGAGAAAGATATATTCAAAGTTAATAAGATTTGTGTCAATGGAAAAAATACTTATAAGTTCCAACTGTTTGACTAAAAGGCGCCGCATCCGGAAACTATACCCTTTGTGTCTTACTGCTATCGCATGCAACCCCCAAAATGCACAAACTTAATTATCACAAACCAATTCCTGCTTGACCCACATTATGGCTTGCATCAGGTCCCGTAATCTCTCCTCGTCATTCTCTTCATGCACATGCACAATCGTTGACTTCCGTTTTGAAGCAGGTGACATGTTTTCTCTAACGCACTTTTCAAATTTCTTTGGTAGGCGAACTTCGCCAGGTAAACTACCATGTCTTAGTGGTATAATTCCATTCTCCATCGAGGGAAAAGGTTCTGGTGTCGGCTACATCTTCTGAAACAAGGTAAGACAACTCAACAATCCGCAGAGACTCTTTTGGTCATGCCCAAAGCTTACAACATTGAAACTGGAGAACTAAAAAGGTGATGCGTAAGTAGTTTAAAGCGTTTTGCCAAACGAAAACAAGCACATTTTGAATCGCATCGTCTTTTCTAAAAACGAATGCCTCATTCTGTATAAATTGTTTTATTCTGTTAAAATGATATTCGGTAAGTATACATGTATGTCATTAGCATCTATCTAAACACTTTCTATATGCGTCACAATTTTAGATCAATATTGAAAACCATGGCGAATTTACGGCAAACCGTCAGAGACGTGCGTCGATGGTATTGTTTGCGACATCTACGTACATTTACAGGATTGATATCTGTCATTGTCAAAATCAGTGTCCATTTCATATCAGGAATATCATGAATTACATTTGTACTATTTTCTAGAAAGTATTTTCCACCTTCACCCCTTAAAAAGATGTAATTTTTCTGTTTTGTTTTGAGGGCGCATACATTCTATTTCGCGACCCCTCTTACCTTCAGACCGTCCCCGTACTATAGCGTTCTTAATACCTATATCTAATAAGACAAGCCATGAACTACATACTCACTTGAAAGTGTTTTTAGTCCTTGAAAAGATAAGAAGATCTTCAAATTTTTTGCTTTCTTAATTCAGACAATAGGCCTATTCCATCGTATATTACCGTATGTCAGTCTGATTCAAAAGCTTTATAAATGTATTCTGAATACGTTTTCCTCTAAACTTCGAATATATAAGCCGTTTTTTCACACTCGTTAAATATTCCAATATTTTATAGAATAGAATATAAATAAGACATTTTCTTCCTGCACACAATATCTGTTTTTTTTCCAATCTTGTTGTGCGATCAGTTCTTTACATCATAACTATCTTAATTACTTGGCAACAACTCATGTTCTATATCGCAACGATACAACCAGAAACCACGATGTTTTAAATTAAGTAACTCTGAAATGTGGATGTTTACCTTTGTTTGTCTAATAAATATCAATAAATGCATTAAATATTGTGTCTATTGAATAAATATTCTTTAAAATTTCCTGATACACTTGCGCATTTCAGTTATGCGCGAAACTCAACCTTTATCATTAAATTGCATGCACCTAGTCGGGAATGAAGTGGGGGAGGGAGTGAAAACCGTGTGCTTTGGGTACATTGCTATTGCAGAACTTTCTTTTTTCTAATGGTCATGAAATTTCGTGGGCAAGCGCCTTCATGAATGGTGTTATGTTTACTACTCACCTCTACCTTAACAAAATCATGTTAACAGTGTCATCAAATCTTACAAAAAGTATATATTTATTCAAATACCTTGTCTTTATTCCAGGTGAATTCGCGCAAGCAAATATTTATGGTTTACACCAGCTAAAAAACTAAAAATGGATACGTCCATATATAAAATTGTATAAATTGCTTTTTTACTCGTTGATGTTGATTAATGTTGAAAATCTCCTTTTCTATTGAACGAACATAATAGAAGTCACTCGTTCAAATAAGAAGACCTTTTTGTTCAGCGAATAATATATAATGTAGCCTTACATCAATGTAAGTGTGTTTAAATGGAAAATTCATTACATTTAATAAGTTTATTTATTTGGATATTGAAATACGTTTCATATAAATATTTTACACTATCGCAGGCACATTTAAAACTGTTGTTGTTTTCTTCCGAAATCATCGTTATTTGTAACATTATGAAAATTACACTTAGATAAATAAACTTATACCATTATTTGTTTATTGTCGAGAGATCATTTTGTTCTGTTCTCATTCAATATTAAAACATTCAAACGCATGTTAAACGCTATCAACCCCGGAAAATTAAACCGATGAAGAAAAAGTTATCGTGGGCTAAACTGTAACCATACTATAGTCATTTTTGTCTAACTTGCCCTCAAGTCAATCGTGTTATTATAAGCGAATTTATTGAAAAGATATTGACACCATTTCGTGTTTTTACCAGGCAGTTCAAACAATCAGAATGGGAGACAGTTACTGTCAAAGCTGCTTTAAACAGATCTCAGATTTCCTTTATCGTCAGTTTCATCTACAATAATGTCCCAGTAAACACGATTTATTGCTTGTCGTAAGTCAACATACGGGACCAACTTGATTTGACAAGGCGGCTTACGATTCGGCGTTTACCGGTCACCGATCGGCTCGCACCGGTGTGAAATATGAATCAAGCGTTCCGGCTAAACTTAAATGGCGTCAATTGCTACGGCTGTGGTTGTAACATGCTTGTTAATTACAGCAAAATCTTTTGTGCTTGAAAATATAGAAAAAATGAAAGGATATTTACTCGAATTTCTTAAAAGCCCGATTTCATTTGACCAATCAAGAGCCATAAAATATTGAAGATTAGCAATAACCTGGTTAACGTATGCGATTTTGACCTAAATTCTGTGTAGATTGGTTTTTTGTTGTTGTTGTTTTCCTTTCTTTTCCTCTGTTATTCACCCGTTCAACTACATGACAGATTTAATTGATGTTAATCTTTATAATGTTGTTCACATTCTAATCTTTTTATTTATTTTTCCCCCTTTATTATGGTTCGTGTTCATGTTCATGTTATAATTATTTATTACCATGTCACGTGGTGATTGTTAACTATTATACGCATTGTATGCTCATGTGCCAGTATATGGCTTGAGTTGAAATAAAGAGATGATCTGTTCTGTTCTGTTCTGTACATTTGTACTGTTTGGAACACCTTCATACGAAATAAAGAACACAATTACTGTGGAACACGATTGGTTCTACATGTTTTCAATTCACAAACAACGCCGGGGCAGAGCACACGATAATGTTGTAAGAACTTTATGCCTAACCCCTTTTGCTGTTCTATCTATTGTTTATGTTCAAATATATGGCAAGCGATTTCCACAATTAATTCGCTATCTATGGTTATCGACCAATAACTATAGATATCGGTCCAATAACCATAGTTTTTGACAATAACTAGAATAATTAGGTTACAGCCCGTAACCATAGTAATTGGTAAAAACCTAGTTCTCAGCCATAGTTTTTATCAATAGCTATAGTTCTCGGTTCGAGAACTATGAATTTCGCCAAAACTATACGTATCGACCGAAAACCATAGTTCTCGGCGGTAACCGTGGTTCCCGGGTGAGCACTTCCGTGTTAATAAAAAAACTATGGTTATCGGAATTATTGTGCAATAGTTATGGACAATAACTGTGATTTTCGACCGAAAATATGATTTTCAGCTATAACTAATGTTAATGGCCAATAACCCTAGTTATCGTCTTTGCCTTTTGGACCGATATTCACAGTAATTGGCCGATAATTATAGATATTATATATATTGTGCAAACTGAATGCCAAACGTATACTATTGACAAGACGATAATCTAGGATACTTATTAATGTCTAGAGTTTCGTGCCAATAGCACAATATTCCCATAAACCATAGTTTTGCCCGGTAACCACGGTTAACGCAGAGAACTACGGTTTTCGGTCGGTAACTATAGTTTTCCGCGATATCCATAATTCTCCTACCAAGAGCTATAGGGGCGTCCGTGGCCGAGTGGTTAAGGTTTCCGACTGACAATCACTTGCCCTTCACCGCTGTGAGTTCGAGACCTACCAGGGTCAAGATCTTTCATGTGAGGAAACTAACCAGCTAGCTTGCGAAACGTCGGTGGTTCTTCCCAGGTGCCCGCTCGAGCCTGAAAATTGCCCGGAGGGGCACCTGGGGCATCCTCCACCATGGGAAGCTGGTATGTCCACACCATAATGTCCTCGTTCAGAGGCGGGAGGGACATAAAACTACCAAGAGCTATAGTTATTGACGTTAACTAGGATTATAGCCTGAGAACTATTGTTATCAGGCAGTAATCCTAGTTATCGTCAATAACCATGTTTTTGGACCGATATCTTTTAAGACCGATATCTATAGTTATTATTCGAAAGCCATTGACATTACAAATTATTGTATAGACCGCATGCCATACATATGTATATATAACTGTAAAAAGAAAAGCAAATAAAATATGTTTAAACTAAACAAAAACGCTGAATGCCAAAAACGGTTCGACATAGAATTTGACTCGTTGTTACACCGATTTTTCTATAAAACATTGATGCAGAGAATATTCTGTTAAAATTAGCTACTGTGGTTTCATTATATTTCGCGGTGATTTAACTTTCGTGTATTTCGTGCTAGGTTAAATGCGCGAAATCAAACCATAGCGAAATCAAACCATTGAATATCTAGTCTCATTAGAATAATACAAGTGCGCGAATTTAAGCCCTCGAGAAAATGTCATTTTGTCATCTGCGCGAAATTTGATCCCCGCGAAATTAAATGATACAACGGTATTTCAAACGAGTTCCTTTTCCCTCCAACCAGCCAATGTCATGCTGGCAAAAAGTTCTGCAGTTAGGTAAGAATTGCCAACAATCCAGCATGTGGTAGCATGTGGCAGCATGTGGCTGATGTTAATAAAGTAACTGATGATGTACATTGTCGGTGTATTGGTTTGGTGGAAAACAATACGTATTCATTTCAATCGAGTGCAACTGTGCGTGTAACAGCAGGGAAATTTGGTTCTTAAATACTTAACATTAAAAGCGTTCTTCATATTTAGAGAAAATCTTTTATTATCTGAATAGTGTCGCTTCGATGAGGATTATCAAACAAACTATGGAATTTCCATCTCTAGTTACAAACGCATTATATTGATCATTCTGGCTGCCTTGAAATTATTAATTTCGTTGTACCTCACGGTAGGTACCAAAATAATGAGAATCGCGGATAACGATAGATTGTGAGTATAGTGATAGATCGCCAGCTCGGATAAAACAGCATGGAGAGGTTAGTTATTGTAAGAATTTCATGTTTGGGTATCAGAGGAAGGGTATCACATCGCTTGATTGTTATCTATCGCAAAAGATAAGTATTAGATCACAATTACATGAAATTCATACAATAACTAACCTCTTCATGCTGTTTTCTCCGAACTATCTTGGCGATCTATCATTATACTCACAATCTATCGTTATCCGCGATTCTCATTATCTGGCTACATACCGTGTGTACGTAAGTAACAAAAGGGTGAATCGGTATCCTAGACAGTAGCCTACGGTATAATAACAACAACAACAACAAACTTTTATTGCAACTCATCATCTACATGACTTTGGCAACGAACAAAAGAAAAACATATTACACTTATTTCTATTATGTGACGCATGCAATAATAAAAGTTTAAGATAAATCACATACAGTTCATTCGATATTGTTACCAGCGTTTTTGAGCAGAAAAGCATCTCTCAAAAATTTACAAAGTTTCACTAATGTACCTTTATTTTTGGTTTTCATAAGTGAGACAAATTTATCACGATTCGGCCAACTTTGGCAAAATTTTGGTAAGAATTTACATTTAATTTCTTTATATGTAGGACAGCACATTAAGAAATGATACTCGTTTTCAATAAAATTATGGTTACAGTTTAAACAGATTCTATTTGTTCTTTTTAGCCTGTATATCTACCAGTTTCAATGGACAGGCTATGTGACGACAAACATAAACATGTCAACAACTTCCTCAATTTATCATTATCTACAGATACTAGAAAATTCTCAAACTCAAAGGTGTTTTTAAACTTTGTATAATATTCTAGTTTTGGCGACTCTATTATAGATGTATGCCACTGTTGAATGAACTGGTCTCTGTGACGCTGTTGTAATATTGGAAAAAGTTTAATATTAATATTTTGAGTTTGCCACAAATGGCTAAAGCCTATTTCATCTAAGGTTCTTTTAACAAATTTTATCCATAGGATACATGTATACTATCGACATTAATGCGTTCCTTTATATATATATATATATATATATATATATATATATATATATATATATATATATATATATATATATATATATATATATATATATACATAACAGATTTCGGGTCCGACATAATCTTGAGCCAGTACTTAAGAACCCGTTCTTTACATAAACGGCCAAGTTCGCAAGTTCGCCTAATACACCCATATTTGGTGTCTGGCTTTTAACTCCTAGTATGTTTTTACAGAATTTAATATGTATTTTATCTATCTCTTGTGAGGTATTATATATTCCCCATACTTCCGAACAATATAACAATATTGGCATTACCATTTTATCAAACAATAATAACTTAGTTTTAATATCGATCTTCACTCTTGAAAAATAGAGTACAGACCATTTATTGCTACAGAAGCTTGATCAGAAAGTGCTTTCACTGCATCATTTAAAAGACCATTACGAGAAAATTTAACACCTAGATTCTAAATAGCAAAATGAATCTACTATTTCTAACCTTTCGTTATTAATGTAAAAATCATTATCGCCTTGATTAGTCTTTCTGCTAAATATACATATTTTAGTCTTTTTGATGTTGATTTTTAATACACTGTGAATTATTTGGTGTAATTAAAGGCCGCAGCAGACCAAGCAACTTGTTCTTCATCAAATGGAGCTAATCCGTTAAAAGAAACGTCAACAACAACATCATGGTATTATTGATTTTTATCGTTAATGACACATATTCATTTTGCCGTTTTTATTTTGTATAAACCTATTCAGTTTTAAACAAAAATTAATCACACATATTAATAACTGCAATGAAAGTTTAAGTCTTTAATAAAGTTTACATTACTTCCTGCGTATGTGTATTATAATGTATAACATTATAATGTTTTGACTTCTCAGAATATTGCCCAATTAACATGTGTGATTTTGTATTGTTGATTTTTTATTTCATTTTATTTTAATTATGTGTAGTTATTATATATAGTTAATGATGGCCTCTTGAAAATAAGATTTATATAATTGTTGTTTTACTATGTACAAAACAAAAGAGTTTACCATCTGAAAATAAAGAATTTATTATTATTATTATTATTATTATTATTATTATTATTATTATTATTATTATTAAGTTGTAATATGAAAAGAGTAATGTATCGAAGAGCTTAACCTGCTGTAGGATTTCGAATTTAACAATACGAGGCAACATATAATATTACTACAAATATGGTACATGATCCCTTAATAAAACCTTTTCAGTATAAGAATTGGTGTTACCAACAGCCCAAGTTCAACTCTTATAAATTCTACTGAATGATTGACAGATTTATAATTTCTCAAAAAAAAATGTAAATACTATCTTGTTTTGCCTGTTTAATTTTGATTGATATTAAACTTGAATATAATCTTTTATTGCAGGAAATTAATAAAACGACATGAATAGAATTAATTTGCTCGTTCATATACAAAAAATTCATTCTCATCGAGCAAAATTATAAAGCCATGCATCAAAAGAGAATGACATTATCGTTTAGTTAAAACATTATGAATTAATATAATTTCTTTAAAACTACTTCAACTAGGAAAACACTTACATAGAAATGTATTCCATTCATTAGGGCAGTGTACAAAACACAATAACTGTTTGCCTTCCCCTGTCAATGTTATAATTGATCAGAGGTCTGTGTGCAATTGCTAATTACAAGCACAAGTACAGCGTCTTTGTAGAAAGAAAAATGCATTTGCTTCAAAGCAGCGAAAACATTGTAGTATTGTACGGTTGATGTTATCTTTTCAAATACAATTTCTTTCTGTATAATCAGTTTACTTATGTTACCCCATTAACTGTAAATCCGTTAATATTCGTGCAGTACTAATTTCCGTGGATTTCTTCGGAAGATCGTTCCAAAAATTTAAAACTACCACGAAAATAAAGAATTGAACATTATGGTGGCTGATTTATGCCATTTCGTTATTTCGCCACGAAATAACGCCAAGCGAAAAGACGAAATAACGAAAAAACGCCACGCGAAAAGACGAAATAACGAAAAAACGCCACGCGAAAAGACGAAATAACGAAAGAACGCCACGCGAAATAACGAAAAGACACTATTTTTGCGCGAAATAACGAAAAGTCGCCGTGCAAATAACGCCAATTTAACTGTACAAAATAGCGTTCTTTCTAGCTTCGCCTGGCGTTGTTTCGTTCTTTCGCTTGGCGTCTTTTCGTTATTTCGCTTGGCGTCTTTTCGCCTGGCGTTTTGTCGTTATTTCGCGTGGCGTTATTTCGCTTTGCGTTTTTTCGTTATTTCGGCTGGCGTCTTGTCTTTATTTTGCTTGGCGTCTTTTCGTTATTTCGCTTGGCGTTTTTTCGTTATTTCGTCTTTTCACGTGGCGTCCTTTCGTTATTTGGTCTTTTCGCGTGGCGTGTTTTCGTTATTTCGCTTGGCGTCTTTTCGCTTGGCGTCTTTTCGTTATTTCGCTTGGCGTCCTTTCGCTCGGCATGCATGTTTCTGACAATGACTCAAAGTGCAATGCACAAGAACCGTAACTCAACCTTCTTTCGTTGTTTTAGTTATTGCCCTTTGATTGATTTAATAGCATTTCTTGTGCGGAGCGTAACTTTGTCACCATAGGTTCAAATGACTCCAAACTTGGTATGCATGTTTCTTGCAATGACTCGAAGTGCATTGCATAAGAACCGTAACTCTACCTTCTTTCGTTTTTCAGTTATTGGCCTTTGATTGATTTTTAGAGCATTTCTTGTGCGGAGCGTAACTTTGTCACCATAGGTTCAAATGACTCCAACTTGGTATGCATGTTTCTTGCAATGACTCGAAGTGCATTGCACAAGAATCGTAACTCTGTCTTTTTCGTTTTTTAGTTATTGCCCTTTGATTGATTTTAGAGCATTTCTTGTGCGGAGCGTAACTTTGTCACCATAGGTTCAAATGACTCTAAACATGGTATGCATGTTTCTTGCAATGACTCAAAGTGCGCTGCACAAGAACCGTAACTCTACCGTGTTCCGTTTTTGATTTAATTTCCTTTAATCTTTATAGAGCATTTCTTGTCCGGAGCGTAACAATGTCACCATATGTTCAAATGACTCCAAACTTGGTATGCATGTTTCATAAAAGCAGTGTTAAGTATGCTTTGCGACAATATTGCTATTTTGTCCCATTAATGTCGTTAAATTATTCCCCTTTGATTGACTTTATTGAGCATTTCTTATCATTCTTTTTAATTATTCCCCTTGATTGATTTTAGTGCATTTCTTGCCAAGGGCATTACTTGTTGTGCTTCTTCTTGCAATAATACAATTAAAATGTTATTTTATACGTGATTTTTGTGCAAATACATTGCTAATAACTGTACAACAAAAAACTAATTAACATGTTAACAAAAATTTAGTCGACACATCCGACTCGCGGAGTTCCTAGTTTATTTTATTTGTTTATAAACTCAAACCAACAAATGTTTTTGTTGTTGTGATTGGGTGGGAATTCAGGTACCTATCCATTACACCCTACTTAATTTCTCAAAACTCGCACCAATCAATATGAAAACTTTTTGGTGGTGGTGGTGGGGAAGGATCATTGGTACCGCCTCTGTCTTTACATTTTTATATCGCGGCGAAATAACGAAAAACCGAAATGGCATAAATCAGCCACCATAGAGCATAATCATAGTCAAGAAAATTAAGTTCCACGAATTACGGACCCACGAAAATGGTGTATGGCGGAAACACAGAAATGTTATGTCCGCGATTATAAGAGCAACCACAGTAATGTTCAGAGCTGAAGGTTATAAAACTGAGCATGGAAACCAGTCTCAAATCTCAAGCATCCATGCTCAGCTTTATAACCTTGGGCACTGATTCGAAAGAGGGAGGGGGGCACAGAACCGATGTCTTAAGCAGGTCTTTAGGACGTTTTATTTTAGATATAGGTTCGATCATATACTTTATTATCTTGAAAATCTAAAATGATATATATTTAACAAATATATTCATTAATTATGAAAGATTAAACGGATGTCGGCATTGTCGAACCTAAATATGTTTTACAAAAGGTCAAAGCCTGACTATTATTTGAGAATACAATTACTTAAATTCTGATTACTTTTACTGTTTTATTCTTGGGTCATTAATGCTAGATCAACGAGGAAAATTGGTAATATAAGATGAAACAATCTAAATTGACAAATCATCAAAGCGTTTAAACTACGCAACAAGGTAGCTGTCCATGGTCAGCATGAACAACACATAGGTAAATGTCAGTAATTCAAAGTGATAGGTGAATCAAATGAAATGCAAAACCATCTCAATAAATTTACTGTTGAGGTTTGAAGGTGGCTGGTCGCGAATTAGGACTATTGTTTTCGAATATCAAAATGTATACAGTCATTCCTGTAACAACATTAGAAGTTAACAAGGACGGATCCAGAAACAAGGACGGATCCAGAGGGGTTCAGAGTGATTGCTTGAACCAATCTCCCCACCCCACCCCCACAACACACATTTTCAAGGGGATTTCGGAAATTATCCTGTAACCATCCTAGGACTGCCCCAAACGAACCCTTTTCTGGAAGGTGTATAGGAAGTGTAATATTTGTTTCTAGCAAACATGTTTTGAAGTACATATGCGAATTGTAGGTTTTTGTAAATTGTTTTTAGAGCTAAACATTTGATAAAATCGGATCTAGGGAGTACATGTATTTGCTCACACAGGTGAATGTGGCAATGTTGTGCCCACATTCACCAACACCGGCCCCAGTAACAGGATGGGACTCGGCCAATTGGAATGATCGTTGATATATTGCTAACTGCGACTGATTTTGTTTTTAACATATGTTTGTGAATTTTAATATCATGTTTAAAATTTTTGTAATGGGAAAATGCACAATTTATTGAGGAAAACTGATATTTTATTGTGCAAACACTATTTATCAAAGTAGTTTGCAGTAAACCACGTTTAATTTATTCCATACTTGTAGAATACTCATTCATTTAATTGTTTTGTTGTCCTCGTTCATAAGTTATCGAATAAAACAAGATTTTAATGTAGTTTACGCTGTCATTTCGATCGAAAATTTTAGTTAATGTTACTCAGGTTTACACTGGTATAGGATCTGCACAATTAGAATAACGTTTTTTTCTCATTTGTTATGTATCATATCTTTTTCGCTATGTGGTATCCTGGCAGAGTAGTATATTTACAACAATTGCGAGCTTAAATAAATTTGCTGCATTCTGCGTTGCTATGGAAACATTGAAAAAGACTAACGGTGAATTTCCAAAGGCACCTAAATTAGACGAAATTGAAATCGCTACAAAAAACATTTAAACAAATTAAGTTTGTGTTCCTATCCTACGTCGTAATATTTAAACTTTATCTTTGAATGAAAAAATATATATTCAAGTCATGACTTTCAAGATTTTTTCGAAATGCTCTTGTCGAAACACTAGTTTAAAGAAAGCTCTGCCTTTGCATATTTCGTTATTTTGAAACCGATTAATGAGGCGGACACGTATTTTGCTGGGGGCTTATGACTTTGATTGACCCAAGATAACGTCATATAAAATATTTTTTTACACGAAAGCAATTAGTAGATATATGAAATGTATATGGATCACAGAGGACTCAATCATTTTAATAACTTGTTAAATATATGCTAAAATAACAACAGATCAATGTCAGAAGCCAGTGTATGGTCATAAGTGTGTCTTTTGAATGAAAAGGGGATTATGAACACATGAGACCATATCCATATTGAATGCTCAGAACTAAACAACGGAATAAAATTTGAATTGAAAATTAAAATTTGCACCGTAACGCATGGGGAGTGTTTGTCTTCTATTCAAATTATGACAAAATTTGAAACTGTCAATCCTAAATGACGGGTATTCTCTATGTCTCCTATCAAGGAAACAATGATTATGTTTAAATGAAATGACATGCCGTGTATGTGACATTGAGGTTATAAAATTACAAAATTACAAAAGAACAAACGTCATTTGTTCCATATCGAAACTAATGATTAGAAGAGCGCCGGAAAAAATCACCTGAATTGAAAAAAAAATTACGGTCTTAAAAGGGGATTCGAGCAAATCAACTTAACCCCTCGAAGGAGCCGCCCCTGTATATGCATACTGAGCCGCCCCTGTATATGCATACTGAACCGCCCCTGTATATGCATACTGAGCAAGAATCTGAACACAAAGCTTCTAAGAAAATGCGCATTATCAAGAATCAGTATAATCGAACATTTTATATCTGCATGCTTATATATATCTTGTTTATCTTTAATAATAAGCAAACGTTTTACCGATTAAAAAAAAAATCCAACATCTTATCTTGGGATAATTATCTCATTAATAACAAAAAGCTTTGAAAGAAGCAGAAGTACTCACCTGGTTTTCAAGTAGGTGTTTTAGATTCCGAGTGAGATTGTTTTCAAAAAGTAAATATTGTATCACAGCACCTGATAAAATCTTTATAATACTATCTCTAACATTAGATGCGTGTTACAATAAATACAAGCGGCTTATCTTTGCTAACAAAACAGTGAGAAAATGTAAATTAAGCTTAACCTCAAAAAGATTAAAGCATTAAAATTCTACTCAAAGTTAAATGTAGGCAGGTTTTAGAAAATCGGGTCAATAACTGCATTTACGAGATTTAAAAGTCAATTGCTGTAACTTGTATTGAAATAAACGCCAAACAAAAGTTCAGGTTCATGATTGCCTGCGTGCGTAGAATGCAGTCTGCAGGGTCAGGTGCACAATTTCCAGAAATGGGGTTCGTTTGGGACAGACTTTTGTTAGTTATATATAAAGATATTTCCAACTTCCGGCCAAACTCTTCACGAAAATTAATTAAAGATTATTGTCCAAACATGGGGTTCGAGCAGCCCCACTGAATCCCCTTTGGATCAGCATACCCAGGTATAAATAAAAGGAAAAGGTGTCTTCGGCTCGATTTTTTTTTCATTTTGACATTTTAACGTATTTGGAAAGAACTTAAAAATATCTTTTATTTTCTCATTACTTAATGGTGATTGTGTTTCACATTTTCAATAGTGAAAATAATGTTTGTTTTACCGCGAAATGCATATCAAGCAATGTCGTCTGCTCAACTTAATTGACGCAATTTCAGGAATTGACGTCAGCTACCCGAAGATACCCTTTCCCATATCGAAACCCCATATAGAACTTAGTCGATATTCAATTTTCAATTGTTTGCATATCGGTATGTTTATTTTATTTACTCTCGGAGGTATCAGTACGAGAACGAGGCATATTTGTGCCTTCGAGTTTATTCATTTAAGTTTTAATGGACCAAAATATAGATAACAATTTTTTAACATTAAGAGACTGTGACACCAACCATTGATCTTTGAGTGGAAACTGAATTTTTTTGATCCACCAAAATGCACGGGGTAGCAAATCTATACTGAAAAGGTACATCACAGTATCATGGTATCGCCAGAACGGATATCACGAACATTGATAGCAGGTTACAAACCACTAATTCAATTTCCATAGACTTCCATTATAACCTTTCATCAATTTCTGAATTTACTTTTGGATCAAGCCCTTAAAATCATACAGTTCTCAAGAGAACCAACATAGAGACACCGTAAAATACCAATTCCACCATAGCATGACCGATAAACTTTTTCGGCATTTTAGCCAGAAGTGTATCACCCCAGTCTCTGCGGAACTTTTGTTTACATTCTGTCAAAAATGACAGATATTTTCAAAATTGAATTTCACTGTTTTTCATTATCAATTTCACATTATTTGTATTCAAATTACTGCAAAATAATTATATTTTCTCATTATTATTTTCTTTTTAAAATATTTATTTTCATTTTCTACCAATCAGGCTTGACTTCCTGTTACTGGTCCGCAAATACCTGCACAAAATTATTTAGAGGCCTGATCACCAATATTTAGTGGTCTATAACCAGCAGGCAACGATGTAACGAAAGGAAACGCACAATTTGTGTTTTACTATAGCAACAGCATCGCAGAACGCAGAAGGTGCACGTGTCTTTCAACAATAAATTACGTAAGTACGTGCTGTTATATTTATTATTTAAGTTGTTAAGTCTGGCTCGTAGCAATCTACTTATTAAGAAAACTTTATTTCAAAAAAGTATCGTTATTTATCAATTACTTAGATTTTATTGGATATTGGGAGAACATTATTGTTAAACTACTTTACAACGAAACATCAGACATCCCAAAAGTTGCCAGACCGAAGGACCTGTCTGGTAAAATTTGAGCCGGTCAGACTAGATTTCTTATGTTATCAGACCGAATGTCAGACAAAAATTTGAACTCCTTACACTTGCAAATAGCCTTATAACATGTTTCTGTATGACAGAATTTGTTTTGGTCAGACAGATTTTCACATCTTGTCTGACCAAATGTCTGACACATATTTTCAACTTTCGGGAAGTCTGAACATACTTATTTTGATTGATGTCAACTATACGTTAATTAATTGCAATAAATATATACTGTATGAATCACGCAATTAATATTTTTAACTGCGCTGAGCAATTTGTATAAAACAAAAGCTCAAAATTACAATTGTGTTTAAAGGAAGCGTTTAAATTTTGAAAAGGAAAAGAGTTTTTGCTATGAGTTGGTTTCAGTTTATTGTTTTTCAATGTATTTTCTACTACTATACAAAAAGTGTATGTTGTTTAAAAAGGGTCGAGTGTCTTACGTAGGTACAGGATAATTTCTGGCCAAATTCCACAAGAAATGAAATAATGTGTCCCCAACAGGGGATTGGAACAACCCTACCGAACTACATCTGGATCCGCACCTATTTATTCCTTACCAAGTCGCAAGTGCAAGTCTTGCAGGAGGAATCGTTGCTAAACTATATACATCTACAGGCATTACATTGTGGTACAGCCAATACTGAGCAGTCAAATTCTTAACTAAGAGTCTTTACATGTTCATTCTAATATTGTCAAAAACAGGTTTTAAGAGTTAAAAAATGAATGGTAAAAAAGAAAAAAGTCATTTTAAACAACTTCTTTAATTATTTCTAACAAAATCAGCAAAAATTCATTAAAAAATTCTTTGAAGAATATAGTTATAAAGAAGAATATGAGAAAATCATCATCATTATCATCATCATCATCATCATCATCATCATTTTTGTTCAATCACATAGTGAACAGCAGAAACATGACATTTAAACGACAACAGCATCATCATCGTCGTCGTTATCATCATTGACATATTCAGATAAAATCTCCGGATTTTTAATGAAGAAGTTTTGGCAGGCCTGTGAGACTCTGAATTATTCCACCGTGAACTGTGACCAGGCAGCTTTAACGTTATTTAAAACCTTCTTGTCCGCATAATTAACAACAGTATCGGGTTAACATTTTAAATGAACTTACATAAAACGCCAGGCATCCTTGTAATAAAAATTCCACAAATTGACTATAAATCCACATAATACTGTGCGAGAACACTTTGGTTTAATTAATCATCGTCCTTTGACATTGAAAGGTAACATTTTATCGAAAACTTGTGAAAACGCTGCCCTTATTTCCTAGTTAGCCAGGTATTTTGCTTAACCGGTAAAATGATATCATTTAGGAGAACGATACTATTTAAATGGAGATTACTTTTATAGCCAGAATCATTAACGTTAGATTGAAGGGTTAGCATAAATGCGTCAAGTTAACAGTACGGTTGATAAAATCTTAACTAGTTCATTAAAGAACATTTCGGAAGAAAATAAATAGTAAAGAAAGTGAACCATTCAGATCAGTGTACACTAAATAAAAGCTGCTTCCCGGTTGGTTTAAAAAAAAGTTAGGGGAAACCCGTAAGACGCTATAGAAACACTAGCTGATTGGCCAATATAGCTAAAGAAAAAATAAAAATCCTTCTAAAAAACAGAAATTGTGTATTTCTGCAGCTGTTGAAACCAAAAATCATTATCCAAAACATTTTGGATAAGAAAAAAAATACTTTTAAAATAATGCCTATAAACAGGTTGGCCACAAGTAAATTTGGTATATAGGCAAGGGTGGTAGTCTTCAAAGTGAAATTTGAGGTGGAAACCTACGGTCATGGTGGTATTTCATCTATGCTTTTATGTAGATTTATATTCAAACTTCATCAGAAGACCATGCCTGATATTGTCTAAGAATAAATAAATCAAGGAGACTCCAAAGACTCTATATAGAACATATAGGGAAACGCATTAGTGTACGCTGACCTTCATATAGGAATAGCCACACTCAGAAACACAGCCTCCCAACACAGGGCCTAAAATAAAATATTATTTGTTTGCCCCATCCGCGACCGACCCGAAAAAATCGGCGCGACCCGAAAAATTTAATCGCCGAAACATAAATATTGTTATTATTTATTTGGTACTTTAACCTGGAGAAGGAAAATGCATTTATTTAGAATCAGTTAGATTGCGAAACCGGATGACTTGGTTTTTTGAAGAAAGGCATTCATCTACATGTATAATGCATGTAAACTTGTACCTATTTAAATTTTAGAGTTTTGTTATTCTCCTTGGAGTTATTCCTATGTGGTGTGCGGGGTTTTAAAGGGTGTAGTTTTCCGGGGTCTCTACTATGTTATATAATAGTAGATTTAAATTTGAAGTCAGGATGACATTACCTTTACTAAAAGTAAAGGAAAATTAAAAACAAGATTCTATTTTGATTAGAAATAATTAACTGAAGTTTTAATCAACTGTTCTAATCATCTATATATTTAAAACTACTTCTAAAAGCAAACTTATATACAAAATAAAATAAAATGCAACTTCAATTTCAAGTGCAATGTTGTCAAATGAAGGTTTCTAAATTATATTTTCTTATAAAAATTACAACAGCAGTCAGTATAAATTTAGTTCTAATTTAACAATAATTTATGAATTCCTAATACTTCAACACAAAGAAACTGCTGTTAATAACATATACAATAATTTTGAAAAATAACCAAAAAATATTGATTAAATATTTACTACCTTTTAAAACACTTTAGTAAAATATAACCTTTAGGAAATATACAAAAATAATTAAATAATTAATTTCCTAATTTTGAACAATAAGCCAAAGTTCCTAATGTATTCTGTCTGAAAGCCAAAAGCAGAATGATTAACTGAACCACAAATCAAAGATGCCAGGACAATTAAATAATAAGTCAACCTTTGATTTGAAACTTTTAATTGACAAGAAAGAAATGAAACACATGGGAAAAAAATACTTTAACTATGAAATAGTTGCTATTTGCACTATGATTTGAAGCAATATTTATTGACTAAAAGGAAATAAAAGATATGCAAAAATAAAAATAATATGACTATAAAGCAATTTTATAAAAATTAGTCAGAGCACTTCATCAAGTCTAATAAAATTTAAACGCTTTAAAAGTTTCGCCTAAAGTTTACACTTCAGAGCAGTCTTTTTGTTAGAATGTCATGCTAATGACCGACTGGCTTTTTGGAAACTAAAACTTGTTTGGAAACGTACAGTGTGAAAAAAGTTGCATCATGGTTAATGGATGATTTGTTCTTTTCGAATAATATAACTATAAAGCAATTTTATAAAAATGAGTCAGAGCACTGCATCAAATCTAATTAAATTTAAACGCTTTAAAGTTTTGCCTAAAGTTTACACTTCAGAGCCGTATTTTTGTTAAACCCCATCTTGACTATTTAAGCCAATGGATGGCGCTGGGGCAGGTTTTCATGGTATTTTTGACATGCTTCACATCTAAGGACCCTTTTTTCAAATAGCACAATAACCAAGAAGTATTTTCCCTAAAACCTTTTTATATAACTTCTTTGCAACATTTCAAATGATATGGCAGAGAAAAGTTCATGACAAAATGCATTTTATTGTAATTTTTGAGGAAAAAAATATATTAACTGTCAAAATTTGAAAATCCCGGGGAGGAGTTTCTGGGGTCATGAACTTCAGATAGTAAACAAATACACCTGGCAGTGCAGCTTGAAATACTACTCTTGGCAACTATTCGGCTATGGGAAGCTGATCAATAATACAGTTAAAATGTAAACCCACATACCTGTTGCAGATTATTTTTATTCCAATATTCCCTTTAAAATGTTGCTTAGTGTTTTTGAAACAACTTAATCCATTTCATAGTGAATGACATGTGTGTGGATTGTTATTAAATTATGTCTCTTTGCATCTCTATTTAGTATACTGTAAACATTATTATTTTTATTTTATCATGTTTATTTCTTACTGCTTTTAGCAGTCATTTGAACAATATATTTCATTCATTAATATCTATGCTTATTGTATAATCAAATATCCCTATAAATTCTGCATGAATGAAATGCCACACCAAGTTTGAGATAAGCTATCATCACCCCATTATTATTCTTGCTATTATCACTGTTAATGTACAACTTGCCTACTAGATTGTGCAAAACAATGGATCAAGGTTTAAAACAAATGTGAAGTGTACATGCTCCTAATTCTTGCTGAAAAGTGACACAACTTTTGAAATTTCATTTAGTTTTTCTTCATACAAATACAGGATTGGCTTGGCCATATTAGATTGGAATGAATGATCTAATAGGGACTTTACATTTTAAACAAGAAAAGTATAACACAGATGTGTTATATGTGGACGACATTTAAAAGATGTTAGATGTTGGGTGTAAGAGTTCATGCAGGTATTATCATAGCACTAACCACATTAAATGAATTTGCTCTATTTAAATTCAACAGTATCTTTCAAAATTGTCCTACCACGTACATGGCAATTCCTTTGGTACTTTCCGGATGAAAAATCTATACTAACTTTCTATATTCAGCATCTTGATCATGTAAACAAGGGGGGGGGGGAATGGGAGGGGATGGGGATGAGTCACAATTATTCTGAACAACAGAAACAAACCTACAAAAATGGTAAATACAATCATAATTTACTTTATAGACACGAAATCGCCTTCTTGTAAAACAGAAACCCACTAGAACCGTCAATTTCAACATCAGACACTTTTGTAAACAAAGAACCATCATAATAAAGGTCACATTCACGCGTCAAAAATCAAGTCATAGGATTGCCAATATTCGTAAACATAACACAAACTTCAATATCATCCAAGAATAACTATCTGAACAATGTCTCTTACTACATGTACACTCTTTCTATAACTGCTTACAACAATAAACTTTCAATTCGCATAATTAAAAGAAAACACCGACTCATCGATCTATTTACATAATCTATATATATATACATGTTTATATTTATATTTATAGTTAAGGGGAGATAATTCAATTCAGTATCTATATTTATATACTCAATTATAAATAGCCTGACCTTGATCTTAACGTACATACAACATGGTTCCCGTTCATTACTCAACGATCTATATATAAAGCCAGGCCACATGGTTCTCAGCATTCGCTAAACACCTCTATTTAAAGCCGGGCAACATATCCCTTGCGCCGGCCTAATTGTACTATAGTAAAGATAATCAAGTAATAGTTACATAGTAATAATATATTATGACCCATCATTCGTCCAGAAAATTGTTAGAAGAAATTCAGAAATTAGAAAGTTTTACAATGCATAGTCCGGTGAATAAATGGTATCGTCTGCTCTGGTGTTAGTTTACTTCAGCTATATTTAGCACAGGTAGGCTAACAGCACCGTCTACCGTCTCATAAACTCATTGAACCTACATAAACTGTATACGTTATTCAAGGGCACTAATCCACTGGAGGTAAATTGGTCATGTGATCGAAATTTTACATGTAATCACATTGGGTGGCGTTACAACGCCCCCTAAAAACAAACCATTTCTTTTTGAAAAGGCGATCCCCTATTTGATTTAAATCAGTGTGGTAATAAGCAGAGTATTTTAGTTTGATCATCTGCTTCTGATTTGTTCAGTCTCTACAGAGCTATTGCAAGACATTGGCATGGACTGTGCTATCATTATATTTCGCGCGGGTTAAAGTTTTGCGTATTTCGCGGCAGTCAGACCGGCCGACCGACCGGCCGGCCGGCAGGAAAGCCACGAGGACAATATCAACAAATAGATAGGATAGCGAACAGTCATGTTCTTCTTTTTAAGAAAAAGATAAAATTCAATGCAATTTGCTGTCAGGTTGACTGGATTTTTTAAACTGAGGTGGGGGGGGGGGGGGTCAGCAAGTGAGGCGGGTACCAAGGTATGATCCTTCCACCTGTGGTGAAAAGGTGTTTTCAAACTGTGTAACAAAATATTATTACATTGGTCTGTGCCCAAATATGCATGCAGGTTGTAATGAACCGATCTTTGTGTTGTATGTTAAGGTTGATATGAACCGATCTTTGTATTGTATGCTAAGGTTGTTATGAACCGAGCTTTGTATTGTATGCTAAGGTTGTTACGAACCGAGCTTTGTATTGTATGCTAATGTTGTTACGAACCGAGCTTTGTATTGTATGCTAAGGTTGTAATGAACCGATCTTTGTATTGTATGTTAAGGTTGTTACGAACCGATCTTTGTATTGTATGTTAAGGTTGTAATGAACCGATCTTTATATTGTATGTTAAGGTTGTTATGAACCGATCTTTATATTGTATGTTAAGGTTGTTATGAACCGATCTTTGTATTGTATGTTAAGATTGTTATGAACCGATCTTTGTATTGTATGTTAAGGTTGTTATGAACCGATCTTTGTATTGTATGTTAAGATTGTTATGAACCGATCTTTATATTGTATGTTAAGGTTGTTATGAACCGATCTTTGTATTGTATGTTAAGATTGTTATGAACCGATATTTGTTTTGTATGTTAAGGTTCTAATGAACCGATCTTTATATTGTATGTTAAGGTTGTTATGAACCGATCTTTGTATTGTATGTTATAGTTATTATGAACCGATCTTTGTATTGTATGTTAAGGTTGTGATGAACCGATCTTTGTATTGTATGTTATAGTTGTTACGAACCGATCTTTGTATTGTATGTTAAGGTTGTGATGAACCGATCTTTGTATTGTATGTTATAGTTATTATGAACCGATCTTTGTATTGTATGTTAGGTTGTTACGACCCGATCTTTGTATGGTATGTTAAGGTTGAAATGAACCGACCTTGTATTGTATGTTAAGATTGTTATGAACCGATCTTTGTATTGTATGTTATGGTTGTTATGAACCGATCTTTGTATTGTATGTTATGGTTGTTATGAACCGATCTTTGTATTGTATGTTATAGTTATTATGAACCGATCTTTGTATTGTATGTTAAGGTTGTTATGAACCGATCTTTGTATTGTATGTTAACTTTTATTAAGAGATTGACCTATCAGGAGGAGTTCCATACAACGTTAACACAAAATGTTTGAAAGAAGATTAAGTATTTATCTTTTTAAGTAGGTGTTTTAGATTTCGATTCCGATTTAGATTTCAAAAAGTAAATATGGTATCACAGCACCTGATAAAATCTTTATACTTCTATCTCTAACGTTAGATGCTTGTTACAATAAATACAAGCGGCTTATCTTAGCTAACAAAACAGTGAGTAAATGTAAATTAAGCTTGTTAAAACAGTGCCTTTTTAATAACAGTAATATATGGGCCGGTTTTTGAAAAAAAAAACTGGTTAATAAATAAAGTTGCGAGGATTTGAAAATCAGAAGTTATCAATTTTTAAGTAAAAGCAAAGCAAATGTTAAGGTAGATGCGAACTGGCATGACTTGAAGCTCTTTTTGTATCGAGAAGTCTGTGTGATAAAACTGATGTTTTTAACAAAAATCCCTTATTTTAGTGAAATATTCGACAAACATTTTGTCGATGTAGATCTATTACCGTGTATCAATATATTTCGCGTGTGTTTTAATTTCGCCTATTCCGCGCTCTAGAGGGTAAATGCGCAGTTATACCCATCGAAATAACCTCGTTATAATATTTCTTCATTGAAATAAAACACGATTGAGCGAATTCACACCCGCGCGAAATTACTAGTATCCATTGCGGCTTTTAACGGAAAAATTTTCTTCACTAAATTAAATGATACCACAGCAACCGTTCTCTAGGACAATGTTCGGAGTAGTAAAATCTAATAACCATAATTATACAAGTTAAACTGTTATTTTTTAAAAGCTTATTACCGTTGTTTATGACAAAAGTAAAACAAACAAGAGCTGTCACTTGAAACTGACATATGGCCTCGAAATGCAGCTTTGAAATCGAATTGGTATACATATGTAGTAAAAATATGCCTGTGGAAGAGATGAAGCATACAGCATGCATATAATGTGAAAGATGGAAAGGATCATTTGGTAAAAGTCTGTAGTTGTGAAGTTCCAATGAAATCCTCCAAATGGTTTTGGAGATTAGGCATGGACAAGATTTTAATATAGAAGTTAAATAGTAAAGAGTGAGGGCCCATAACCCTTGCAACAAGAGGGTCGATAGGACTCTGTGTCCCTCACCTGTCAACAACTGCTAAATGGTTGCAAGGGATGTGAGCAAGATTGGTAAAATCAAGTGAAGAAATTAAGCTGCTATTGTGGAGAAAAGGTCAAAATAGCTTACTTTGGCTGTTTCAAGGGCCATAACTCTGGGACCCATTATCGAATCTAGCTGGTTCGAAAAAAAGGAACCTAGGTCTTATGGTAACCCAAATATTGTACAAGTCTAATTAAATTCAAATCAAAAAATGATGCTGATATTGTGCAAACAAGATCTAAAAAGTTAATTTCTGCACTTTCAGGGGCCATAACTCTGAAACCCATAATGCAATATTGCAATTTCAAGAAAGGAACATCGATCTTATGGTAATGAAAGTGAAGATCAGACCAAAATTAAGACCACTAGTGTGCAGACAAGCTTTTATTACAACTTGACCTAGTCACTTAGTTTTCTAGGTCACATGACCCAGTCTAGAATTTGACCTAGATATACTTGAGATAAACATTCTGACCAAGCTTGAAGAAGATCAGCCCATAACTAAGACCGCTAGAGTGCGGACAAGCTTTTTCTTTAATTCGACTTAGTGATCTAGTTTTCAAGGTCACGTGACCCAGTTATGAACATGACCTAGATATCATTGAGATAAACATTCTTACCAAGTTTATAGGAAGATCCCACCAAAATTAAGACTGTTCAGACTTGTTCTATTATTTGACCTTGTAACCTAGTTTTCAAGATCGCATGACCCTGTTTCGAACCTGACCTAGATATCATTGAGATAAACATTCTGGCCAAGTTTGAAGAAGATCTAACCAAAATTAAGACCACAAGATAGCGGACAAGCTTTTTCTATAATTTGATCTAGTGACCTAGATTTCAATGTAACATGACCCAGTTTAGCATTGTACCTAGATATCATTGAGATTGATATTCTTAACAAAATTAAAGAGGATTCCACCAAATTGAAGACCACTAGAGTGCGAATATGCTTTTTCTATAATTTGACCTAGTGACCTAGTTTCAAGGTCACGTGACCCAGTTACGAACATGACCTAGATATCATTGAGATAAACATTCTGACCAAGTTTGAAGAGGATCAGACAAAATTAAGAGTGTATGAGTACAGAGAAGTTTTTTTAATTATTTGACCTTGTGACCTAGTTTTCAATGTCACATGACCCACTTTCGAACTTGACATAGATATCATTGAGATAAACATTTTGACCAAGTTTGAAGAGGATCCCACTAAAATTAAGACCGCTAGAGTGATGACAAGCTTTTTCTATTATTTAACCTAGTGACCTAGATTTCATGGTCACATGACCCAGTTTCAAACTTGACCTAGATATCACTGATATTTTGACTAAGTTTAAAGAGGATGCCACCAAAATTTAGGCCGCTAGAGTGCAAATAAGCTTTTTCTTTAATTTGACCTAGTAACCTAGTTTTAGGGGTCACATGACCCTGTTACAAATTTGACCTACATATCATAGACGCAGACATTCTGACTAAGTCTGAAGGAGATCGGACCAAAATTAAGACTGCTACAGTGTGAAAAGCTTTTTCTTTAAATTGACCTGGTGACCTAGTTTTCAGGTCACGTTACCCAGTGACAAACATGACCTAGATATCATTGAGATTAACATTCTGACCAAGTGTGAAGAAGATCTGACAAAAATTTAGACTGCTGGAGTGAAGACAAGCTTTTTTATGATTTGACCTAGTGACCTAGATTTCAAGGTCACATGACCCTGTTTCAAATTTGACCTAGATATCATTGAGATAAACATTCTGACCAAGTTTGAAGAAGATTCCACCAAAATTAAGACCGCTAGAGTGCGGACAAGCTTTTTCTTTAATTTGACCTTTTGACCTTGTTTTCTAGGTCATATGACCCAGTTAAAAACAGTACCTAGATATCACGGAGATAAACATTTTGACCAAGTTTAAAGAGGATGCCACCAAAATTAAGACCGCTAGAGTGCAAATAAGCTTTTTCTTTAATTTGACCTAGTGACCTAGTTTTAAGGGTCACATGACCCTGTTACAAATTTGACCTACATATCATAGAGACAGACATTCTGACCAAGTTTGAAGAAGATCACACCAAAATTAAGACTTCTACAGTGTGAAGAAGCTTTTTCTTAAAATTGACCTGGTGACCTAGTTTTCAAGGTCACGTGACCCAGTGACAAATATGACCTAGATATCATTGAGATTAACTTTCTGACCAAGTGTGAAGAAGATCTGACCAAAATTAAGACTGCTAGCGTGAGGACAATTTTTTTTATAATTTGCCCTAGTGACTTAGATTTCAAGGTCACATGATCCAGTTTCAAATTTGGTCTAGATATCATTGAGATAAACATTCTTACCAACTTTGAAGAAGATCCTACCAAAATTAAGACTCCTAGAGTGCGGACAAGCTTTTTCTTTAATTTGACCTAGTGACCTAGTTTTCAAAGTCATATGACCCAGTTACGAACAGTACCTAGATATCATTGAGATAAACACTCTGACCAAGTTTATAGAAGATAGAACCAAATTTAAGACCGCCAGAGTGCAGACAAGCTTTTTCTATAATTTTATCTTGTGACCTAGTTTTCAAGGTCACATGACCCAGTTACGAACTTGACCTAAATATCATTGAGATAAACATTCTGACCAAGTTTGAAGAAGATTGGATAAAAGTTAAGACCGCTAGAGTGTGGACAACAAGTTAGGGTTAGGGTTTAGGGTTAGTTAAAGACCTTAGGGTTAGGGTTAGGGTTTAGGGTTGGGTTAGGGTTTAGGGTTAGGAGAAAAAGTCCATAATTCGACAAAAAAATACTCCGAGCAGAAATTCTTGATGATATGCACAACTAGGCTTGGTGACAAACACTCCTGTGAAGTTTCAAAGAAAGCCCTCAAGTGGTTTCGGAGAAGAAGCGAGGACAAAATTATTTCGGACGGACGGACGGTGCGATTACTATATGCCTCCCTTTGGGGGCATAAAAAGCTAGTGCAAACGCTAAGTTATTTACTAAAAAGTCCAAGTGTGACGTTGACCTTGGAGTTAGGTCATAGCTCTCCATTGTAACAATCTGCTTCATTTATGTTAGCACTTCTTATTTTTGTATGATTGTAAAATGTTCAATCGGTATCCTTCGACAAAGTGAGTCAGCATTATTTTGCAAGTTATTCACATATACGAGTACACAGGTATTTGTCATTGTAATAATCGCAATCGTTTAAATAGTTTAATGTTTATCCTCAAGTCATTATTTTAAGATCAATGAGGCAAATCGATGCTGAAAGATGATAATCTCGAAATTGACAAATGATCGAAGCGATAGACACATTTGTAACACGTGTCCAGAAAGACCAATTTTGTCGTCGTTCACACGTATCTTTATTGGATTAAAGGTCATGTATCACAACAAAAATATTATTTATAAGTGTTTTTTGATATCATAATTTATTTAAATTGTAGAAGAACTGCAAATTAAATATGATGTAATTTTTCTAAACATTCCATGTACGAGTGAAAATATTTTAATGCTAAACATTTTTATAGCGTTACTCACGGAAAAAAAACACTCACGACAGGTCCTAAAATGGGGCCCTTCGCGGTAAAAGGTACCTTCGGTCATGTTTTGTGACATTTTAGTTGTTACTATATTTAGAAGGAACTTACAACTATCTATAAATTTCTCATAACTAGCTTTTCTTATACAATTTGACAATAGAATGATATTTTTATGCGAAATGCATAATAATCTGCTCAACTTAATGACGTAATTTCAAGGATTGACGTCAACTGTCTGAAGTACCTTTTCCCATGTCGCGCCCCAAATGAACTGTCCAACATTTCGGTGAAATTCGCGATTGTTCAATCGTTTATATGAATTACACAGCAGTGCAATTAGTACTAATCGCATTTAAAACATTGGTATACTCCACCATGAATTGTGAATAGTCAGCTGTGAAAATCAAATTTTCATTTTTTCAACAATTTCCAAACAAACTGTTATTATATTGTTACAAACAGATGAATATTGATAATAACAGGAGACAATTGTTGAAAAAACGAATTTTGTTAGAAAAGTAATAAAATGTGGTACCTGCTATGTTGTCTAATCCGGGTGTCACAATAAAGCACTTTCCGCTCAAATATATCAAAAATAATTAATTACAATATCCAGTTCAATGTTCCATCTAGGGTCAACCAGTGTTACTTTTAATAACTAATAACAGTTTGTTCGGAAATTGTTGAAAACATGATAATTTAATTTTCACAGCTCATCATTAGTACAACTGTACTATCTGGAAGTATGAATTACCTTAAACGAATTCTCTCTTATTTTTTTTAAATAATCTTATATTTTGTATACATGCACTCTTAGACTGGGAAAGTGGTATTTCTGAATAAAAAGGTACATGTAACATTCACAATCTTATATTTACACTTCAACCATCCTCTAAGATGAAGTCTTATTCATCTAACGAATAACAAGTTCTGATGGTAAACAGTGTGACGTATTATTTAAAAGGCGTGGCTACAGAAGAGCCGTTCACAATTTATTGGACGTTGCACGATGTTTTGACGTGTGACGTCGCCTTGCACGCACGTTTTGCCACGAGTTGCTGCGAAAAAAGCGTGCCGTCATTCACTTTGTCGTCAACGTAGCTGTTCCAACAGCCATTCGAAAAAGCCGTAATATTACGAATTCTTCTAGTTATTTCTGTATTAATGAGATTATTAATGAGTGTAAATATAAGGATTGAATCAATATTTGATGGTTTCCATCTGGGTGTGAAAAACAGTTGGATTGTTTAAAATACGCGTGAAACCCTTCGGGCTTCACACACTTTAAACAACCCAACTATTTTCCATACCAAAATGGAAACCATCAACTATCGATTCAATCCTTAAGTCGGGCGCGTCACGGGAAATGGTACCTTCGAACAGACGTCAATGCTTGAAATGACGTCCTAAAGTTGAACAGAAGACATTTTTTTACGAATTTCGAGTTAAATATGAACTAAAATTGTCAATATATGTAATAAAACTTTTTTAGATAAGTGCAAATAATATATAAATAGTAAAACATGAAATTTCAAAGCTATTTTTGAGACACGTTTTCCCGTACGTGTCCCAAAAATTAAATAGAAAATGCTACTTACTTTTAATTTTTAGGATTAAGGTTCCATGTGAGTATTTTATACAACAGAAAAAAATATTTCAACGGTTTGCGTAAAAATAATGCTAAATGTATAACTTCCTTCTCACTACTATATTTGAGTAAACAATAAGTCAAACTATTTTATCTACTGTTTGTATCTCTTTACCGCCCTTTAGTATTAAAGCAGGTTTGAATAACATGGCTGAGTATTTTGTTCTCTAGGTAACAATCACGATAGCCGCACGAAAGTTAAAAGCTTAGTCCAATATAAATTTCTGAACATTCTTATATACAACAAAATAAAATCATAAAACTAAACGCTTCAATGGAGGAAAACTGCCATTTTCGAAAACAACAAACAAACAGATCCGCAATAAATCGTTCAGCAACATAATCTTTGTAACTGTTGTGCTGAGGATTAATTTCTATACTCGAAGAAAATTTGATTAAGGCGACAGTAAAGTGTTTTCTGAGATCAAAACCGAAGAATCACAGCTGACACGACAAGTCCACTTTCTCCCTACTAGCACATACCTGAAACATAAAGGGCACATAACTGACATCACAATGACATTCAATATATGAAAACAAAGCAAAATAAAATTCAAAACATACCAATTAAATTTTAAGCAACATTAACTTTCAAATTCTGGTCGCGAAAACTGGTCTTCCGACGAGGCAAAATTTCAAACATTCACCGGTCCACAGCTTTCTTATTGCCAACAACCAAAGTAAATGCTTACCACTTACACATGGTAAATTCCCTACTGTTTCATTAAATCATACTCAATATATGTGTTAACCACCAAGATTTTGCACTACCCACACTTGTTTGTATTCCCCTTTGAGAATTGCAACTTAAACCGAAGGCAGAGCCAGAAATGTATTAGTTTCGCATTTCCAAGCACCTGCCTCACACTGAAAGTGTCAAGGTCAAAAATAGGTGTCAGGCAAGTTTTGGGGATCCTAGCTACACATGTGAAACTGCAAATATAGCATCTAAAAATATTCTAAAGTTCCAAGAAGCTTACAGTTTGCCCACTTACCTCTTATCTTCAAATTTGACCGGGGCCAATTCGCATCTATGGCTACAAACTCTTTACTGCCTCCTAAGAGTAAGAATTAGTTTGCTTGTTACGTTGGAACCATCAATATTTTTCCCCAAACACATCTATAGTTCTTTGAATAGTTCGTAACTGTCGATAACTATGGTTTTCGGTCGGGAACTATGGTTTTCGGTGATATCCATAGTTCTCAAGTCAAGAACTATATAGTTATTGCCTAGAACTATGGTTTTCGGCTGAGAACTAAGGTTTACACCATTAACTATGGCTATCGGTCCGCAACAGTTACTGTGGTTTTCGAAGTTGAGAAGGAAAATTTTCCACACCTTAGCTGATCTGGTTCTACACTGGTCGCATATGCGATAAAATGCGTATATATGGAGGAGGGTTAAATCAAACAGATATCACTTGTTGCTTTTTTCAGAGATTTTAAAAAATAATATGTTATCACACTCGGGAACTTCTAGACTAGATTCCTGTGTCTAGATTCCTGATCACAGCAGTTGCAGATAAAACGTGATTATATCACAGGAGTTTGACATTCCTGTTCATAAAAGAACGGTTTGCTTAGTCTTTAGAATAAAAAAACCCTTTTCTTTCAGTTTACTATATAGATGCAATGGGTATTTTTTGCACAAATGTCAAACGCCTGTGCTTCAATGTACACCTCTCGGACGGCCGTTAACTATCGTTCTCGGAGTAATTGTGCAATCTTCTTGCCATACATGATCCCTGTTGATAAACGCTCGATGATCTGGTTATGTAAAGGCGCTCATTGAACTTGTGTTGAAGATTAACAAACATGTCTTCCGCTGGAAAACAAACTCCAATTATTCGCAAACTTGTAGATCTTTTAGGCCGGGTAAGCATCAAAGCAGTACAATAAATAGTTCTATATTGAGTTTTTAATCAATGCATAGTTTAAATAAGCAAATGTGATGAAGGTCATTAAAAGATGCCGTATTGAGCAAAAAAACTGAATGTCCTTGAACATAATTTATACTACTGTGACTGGTAAATTATCTTAAGCACCAGTATTTTTTTTCTCTTTTGGGGGAAGGGGGCCGCAGCCCTTTTGAGGGGGAAAATTGCGACGCGAACAATGGAAAGGGGGAATATTTGGAAGATACTTGCAGCCTGTCAAACACAACATAAAGTATTCACTGATCTTTTAATTCTAAGAAAGTCAGTGGTCTACAGTGAAATGTTTTTTTCTGTCTGCAAATTTATCAATTATTCTTGTCACTCACAGTATTGTCCATCAATGGGGTATCCATTAAACATATCCAAAATTCAGATTTATCATCTTCTTTATCGAACGGTGCTTAACAGACTCCAGCAAAGGGGGAATTTTTTATGGATGTGGGGGAAAAATATATACTATTTTGAGGGGGGGAATGGGGCCCAATATCTCCAAATATTTGGCATAAAAAAAACACTGAGCACAGAGACCTGTTAAGGTGTCCTTTTCTTGCTAGTATGTCAGTACTGGGATCATTCATTTTACCGTACAAAAATTGATTAAATTGGGAAAAATGGACCCTATTTGGCATTGGGGATGGAACCCAATATCAGCCCAAAAAAGCCCTTATTTTTTAATATCTAGTCTTATCACAACAATTCAGAGTGTAAGAATATAAGCCAGCGTAAAAAATGTCATTTATGTCTTTAATGCGAAAATGAATCGCCTCAAAATTCATGATACCACAGTATTAAGAGACGCAAAGTAAGGAGTTGTTGCCTAATAAGCTGATTAAATTTTTTTAAACAAAAAAAATGGATGATTATTTCGTTTTCTTATTTTCAGAGGCATGTAAAAGAAGCTCTGAGATTTCCTGATCAACTGGCTTTGAGGTACAGTGACTTCTTAAATAAAAGTAAAATAACCTTAAATTATCTTATCATCCTTTTGTTCGATATTTTCTTTTGAAATGTTATATTTTGACCATACCATGCAGCAGGTTATTCTGAGGGTGCAATATTTCTGCGGTTTTTGGATGAAATCGCAGAAATATATCCAGCAGAAAAAAATCCATAAAAAATTTTGATCTCAAAAAATTATCTCATTTACTAACAAAAATCACCGGAGTCGCCATGTCCGAGATAATTTGTTTCACAATACAGATGGGGTAAAATAATTACCAACATTAACTGTTAATCATTATTGTAAATGCATAGTATTTTTATAAATGTGACATTTGCTCAAACATTTCTCAAACATTCAATTCAGTTATTTGAGAGTTGTTATTCATTGATAAATAATATCTTTGTAATTTTTTGATAAAATAAATTGAGTAACAGTTATTGACCCAACAAATAAAAAACGGAATTATCTGGACAAAAAGGAATATATCAATTATTTTGTCCAAGTGCATGCTTACACAATAAGGACAATATACATGTACATGTAAACCAATATGAACTGAAGAAATTTATCCTTCAGGGGAACAAAAGCAGAAATAAAAAAGCAGATAGTTTTGCATCCAGTTTTGTAGGCAAAACGCAGAAATTTATGGCTACAGAAATAACCCACTATATGGTATAACATTTTTACTTCTGCACACTAAACATACTTTTACCCTCTATGGACATGGCTTATATCCCATGGGCCACCAGTAACGATCCAGATCAGTCTGCAGGGATACGTAGGCGCATCTGGATCAACACTGGCCATATCTGTGGAATAAAGAGTCATATGTGAACTTACATTCATGCCTTACTTGACAGTAAAATTAGTCAGATCTTCAATGACAGACTCATCTTTTCAGGTCTCAGCCAGCACCAAAGATTCCAGATGGGCCGTCACACAAGTTATCCAACAACTACTACTGTACTAGAGATGGTAGACGAGAGACTGGTCCTCCTGTACAAGTCTTTTCAGCTAGCTCACAGAAAGTCCTAGAGGCTGCTAAAGAGTATGTTTTCATTCTATTGTTGTTGTTTGTTCAAAGAGAGGCTGCTAAAGAATATGCTTTTATTCTGTTGTTGTTCATTCAAAGAGAGGCTGCTAAAGAATATGTTTTTATTCCGTTGTTGTTCATTCAAAGAGAGGCTGCTAAAGAATATGTTTTTATTCTGTTGTTGTTCATTCATAGGGAGGCTGCTAAAGAATATGTTTTCATTCTGTTGTTGTTCATTTATAGAGATGCTGCTAGAGAATATGTTCTCATTCCGTTGTTGTTCATTTATAGAGAGGCTGCTAGAGATTATGTTCTCATTCCGTTGTTTTTCATTTATAGAGAGGCTGCTAGAGATTATGTTCTCATTCTGTTGTTGTTCATTTATACTATAATTTATAGAGATGCTGCTAGAGAATATGTTCTCATTCCGTTGTTGTTCATTTATAGAGAGGCTGCTAGAGATTATGTTCTCATTCTGTTGTTGTTCATTCATAGAGAGGCTGCTAGAGAATATGTTCTTATTCATTGGTTGTGTATTCATAGTGAGGCTGCTAAAGAATATTCTGATTCCATTGTTTAATGTGCCTACCTCCTCTGAAGGAAGGTTGTTGTGATATGTGTGATGAGGATATTGTCCTGATAAACTTCCTTTTAGTTGTTGACAGTGTTTCACTGGCAGATTCAGAGAGGGCAGCATGTGACCTTACTCCATGGGATATGGCTGTTATCCCATAGGCAGGATTGGTCTCAAGATTATACAACTTCCCATCTTTAATCCATGGGATATGGCTGTTATCCCATGATCCAGATCAGCTCACAAACCCACATCACACATCAGAATTGTTTCCATTTTAATATAGAAACATGTATGACCATCTTAGTGTTTAAAAAAAATTAGTGACCAGTCTGAAATCTCAGCAGTCTGATTTGTTGAAATGGAGCTGTGTGTGGACTGATAGATAGCAAACTTGAGATCTGAGATGACTTCTTTACTACTGGAACTATGTGATACATGTACATGTAGCTAAGCTTTGATGCATGTAAAAAGGTGAAAGTTGCTTCCGACTTAGAATCTATTTTTATGGTAAACAGTGTTACATACAACTTCAGAGGCGTGGCTAAAGTAAAAGCTGCTCAGCATTATTGGACTGTGCAGCATTTTTTGACTCGTGACATTGACAAGCATGAACAGGTTGCTGCGAAAAAGCCTGCCATCATTTGCTTCAATATGGTCAATATGGCTGTTAAACTGCCATGAACAAAAAAGCTGGAATATCACAAATTCTTATCATAATTTTGGTAAAAGAGTTTTTTTTTAGGTTAAATTTAGGAATTGAATCGATTTATCAATTTAAAGGGTTAATGGCTTAATGCATTCATTCTGTATTTAACTCTTCACTACAGAAATGGCTTGTACCACACCTATGCATTCTGATGAGGATCTTCACTCTTGATCTTTAGTCCGATATTATCAAATAAATCTAAAAGCCAACAGTGTAAATCATGGATATGCAGGGTGATCTGGATCTACACTAGTCACACATGGATATAAGCTGTATTGAAGCAGTATAACACTTCAGGATCTTGATTGCCTTAATATTTTTAAATTTCCCCCTATGTTATTTATGTTATTTATTTTTCTGTTTAACCCTTTCCTCCATATATACCCATTTCTACGCATGTGCAACCAGTGTAGATTCGGATCAGCGGGCACATCCGTGCCATCTGATCAGTATCTGCACTGTTCGCTTTTTGATTTATTAGGTTATTTCTAACCAAAAAGCGACCAGTGAAGATCCTGATCAGACCGCACAAATATGCCGGCTGATCTGGATCTACACTTGTCGCACACGCGTAAAGATGCCTTTATATGGAGGAAAGGGTTAAAACAAATAAGGCTTAAAACCTGATATGATTTATAAACTTTTTTTCAGCAAAGTTGCTGCCACCTCAAGGACTTCACAGGCTCTGCCAAGGGTACCTGGAATTGGATATAAAATTCTCGGACAGGGATATTATGGACCGACTAAGTAATTTCTAGATTTTAAGTTAAACATGTGTGATAAAATGATTTTCTGTGTCAGATTTTAAGTTCATTAACTTATGTAAACAAAAATCTGGATGAAACAGACACTATATACCAGTACTATGGTTAGAAAGATTGAATGTTTAGCATTAATATAAGATCATTACATCTTTAAATTTGAGTTTATATAGAGTTGGTGGACTAGATGGATATTGTTTTGCTATTAAAAGATCGAAAACTCTTTCGAGTTATTTTTGAGTATTAATGAGATGTTAATTAAGGCCATTCCGATAAAAACACCATGATTACTAATATCTTTTAACAGTTTTGCACCAATGTTTACCCAAAAATTAAGACCAACACACTATTCAGACCACTTTTGTCGAGTCCAACCACTGGCACTTGACCAGCCGCCCCACCCCCGGCCAACCCTTACTAATACGCCCTTTTTGTAAAAATGATGTCAAGTCACTAATATTATTCAATTCTATTAAATATGCGAAAATACACCGTAAAAATCGTATTAAAAAAAACAATATATTTCTATTTCTATAATTGAATAATGGTCTGGAACGGCTCCAGCCCCCCCCCCCCCCCCCCCCCCCCCCCCCGTTCGAGAGGCTGTTGTTTCCTACAATACTGTGGGTTCCAGCCTGACAGCTGTTTGGTTCAACGCAACAGGGTCTGATCTAACAGTAAATGTCAAAAAGTCTCACCAAAAGCTCGAAATACGCGTAATATTCAACAAAAAACGGCCTCCGAAATGCAGGTTATTTTTTTTTTATAGATTCTTCTCCACAGTGCGACTTTCGGAAATCCCCGACGCTTTTGTTAGGAGCGTACTGATTGGTCGAACGATTTGTGTGCAAAGTATTTCCCAGACTACGTCAATAGTTCTAGTTACAATTTTGGCAGGGTGCTAATTTTCATTGATTTTTAAGCTGCCATTTTGAAGAAAAGGTGATACATAGGTATCCGTCTGTCCCTCCGTGCGTCACGAAAACTTAACGTTGGCTATTACTTTGCCATTTCTTAATATTTCTTCATCCAATCTGATTAAAATCATCTCCTGATCAGGATCTGATGACGAGTAACTAAAACGTGCTTTTATCACTAACCGTTTGAACCAATCAGCATGTCGCCTACAAAATCGCAAAAGTGAAAGTAAACATGGTATTTTAAACCATGAAAAGTGTTGACAGCCTGCATTAGACATATTTTACTGAAGATATAATGTGTTTGTGTAAGTTGTATTCATTTCTAATGTAACGATATCTTCAGATCATATTGGGCCGTTATAAATTATGCTTTCTGTGTTGACAATTTCTGAAAATAGTAATCGGGGAAAACCGCTTTAGCTTACGTACGGTGACAGCGAGCTGTCATCAGGCCCCGTGATTATAAAACTTTTTTCATGCTCGACTCGATTTGAGCATGAAAATTTGATGGCTTTGTTTCTGTCCATTATATAAAATAAAACATTTTAAACTGAATATATTACAAAATTGCTCACAACAACTGTTGAACTGATAGATATTCCTTATTTATGAAGACTGTTAATGTTTTAGACATTTTAAGTTTGAGCACAGAATTGAGTTGAGCATGAAAAAAGTTTTATGATCACGGGGCCAGATCTTACAGCTTGTTAGATCTGACTTTAGTGGGATTGTTCTTCATCAAAGTTCACAATTGTATTGCTTATGACAACACACTCGTGATGATGCCTGATTCTGTAAGTCAAGGTCACATTTGATGGAGATTTGCCCTTTTTTGTGTCGCCCTTTCGAAGAAATGGCAATTCATAGGGATCACTTTTCCGTCTATCTGCCTGTCGGTCCGCCACGAAAACTTAACATTGGCTATAGCTTTGTCATTTCTCAATATTTCTTCATAAAACTTTCAAGTTTTATTGCATTTGACAACACGCCCGTGATGATGCCAAATTCTCTATGTCAAAGTCACATTTGATTGAATTATGCCCCTTTTTGTACTTGGATTTTGGCATGGAATCTTTAAATAGGCTATAATTTTGCCATTTCTCAATGAAACCTTTAGTTATATTGCTTATTACAACATGCCCATGATGATGCCGAATTCGTAAGGTCAAGCTCACATTTGATGGTTTTGCCCCTTTTTGTACTTTGATTTTGGCACGAAACTTTACATTGGCTATTACTTAGCCATTTATCACTATTTCTCCATGAAACTTCCAAATTATATTGCTTATGACATGCTTATGATTATGCCAAATTCGTTTGGTCACTGTCACATTTAATGGAATTATGCTCCTTTTTATACTTGGTTATGGCACGAAAACTTAACATTGGCTATAACTTTGCCATTTCTCAATATTTCTTCTTATAACTTTCAACTTATATTGCTTATGACAACACGCTCAGGATGATGCAAGTTCTTAAGGTCAAGATGGAATCATGCCCCTTTTGTATGTGCATTTTTATTCCGACAAATTATGCTGCAAATTTTCATAATTTTGCATTTCAGTTATTTTACCTAAAGTTTGATATAAAACAGCTTATTATCATCTTTATGATCTCGCAAGCACTTACCTTGTTATTTTAATAAATGTGCTAAGATGATTGTAAATGCCACAACAAGCATTTGTTTCGTCTTAGAGATTCGTTTAAAACATGTCCTCATATGCAATAAGCCTCCACTCTTTCACGGCCGTACATTTCGATCACAAGATATAAAATATTCAAAATGAACGCATGGGTAGTCGTTTTCATCAATTTTCAACATGAACGCATGGTCCGGAGGTGTTTTTTGAAACCACGTTTTTTTCTTCCATTTTTTTTTATATCTTATAAAAAGTCGACTGTTTGATCGTCTCATACCCGAGTATTACATCTGAATGACATCAGGATCTGCACTGTTCGCTTTTCAATGATCAGTCCCCACTTTCGTATTTCCCACGAACTGTTATCACCCCATCCACACCGAATTTACTATCAAATACCAAGTTCTCAAAAAATCTTATTTCAACTATATTTCCAGTCTGATTACAGTTTCAGTATGTTAACGATGTCTTTGAAATGTGTAGACCCTGAAATATCGATATTGATTATAAAAGAGATCAACTCATATAATTTTTGGAAAAAAAAACGGGGTCGGTTTCCAAAGCATGTGGTTTAATGTATATAGGGCTTGCCTTTTTGGTTTTTAATCGTCTTGCATGACGGATAGGAATCAGATTGTCTGAAATGCACGTAACAGGGAACATCAATTGGAAGACTGATCTAGAATCGGTTAATCTCTTTAATTATTTTCAATACTATTTGGATTAGTAAAATTACCAAACCCATTTATATCAAAACGCAAGTGATTGTTTTCGAGTCTATCGTGCAGTATATATTTTATCTTACAAACAGATATGCTCATTTGTATTCGGGGATAAACAACAGCAAGCAAAGTGAAAGCGAAAGAAACACCAAGCGGTAAATCAATCAATCGAGAATCCCGCCCAGCATTGGCCTAGATTTCGTAGCGTCCTCTCTAAACAAAAACATCGAAGCGCATTGCGCATTGATTTTCCACTTAAAAGTAAACATAGTCGCCATTCTGACCGTTTAATTGGCTGTGTTTGCATTTATTGCAAAGGATATTTTCACTTGGAAGAGGAATCACCACTTAAATCAAGGTAAATTGTTGAATTTTATGACATGTTTTTTCCACAATATTTACATGCACGATGTATTTTA
Source organism: Corbicula japonica (assembly GCA_038501625.1). Taxonomy (NCBI): domain Eukaryota; kingdom Metazoa; phylum Mollusca; class Bivalvia; order Venerida; family Cyrenidae; genus Corbicula; species Corbicula japonica. Next base: position 3,996,262 of record JAZAYU010000012.1, on the reverse strand, counting down.
CCTAAACTAAGTAACCATGCATAATGATATATGTATTTTATCTGATTTAAGATGCTCTTTGATTCGTGATTGCCTTATCTCGTTTATCTTTAATGTTTACATTTAAAACATAGACTGGGGCAATCTTGTAGTATTATATCACGCGTTTTGCAATTAAATATATATGGATTTTAAAATAATAATTGACTTAAAGTGCACACATTCAATTGAACGTTTTCTCTAAATCGTGCGTTGTTGTCTTACTGTTTTAATTATATTTTCCTCATTTTCTTAAGTTTTCTAACTATTCTACGGGAAACAGACCGACGAACGATTTATAATCAATTTATCATTCGCTAGCACTAATCTTTTCTGGATAAACTTTTAACAACGATCGTTCTGTAGATCGCTTCTTATGTGCTTTAAACTTGCAACTATCTGTATGCATTTCTCTGACAACCAATTATTACACAACTGCGGTTGTATTTCAACCGGAAACAACTGTTCATCACACATTTTAAAAGAGCGCAACACAATAGATGTTGAGCGCTATACATGAGAATATTTGAACAGCGGAGTGTATTTTGTAATGATATTACTGGGCTGTTTCAATAACCTTGTTTACTTTTATAAATATTTAAGTACTGTCACAATGTTTGAACTAGCGAATTTGAGGGATTCTGATCACCATTATGTTTCACTAGGCGGATCCAATGGGGGTTCAGTAGGGTTGTTCGAAACCCCCTTTAGAACAGCAATATTTAATGTTCATGGAAATTTTGGTCAAAAAGTTATTATGTAGCAACCCTAAGACTACCCTAAACGAATTACCTTTCGGGAAATCTCAGACATCCCGAAAGTTGCCAGACCGTAGGATCTGTCTGGTAAAATTTGGACCGGTCCTACATGATTTCGTATTCTGTCAGACCGAGTGTCAGACAAACATTTGAACTTTGCAGCGTACTCTTTTTTTTAACATGTTTCGGCCAGACAGAATTTGTTTCGGTCAGACAGATTTTCACATCTTGTCTGACCAAATGTCTGTCACTCTTTTTTCAACCTTTGGGAAGTCTGAAATCATGAGTCCGATCCCGTGCACATAATATCAAAATTTTTCTGTCTATTTACTGTCTGTATGGAAGTCTGAATTGTCTATTTCTTAAATAGTTCCGATCGTACACCATAGTCTTAATTCTAGCATGTCTCAGACTGTACAGAAACCATCGTTTAGGAACAAACATAGACTGGCTGCCGTCCCTATGTTCTGTTATATGTTCCCCTGTCATCCAAAAATTTTACGAAGAAAATTAACTTTGGCAGGCACTTCATTTTTCTGTTCTCAGAACATAGGTTCGACAAAAATCAGAATAAGAAAGTAAGAACTGAAATATATAAATATTTTTATTAAAAGTATTTCAAATTGAACCATTTAGCCGGGAGCCAGGCTAGAGAAAACATGGCAAGTATATATGTCGTGTCTGTGGCGTAACGTAAGTTTGTGGCAGTTAAAAGTGTTCGTGTCAAACAGCGTTACTGTTTAAGGGCCAATTACACTCCTCCTTGGACGTTCATCGATAAAAAAGAAAATTATCAAAATCTCAACAATGGCAAAATGCCGTTCAATGAAACCTTGCCCAAATAATCGTTATTAGGGTATCTTCATTTTAAATATATAAAGAACAGTTACAACGGTAAAGAAAATAAGTTAGACCTAAAAAAATCCTAATTTTCTATTTGCATAAATTGCCGTTATTGAGATTTTGATAATTTTCTTTTTTTTATCGATGAACGTGCAAGTGTGGTGGACCCATAAGTGAATAACAAGCATTATTTATCTTAATTCTGACCCTTTCAATAACATCGCTGTTTAAAAATATTAATTTGTCCTTTTATTACAGATAACTTTCAAAGCACTTTTTTCAAGATGGTTGACTTCCATGTTCAGTTCAACGTTGCCATGGTGATAGCGGCGGTACTAGGTGAACTTGTCAGTCTTCTGTTTTATAACCACCATTCCGCTTGGGGACGACACATTGGAGAACGGTACCTGCTGGCAGCCATAGTGTGTGACGCCATATTGGTTGTGGTCCTGAAATGGATCATGGGGTATGTATATTTTACTCCCATTTACCAGATGAAACTACACATGGTTTTATTCAAACGTTTAAGGGAATTAACCAGAAAATGCTTTCAAGGCAGGGTTGGAATCAAGGTTTCCAGAAACATGGTTCATTTTGGCCAGTCTAAGGGTAGTAATATGATCATTTAAAACTTTCTGGCCAAATTCCCCGTGAAAATTAAATATTGCTGCCCGAAAAGGGCGTTCGAGTAACCCCCCCCCCTCCACTGAACCACTCTGGATCCACCCCTGTAAAGTATGGTATCCCTAGTCTAGTAGATCCCAAATGATCCCAAATGACTTATATACCAAAATTTGAACTGTCAAAGCTGACCGACCAAAGGTATTGCAGTTTTTCATTGAACAAATTCTTAAGATTTTGTTCCAATTTTGTTAAAGGCAGTTTATTGTAAAAAAATATTTAACATGAGCGCCCACTCTAAAGCAAAACATTTATTTCAGGCAATACTTCACTGTACGGTCGTGGGAAGATGCCGCCATCTTGGCTCTTTGGTTGAGCTTGATCTACGGGACGCTTGAAATGCCTCACATCGTCCATGATCACAGAAGCATGTCCTGGTTCCTTGGTCCCTGGTTCCACAAGTTCTGTGTTCTTTTTGTGATGATATTCGCATTGTTCTATTTCAAAAACTACTAAAGACTAACATACTACTATTACTCATGTTGCGATAAAAGCAATAGAAGATTCAACGGGTAATAAATAATAAACTTGAGTACACAGACACAGGATTGAACAATTAATATATTATATTCATCAGATGGGGAGTAAAAAATCAGACTTACAGGAAGACTCAGCTTTAACACTTGTCATGCGAACAAAGCTTTGCCTGAGGGAGGTGGTACTTGTCTTATTATGAATAATTCAGTTCTTCTCAATACCTTGATTTTCCCTCTGTTCAAGAATCGTCAACGACATCGACATTTATAGAAACTCGGTTTTGCTGTTTTTATGCAACATATGATGAAAAGTATCAAATAATACTTGTGTAATATACATGTTACTCGTAGTGGATCAGATATTAGGTAGATAACTCATAATTCTTATTCTCAGGAAAATGTTTGTAATTTTTTACATGCAAAAGTTGTAATGCTAATGTACTTTAGTATTACTAAATTGCTGATTTTTTATTTGTTTTCTTATTCTTATATAGCTTTGTTATTACAAATAACAACTTTTCTAAGTTTACACTATTTTCCTTCCGATATTTTTCGTATTTCTAAGAATACTGGGTTGGAGGTTATAAAACTGAGTTTGGAAACCAGTCTCAAATCTCAAGCATCTGATTGGCTGAAATGGCGACCAGTCGCCATTTCAGCCAATCAGATGGTTGAGATTTGAGAGTGGTTTCCATGCTCAGTTTTATAACCTTGGGCACTGGAACGAAATTGGGACTGTTACCCATGGTTATACAATGATCAATTTCAAAATAGACGCCACAAACAATTTGGGGCGCGTCACGGGAAAAGGTACCTTCGGACAGTTGACGTCAATCCTTGAAATAACGTCATAAAGTTGAGCAGACGACATTGATTATTATGCATTTCGCGTTAAAAATATTATTTTATTGTCAAAATGTGTAAGAAAAGCACTTGTTAGTTATGAGAAATTTAAAGATAGTTGTGAGTTCTTTCTAAATATAGTACCAACTTAAATGTCATAAAATATGACCGAAGGTACCTTTTCCCGTGGTGAGCCCCATTTGAGAAAATAAGAGCCCGACGGGTTACCGCCTTGGAAAGGTTAGTGGTAAAACAGCCACTGGGGGTTTAACCAGTTTTAACAAGGTTCTAGGATGTACTATCCTTACACTAGCTCCCAACAGGTTCTCATACGAACAAACAAGAGGTTATTTAGAACTGTATTACCTCTATGAGATAACGGTGGCGATGTGAATGTGGTCTAATGCGTTATTGACTGATTGTGTGAATTTGTATTCTGTGGGTGCCAGTATTCTAAATGAGTGTAGGCAGTCAGTTGTCTGTCATTTATAATAATGTTTTGCCAATGAATCAGTGAGTATTTATTGCATGATAGCTCAATTATGAAGCCAGTAATATCACAGTATTAAGGTGTATACTTAGAAAAGTTGTTAAGTGTATAAGATTCCTATTGGGCATTTAAATGCAAGAAATACAAACAAGTGACGCTGACGGCCTTGATCAGTTTCCCAGCAACTGCTTGTGAAGGAAGCATATATCTTGGTCTAATATTCTAACCCAGCAAATATACATCTTGAACGAGCGGAATTTGCTTAAATCAACGTGAAAAGTAAAGTTTGAGGCCGGTATTCCATGGTTGCGTGATCCGTGTCCGTGTCCGCGATTTTTCAATCACCAAAGATATCGTTGGTTATATTCCATACCTCCGTGTCCGTTCCACGAATACGGACGCGAAACGGACACGGAGGTATGGAACATACCCAACGATATCTTTGGTGAGTGAAAAATCACGGACGCGGAAGCGGACACTGACACGGAATACGCATCAGTCCGCTATTCAATGGTTCCGTGATGCGTGATCCGTGTCCGCGTCCACGTCCGTGTCCGCGATTTTTCACTCACCAAAGATATCGTTGGGTATATTCCATACCCCCGTGTCCGTTCCGCGTTCGCGATTTTTCACTAACCAGAGATAACGTTGGGTTTATTCCATACCTCCGTGTCCGTTCTACGTCGCGGACACGAACACGGACGCGGAACGGACACGTACACGGAGGTATGGAATAGCGGCCTCACGGAACTATGGAATACCGGCCTTACTTAAAAAAGGGTATGGTACAATATTTCTCAGTACTACTCTATTTACGTTTGTTATTGCACTTGTCATCAATAAAAAATTCAAAATCAGTAACGCTCAAATGCAGTTCAATGAAGCTCTTCTCAAATCTATAAGTGTAATAATGTATCTTTATTTTTAACATTCGTTAAGAAAAGTTCTGTAAAGAAAAATATTAAGATCTAAAAATTCTATTTACATCCAAATACCACAGCTGAACTACACAAATTATCAATTTAAATGCCCAGTTGGGTAATGTAATAATGGCAACAATATGTGAGGTCCTTTTTTTCTAACAAAAGTATACATCATGAGATATTTGCAAAATAGTAGTTGCCCTTGCAGTTTCCTGGTCGCAAAAGTAGATGGCAAAAGAATTTTCTTTGCATAATCAAAGTTCTTACAAAGCATCTATATTAAGCTATTAGCTAGTTTTCTTTACTGTTCTTACCTTTTCTATACGCATGTAAAATATGATACATTAATGAAATTTATTTATGAGAAGTTTTCTTGAACTGGGAGATTTTCAAGATTTTCTCATTTTTAAATCTATGACAGAGCAATAACAAAATACCTCAAAACATTCAAAACATTGAACAAACAGTCCAAGAGCTAAAACAATCACCAATTCCTCGAGAAATAAGTAAGATAAATCCGCAGATGTGCGGCCATAGACAATTAGAGAACAGACTTGACGTCAAAATCACCCAAAATGAACGTCGCATTGAACATTTGTTAAAAATAAATTTTTATATATAGATAGGATTCCTTATTAAATTACGGTATGTTATATATCAAACAAAACTTTAAAGACTCTAGGTTATTACTGCGTGAAAACTGAATGCCTATGTATGATGATATAAAAAGCTATTAATTAATTGAATCACCCTGAATATACATAAAAATGTTATGAACAATAAATGTATGCAAGAAAACGTATCTTGTACGAGACATTCGGTTAAGATAGACCAAGAAAAGGTAAAATAGCAAAACGATGTTTTACAGACGGTTCATCCATATCATGGTTTATTTCAATTCAACTTCTTTAACCGCCACTGTTTTTGGTGTGCTTGAATAACAGAATATAAGTACACGACAAATCAAAGCGCTGAAAGCGTTGAAAGACTGTCGGCGTTGGTAGGTAACTTAGTTAAGTAGCTAAAGTGTGACATGTCTGGTTCTCAGTACTGTATACTGTAGCAGCTGATAGTAAGTAACTGGTAAGATGACGTTAATTTCCAAGTGAATTTGTATCTATCCTAGAGAACTACATTATTGAGAATTCTCAGGCAACCGCAGATCTAAATGTAAGTAAACTCCGGCTACAGCAGACCTAAATGTTTGTAAACCCCGGCTACAGCAGACCTAAATGTATGTAAACTCCGGCTACAGCAGACCTAAATGAATGTAAACTCCGGCTACAGCAGATCTAAATGTATGTAAACTTCGGCTACAGCAGACCTAAATGTATGTAAACTTCGGCTACAGCAGACCTAAATGTATGTAAACTCCGGCTACAGCAGACCTAAATGTATGTAAACTTCGGCTACAGCAGACCTAAATGTATGTAGATTCAGCCAACAGAAGACGAAAGTGTGTTAAGCAGACCGATGGGTTTTGCCATCGAAATACGTAGTTAAAGATATTATTCTCAAAGATGAACACCAGGAAATAGAGTCTAGCATAAATAACTAGAACTAAGAAAAATCTGCCGTACAGTTAACGCATACGCATTATTTAACAGGAACGAGTGTATCCGTTTAACTCGGTCAACAAGTTACATACATGTATGATAGTTCGTATGCTCTTCATTTTTAGACTGCATGCGCCAGTCTAAAAAGTAATTATTTCTGCTTTTTGCTGATCGATTGCTGAACGAGGTTAGTTTCTAGCAATCATCCAATGAAAATTTATCTTTACATATTTTAATGGCAAAGCACATTAGTCGGGTCAACACACTTCGTCTTCTGTTTCCGAGTCTACGCACATTTCGGTTTGCTGTCGCCAGAGATTTCTCAGATCTATGTGGTTGTCTAGAATAGCTACAATTTCAACGCCGACAGTCTTTTAACGCTTTCAACGCTCTGATTTAAATCTATGTAGTATATGTTACCATAACTAGAACAGGGTGGCTAACCAAAGCTGACCTTCATTAACGAAGCTTTGCATTTCATTCGTAGTGGTTACTGGTTCTGTTACTAGAGAGATTTTGGCAAAAGTTTGTAAACTTCCACTACCACTACCGGTATTTGTTTGTCGATAACTGACATCTGCATTAGTTACCTCTCCCAAGTCTGCCTCATTATCACGACTGTTTCAGTTTTATGGCGAACATTACAGTACTGCTTGTATTCTCGGGTACAGAATTTACGTCTGCACTGGTATTCTCGTGTACTTGTATTGCGGTGAGCTTGCAGAATTCACGTCTGCACTGGTATTCTCGGGTATTTGTATTGCGATGAGCTTGCAGAATTCACGTCTTCACTGGTATTCTCGGGTACTTGTATTGCGGTGAGCTTGTAGAATTCAGGTTTTCACTGGTATTCTCGGGTACTTGTATTGAGCTTGCAGAATTTACGTCTTCACTGGAATTCTCGTGTACTTGTATTGCGGTGAGCTTGCAGAATTTACGTCTGCACTGGTATTCTCGGGTACTTGTATTGCGGTGAGCTTGCAGAATTCAGGTTTTCACTGGTATTCTCGGGTACCTGTATTGCGGTGAGCTTGCAGAATTTACGTCTTCACTGGTATTCTCGTGTACTTGTATTGCGATGAGCTTGCAGAATTTACGTCTGCACTGGTATTCTCGTGTACTTGTATTGCGGTGAGCTTGCAGAATTTACGTCTGCACTGGCATTCTCGGGTACTTGTATTGCGGTGAGCTTGCAGAATTCAGGTCTGCACTGGTATTCTCGGGTACTTGTATTATGGTGAGATTGCAGAATTTACGTCGGCACTGGTATGTTTGGGTACTTGTATTGCGGTGAGCTTGCAGAATTTACGTCGGCACTGGTATTCTCGGGTATTGTATTGCGGTGAGCTTCTTGAATATACTTCTGCACTGGTAATCTCGAGTACTTGTATTGCGGTGAGCTTGCGGAATTCACGTCTGTACAGGTATTGTCGGGTACTTGTATTGCGGTGAGCTTGCAGAATTTACGTCTGTACAGGTATTGTCGGGTACTTGTATTGCGGTGAGCTTGCAGAATTCACGTCTGCACTGGTATTCTCGGGTACTTGTATTGCGGTGAGCTTGCAGAATTCACGTTTGCACTAGTGTTCTCGGGTACTTGTATTGCGGTGAGCTTGCAGAATTTACGTCTGCACTTTGCTTTAAAAGTTTGAATACAGACAGGTATTCAGTGCAATTTTGATACCTTTCTATGATGTTGATTTCTTTCCTTTCTGTTTAGTCAAATTTTGTCCTTCATCGCCCGATGATAATTAAAGTTATACTATCGCAAATAAAAAGCAATAAAATACTTGCGCTTGTGCGACTTCCATTATGTTTGTATCTACAAATGTATGGAACCCCTTAAGGTACATTCTGAATTTTGACTTACTATTTATAACTTAAATCTTTAAATTAAAATCTCAATATCAACTTAGTAAAAGTTAGTGTTTTGGTTTAGATAACCCTTTGAATGCGAGTACTTCAAAAGACACTTATTGATTATGTAGTTGAAGCATTTACATTTTAATCCGATTAAAGATGCTTATTATAAACAATTCTAGCCCACTGATTGGATGAAAATCCGGGCTGGGGTAAATGATTGGCAAAAATCGGCAATTTTACCATATCTGTATTTTTAAATTTCAATATATAACAATAAAATTTTTATTTCAAACACTTAATAAAAATATGTTCTAATTTAACGTTTTTAATATTAAGAGAAAACTTTAAATGGCAGGTCATAGCTTCCATACAATTTCACAAATCGGCAAATCGTTTTATAAGACATACTGTTCAATAAATTTTAATAGAAAGTAGGTAAAATAAGTTAAGATACGATTTCAAATGTGAAATACACTATGGATTACATACGAGAAAAAATAGAAGTATTACCTACTGATACAACTTCTGAAAATGTTATAAAATATCAAATAAATCAAGCTGAAAACATGGTAAGTTAACCTCTTTATTTGTTTATTTATTAATTCATTCATTCATTCATCCCCTCCTGCTTCTTCCATGCTCTCTCTGTCTCTTCCTCTCTCTGTCTCTAGGTTCTTAGCTTGTTGCAATCGGAAATTTAGAAGCTAAGCTTTCCAGATTCCTGTTGCACTTTACGATCACGTTTTTTTTTATTTCTTTAGTTTTATTTATCGTCGCTACCGGAAGCCCCTTTGAGCGACGCCCCCAGAAGAGTGTCAGTCATTTTAGGTTTTGGAGGATAGTGCAAGATACAGAGGAATCTCCAATTCCAGAATTATCCCTGGTTCAAGTGCCCGGTGTATAGCACCACTACACTGGACCTCGGTTTAACGTCTCTTCCGAAAGACTGTTAGTAATTTTAGTTGGAGTAGCTTAGGATCGAACCAGCGATCCCTGGACTCAGAGGCAGACGCTCTAAACACTGAGCTAATGATCCGCTCTCGATCACGGTTTATTTTCTCGGTGGATATTTAAAGTGACTGAGAAAAAAACGCAGATACTAATGTGAAGCGAAGCATAGCGGAAGTTTGGAAACTGGCTCACGCAAACACTACTTTAAGGGCCCACTACACTCATCCCATGCACGTTCATCGATACAAGGAAAATAATCAAAAACTCAATCACGGTAAAATGTCGTTCATTGATACTTTGCACAAATGAATGTTACTAATGTGTCTTTATTTGCATACAGTAAGATACTTTAAAAAAGTAAAGTAAAAAAGCTAGACCTAAAATTCCTTAAAATTATATTTACATAAACTCATAAAAACTAAGCAATACCTTACATAATTTTAAATTCCCACGTAAGTGTAATGATACCGACAAGAAAATGTTTTACTTTGTAAAGAACTTTCATGTACTAAAAGAGAAATCAATGATTGTCATCCGTTTACGCGACCAGGAAGCGACCAGGAAATTGAAGGCCAAACACACTTTTACTAATATCTCACGAAGTTTACATATGTAAGTCACGAGGACACAAGAAATTGTTGTCAGTATCATATTACTCATGTGGGCATTTAAAATGATGTTTGTGTTGTTTAGTTTTTGTGAATTTATTTAAAGGCCCAATAAACTTGTCAAACAGCATATTTTTTATTAACCTAAACATTTTAGATTTCACCTGTATGCATAATAACACAAAAAATAAACCTTACAATAAGAAAAGTGTATTATCTTATTGATTTGCAGCATGTTTTGCAGATCGTTTATCTTGTTTACAAAACAAACAGCGAATCTTTCCGAGCTGATTTTCGGCAACTCCCGGCAGGCGACGGTCGCTAATTATGCAGAAGTGCATAAATTGATGACCTATTCCCCACTAAAAGCCGTTACCGGGATGGTTCGTATAACATTTACATCTTTCTTTGTTTACCTTGAAATGATCTTTCTATTTTGCGCCTCGTCTTTTTCTTTCCATGTTTGCATGATTTGTGTTTACAACTTTTATGTGAATGACGTCACCGCGTTCTGCGTTCTTACGGCCCACGTACGGAAAAACCGATAACTTTTCGCCGAGTGATTGTAAACATTGGTTAGTAATTTTGTGGGCTACAAAAATACTGTTCGGACCGGGTCTCAATGATTGGGGATTGTTTGAGAACATAAATGTTTGGTCATTTATACTTTCTTTTGAAAAGGGTCCTACTTTCACTTTCACTTTCACTTTGAACCAGGAAGTAAGTTTTCCTTGAATTTCTTGAAACTCCTAACATAATTTTGACGAATTGGCACTAAACATTGTAGACCAGCATATACTTATTTCAGGTATGAGTTGCTTTGGTATATTGTTCATGAATTTCAGAGTTCTCATGCAAACGGTTTTTCTTTTGTTTTAGTATGTGCTTGGTAATTAGAGAATGAATTAGACTAAATTGAGCTTGCAAACATTTACAACATCCATAGCTAAATACATTTCGTTACCAAAAAATAGGTGGCAATAAGTATTTCCCCCAAAATTCAATTTTGAAAATTTAGCAACTTTTCGCCATTTGCAATGTTTGCGGAACCTTAAATAGACGTTTGGGTAATTTTTAGATCTCGCTCTTTTTCTTGACTGTTCTAACGTGTCTTCCCATATTCAAACTAAAGACATATTACACTCATTTGTGCAAAGTTTCATTGAATGGCATTTTGCCGTTATTAAAAATTTGATAATTTTCTTTTTATCGACGAACGTGCAGTGGAGGAGTGTAGTCAGCCCTAAAGCAGTGAATTGTAGTTTAAAAATAGATGTTTACTATTAATTTTACTGATTCAACTGTGCGTTTTAAAATGTAAATTGCGATGAATATAACACTACAAAAATTAGAACTACCACTCAATAGTATCTCAAGCAAATCTAGTATAAACCAGTTACTACGACCGCTGGACCATACAGTCATATTATGACTTTATGGTACAGCGGTCGTAATAACTGGTTTACAACAGTTACTGTCATTCTTGAAAGTACGGTAGCTGATTTCTTCTATATCGTGTTATCGTTTCGGCGAGTCAAATGTTTGAATTAACGAAAACACGAATGATCGAAATGCATATTTGTTCGTGTCGGCGGGGCGAAAAGTCGAAAACACGAAAACATGAAAGGTCAAGAACTGCTTATTGGTCGTGTGTGCCTTTTCACTTTCGATGCTTATACAAAAGGAAAGCGAAATAACTAAATTTGATTTGCAAACACATGAACTTTTATAACAATAATAATAACTTTTCGTTTCGGCGGGTATCGAAACTTTGTGTTGTCGGCCTCTTTTGTTATGTCCTTGCGTTTTCGCATAAGGCAGCTTTCGAGCTTTCATTACTTCGACCCACCGACTCGAAAACAAGACAAATGTGCTATTTCGTCTTTTCAGGTGTTCGCCTTCGTGTATTCGCATAATAATTACACAGAAGCTGCTGAAATAAAGTACGATATTAACAGCGAAATATTTCAATTGTGTTTTATTAATTTCAAATACACTTAAGATAAAGTGTATCTGATTCGAATTTTAATTAAGTAAAATCATGATTTTCCCATAACAGTTTGTGACTTGATTTCCAATTAACACTTATTGAATAATAATTATTTTAAAAGAACTCGAAGACATTTATTGGCATGAAGAAGAAGAAAACATTTATTTTTAAGATTTGAATGAAGTTTGACGGTAAATTTTTAAATTAAATTAAATAAAAACAGGTCGCAATACATATAGCGGTTTGCACAATGTACTTCCATTTCGAGGTACTAAGTGTCTAAACAAATTCACATAAATATAATTATTATCAAACACAACTATATATTTTAGAAATATAAGGTATTCCGTATAAAATAAATGTGACAATGTCCCGAAGTGCACATTATTCCTTTTTGAATATCTCAAAGAAAAAAAAATGGTGTTAAATTTCATCAAAACAATAACTGTGCATACGCGAACCACATTGTTCTACGCCTTACACGCGTATGCGAATTTCCAACGCGGCGTTCGAAATTAATATTCACGTTCACAGACAGCATACTATTTCAAATACACAACACCAATTTGTATGATATGGAACGTTTGACGACTGAGGACCGCTGAAATGCCGTCGGAATGCTCGAAGTTGTTATAACGTTCCGTTGGTTATAAAACAAAAGTAGTATGGTATTCCTTTAGAGGCAACAGACATGGCGTAATATGACCTAATGTTGTAAAGGCGGTGGCCATCTTATTACCATAAATAGAAACGCGTTTGCATAAAAGTGGATGTCTTTGATTCTTGCAACGCGGCGGATACTCAAAATGAACAGTATTCAGATCGTGTCAACATTGTTTCTGACTCGAGAAACAAATTTATTTATCAGTAAATATATATTCTTTAAGAAAAAAATACACGTTAGACGAGCACGCTGTATAATATAATACATAGACGACGCTATAGGAGAAATGTGAGCTAGTAAATATCATAATACACAAACATAATCGAGCATATAATGACCCCGTTCTAATCAGGGGGGTAGGACGTGGCACTGCATCCGACGATAGTTAAGCGAGCAAAATTTTGCATTGGGATAAAATGGCGGTTTAGTGGGCATTTTTTAAATAAAACGGATTTATTTTTCGAGGTAAGTGCCTTCATACTATATTTAATTTAAAGTCCACCTGTGCATTCTGCGACCAGATGCCTAAGGTACCATTGACACTTTGTTTCAGGAACGCAGGTTTTGTAAGAAAAAAGTAATTGAAGGTATTATACAGTAAAGGTAATGTAAACACGCCAAAAATATGGTATTTTAGGCTGATCTTCAGACATCTGGGCACTTCCATATTGGGTTTTAGCATTTTATCAAGTCAAAATAACATATTCTTTTTTCTTCTTGGCACGTATACAATAAGCAACCCTCCACGCTCTAAAGAAAACAGGAGATGCCATTTTCTGGCATTCGAGGATTGGGACATTCCCTTTTTGGCATTACCTGGATATCTTTACTGAACTAGTTTCTCATAAAGCACTTGCTTATTCACAGATTTTATTAAAGAGTGGGTTTATTTTCTTGTTTATGTTTCTTATATAATAACGATCTGAATATTAGCAGATTAAGTTGCAATATCATTTATGATGTATAAGGCATAATTAAATATGACAATATATTCAGTTTCCTATACATTAACTACACCACCCAGCACGCGCAAAATGACACCGTGGTAGAATTATTTTTTTGTTAAGTATAGGTATACAGTTATGAAGCTTTCTTTTAAAAGCATATGCATGTTACATAAGTGACCTTTTGCCATTCGAAATGCGGTTATTATTTTGAGTGTAAACATGTTATGCAATCTGAAGAATCAATGCTAACGTTTACCTCAAGGTTCGCGAGTGCAGGTGCCTCCATTTGCAGAATAATTTAATCGTCAGCGTCTCTAAGCAACACTCATGTGACAAAATCACAGACTGGAAGTTAGCTATTTATGATTTGTATATCATATTGGAATTATTAAATATAGAACACTTGGAAGTTTCAATGTAGCATTTTAGCCACCTGGCTTAGTATGATTAAACTTGAACATCTATAAAATTTCACCCAGTATACCGGCGTTTAATATCCTCCCTCGAAATTTTCAGCATTGTATCGCCTTTGGAATAACACACGTAGTTTGAAGTTTTACTTTAGCAGTTATTTTGATATGTGTGTTGATCGAAAAATTTGTTATAATTTGGCCTTACTCCACGCTATCTCAAAATGACTTTTTTTCTTAAACGACCTGTTACGATGTTTTCCTCTGCTACCGTTGATAGTTTTAAATTTTCCTTTATGGTTTGAGAGTATAACATCAGGAGACGAGGCAATTTATTGATGCATATTGCATTTTTATCTATCAATTATTTACAAAGTTACCTCTCCTTTTCATATTTGCTATTGTCTCTTCGAAAAAGCAAATCGTAAGCAAACTTAATTATTAAACATAAATAATGCTATAACTAGTTGTAATGCCATGTCATATAATGATCATTTTGTACACTTTATAAAGCCAAACATCTGCAAATTTTGTCAATGTATTGTTTTTTTATGAAAACACATTCAATAAACATATCCATAACAATAAAAAAATCATATTTTTAATCAAATCTGTGAATAAGCAAGTGCTTTATGAGAAACCAGTTCAGTAAAAATATCCAGGTAATGCCAAAAAGGGAATGTCCCAATCCTCGAATGCCAGAAAATGGCATGTCCTGTTTTCTTTCCAGCGTGAGGGGGTTACTTATTGTGGACGAGCCAAGAAGAAAATAGAATATGTTAATTTGACTTGATAAAATGCTAAAAACCCAATATGGAAGTGCCCAGATGTCTGAAGAGCAGCCTAAAATACCATATTTTTGGCGTGTTTACATTACCTTTACTGTATAAAACCTTCAATAACTTTTTTCTTACAAAACCTGCGTTCCTGAAACAAAGTGTCGAGGGTACCTTAGGCATCTGGTCGCAGAATGCACAGGTGGACTTTGAATTAAATATAGTATGAAGGCACTTACCTCGCAAAATAAATCCGTTTAATTTAAAAACTGCCCACTAAACCGCAATTTTTATCCCAATGCAATATATCGCTCGCTTAACTATCTTCGGATGCAGTGCCACGTCCTACCCCCCTGTCTAATGATCATCCTTCAGCAAATAAACATGTATAAAGGATGTTGCTTATTTAAGGTCAGTGCGTAATATAACGGATTGTTCGTGCCAGGATATTGTCAAATTTATTTCTTTTTCCTTCAGGGTTGTGATGACAGTTTCATCGTCTGTCACATTGGTGATGTCATCAACAAATATAAAACCTGGGTCAAGCTAATGCCGAGGATAAAACCTTATTATGGTAAGAAAGCACATTCATGCAGCACAGTATAACGTTCACAGGTATTTTTTTTATAAATAACTCTCAAAATTAAGATATAGCAATGAACCTGCTACAGATTTTTTCCGAATCTGTTGGTACCTAGATGGAGTATTAATACTTAATGGACAAGAAAATTGAAGCGGCGAGAAATGAGCAAGAATTTCAAGGTAAAGTGCAGGGAATTTTTTTATTTTGTATGTTTTTCGCCAAGAAAGGAAGTTTTGTCTGTAATCTCACCAATAATTGAATTCCATTTATACGCTTCCCGGTTGTCTTCCTTCACATCTTCCCAATATGAAATTTATCATTCATGAGAACCGAAACGCAGAAATAAAAAAACGCAGAATTTTTTGAATCCTTTTTGTGGTCAAAACGCAAAAATTTATGGCCGCGTAAAATACCCGGCTGTACGGTAAACGGTTTATGATTTGAAAGAAAACATGGCTGTACGTTGATGTGCTTATTTAAAGTTATTCTTCCAAAATAGTTGAGAAGGTTATTAAAGGGCTAATGGTACGCTTTATTAACATCCATTTGCAAGGTCTGGGTATAACAAAAAATCGTATTAATTCGGGTGTACTATGTTAAAGATATCCGGATACTACAATACCAATATTGAGTGTGGGCATTTTTAGGCACATGCTTGACAATAAGATTCTACATTAAAATTAATTTTACTTCTACTACTGCTACTGCTACTACTACCACTACTACAAATACTACTACTACTACAACAACAACTACTACTACTACTACTACTACTACTACTACTACTACTACTACTACTACTACTACTACTACTACTACTACTACTACTACTACTACTACTATAATGTAATTTGTATTTATTAATTTATAATGAAAAACGATCAATTGAGACACAAATTCATTCTTTTATAGGGTTTAACAAATCATTTTCTAATACCACTACCACAATACCGTTTTCGGATATATATGGTATATATATATATTACTACTACTAAAAATATATATACCAGCAGTAATAGCTAGACAACGCTGCCGGATATATTTTAATCCGTAATTGTTTTAATTTATTTTAGCTATGAAATGTAACGACGACGACATTGTACTAGATGTTCTGTCAAGATTAGGAGCAGCGTTTGATTGTGCAAGCAAGGTAACAGTTCTCATTCAATATGCAAGCAAGGTAACAGTTCTCATTCAATATGCAAGCAAGGTAACAGTTCTCATTCAATATGCAAGCAAGGTAACAGTTCTCATTCAATATGCAAGCGAGGTAACAGTTCTCATTCAATATGCAAGCGAGGTAACAGTTCTCATTCAATATGCAAGCGAGGTAACAGTTCTCATTCAATATGCAAGCGAGGTAACAGTTCTCATTCAATATGCAAGCGAGGTAACAGTTCTCATTCAATATGCAAGCGAGGTAACAGTTCTCATTCAATATGCAAGCGAGGTAACAGTTCTCATTCAATATGCAAGCGAGGTAACAGTTCTCATTCAATATGCAAGCAAGGTAACAGTTCTCATTCAATATGCAAGCAAGGTAACAGTTCTCATTCAATATGCAAGCAAGGTAACAGTTCTCATTCAATATGCAAGCAAGGTAACAGTTCTCATTCAATATGCAAGCAAGGTAACAGTTCTCATTCAATATGCAAGCGAGGTAACAGTTCTCATTCAATATGCAAGCGAGGTAACAGTTCTCATTCAATATGCAAGCGAGGTAACAGTTCTCATTCAATATGCAAGCGAGATAACAGTTCTCATTCAATATGCAAGCAAGGTAACAGTTCTCATTCAATATGCAAGGGAGGTAACAGTTCTCATTCAATATGCAAGGGAGGTAACAGTTCTCATTCAATATGCAAGGGAGGTAACAGTTCTCATTCAATATGCAAGGGAGGTAACAGTTCTCATTCAATATGCAAGCAAGGTAACAGTTCTCATTCAATATGCAAGCAAGGTAACAGTTCTCATTCAATATGCAAGCAAGGTAACAGTTCTCATTCAATATGCAAGCAAGGTAACAGTTCTCATTCAATATGCAAGCAAGGTAACAGTTCTCATTCAATATTTATTTATTTATGTCATCTTAGTTTTTGCTCAGATTAAACTCATGTGCTCAGATCTTAGTATGATAATTCATTCTTTCACTCTCTTACACTATCGGCTCATTACATTCACCTCTGTTATAGGCTGGGACTACTTTCAACTACATTTACTTTAACTCAAAAAATAGTTCACCAATTACATTTAAAATTGCTTGGGTTTCTTTGGTTCGAATGAAAGGTAGTGAAGATATATGTCATTTGTTTATCCACAAGCTTTCATATTCATAATTATGACTGAATAAAATAAGGCTGTCGAGTTATGTCAAAAATCTTGACATTGAGCCTTTCGCAGAGATGTAAAGTGAGTGTAAGGAACGACAACTCTGCGAAGGTGATTGTCATTTTTGTCAGCATTCTGTTGTTTCTAAAAAGCGATTCATACGAGTATTGTGTTGTCAGCGCTTATGCTCTTTCAAACGGTTTATTGTTTTAAATTTAGAATGAAATCCAGAAAGTGCTTGGTCTTGGCGTAGAACCAGAACGTATCATCTATGCTCACACAAGCAAACAACCCTCGATGTTGAAGTATGCCAAGGACAACCACGTGGACCTACTTACATTCGACAGCGAAACAGAACTCTATAAAATTAAATCGCTGCATTCAAACGCAAGGCAAGGCCTTATACACTTTTACTTTTCTGAAATACATGCCGCCTTCTGACTGAACAGAAAGCCGGGATGTATATTCACACCCTGGTACCGCTATCCCAAGTACAGGTGGCTCTCCCACATACAACTAACGGTAAATAATTTTAGAGGAGAGGTGGTGTAAGTATTTCGTTTGTATCTCCGGAATTCTAACAAAAAAGAAAAATACCAGCGCTCTGGTGAATAAATATGACTATGTTCTGCAAGTGTCACAACATTTCATCTTGAAATAAACAAACTACGGCGAGTTAAACGCGAAAGTTTGACTCAAAAATGTCAAATGTCAAAACAACACTTTAACTACTCATTAAATACTGCAAATTTATTCATTTTAGATACGGTATCGTATAGTCCTGTCTTCCTACAACAACCAGGTCAAATTCCAAGACCTATACTTGGGAGAGCCGGTACCAGGGTGTGATATTGTCACTCTAATTCTACGAAGACGTATAAACATACGATATTTTGGAAGAGCAGAATGAAATGACCAATTGAAATACTACAAAATATTACACGCTCTGTATCAACTGTCTGTTTTGTTTACTTAAACAGAAGAAAATTACATTTTCGCACGTTTTATAATCACGTCTTTTTAGAAGAAAACCGACGAAAAGTACATTAGATTGGACTGTTTTCACTTTTTATGTATTCTGACTTTATTAAAGTTTGGCGGGTTGTTTTGCCACTGAGTATTTGACTGTATTTGCATTACGAGATTGGGGCTGTAATGGTAAAATTGTTCTGTAATGGTGTTATGTACTGGTGTTATAAGTCGGCGGCAATGAGCCGCCGACTATATTTGTGCTTACTTTGGGAATTTAATGTGGGAGGATCCTAGCATAATTTCAGAAATGTTTGTAGTTTTGTTCAGATATATATTAATGAGAGTTGTTTTGCAAAAAAAAGTATTAACAAATGTTTAACGAATTGTACCATTCGAACGGGTTTTTGTCATTATGGCTTCGGAGGCATTACTCAAACCATTGACATGCGGAATGTAACGTCATTTGTGTTTGTTATGAAGCATAATACCACTGACTTGCGTGTAGTGTCGGCATAATAAGTTGGTTGGTAGTATTGATAACATTGACATGCGTGATGTATCGGCATAATGAGTTGGTAGTGACTATTGATACCACTGATAATGCGGGATGTATCGGCATAATGATTTGGTAGTGACTATTGATATCACTGATATGCGTATGTATCGACATAATGAATTGGTAGGGACTATTGATACCACTGACATGCGGGATGTATCGGCATAATGATTTGGTAGTGACTATTGATACCACTGAAATGCGGGATGTATCGACATAATGAATTGGTAGGGACTATTGATACCACTGAAATGCGGGATGTATCGGCATAATGATTTGGTAGGGACTGTTGATACCACTGAAATGCGGGATGTATCGGCATAATGATTTGGTAGTGACTATTGATACCACTGAAATGCGGGATGTATCATAATGAATTGGTAGGACTATTGATACAGAATGCGGGATGTATCGGCATAATGATTTGGTAGGGACTATTGATACCACTGGAATGCGGGATGTATCGGCATAATGATTTGGTAGTGACTATTGATACCACTGAAATGCGGGATGTATCGACATAATGAATTGGTGGGGACTATTGATACCACTGAAATGCGGGATGTATCGGCATAATGATTTGGTAGGGACTATTGATACCACTGGAATGCGGGATGTATCGGCATAATGATTTGGTAGTGACTATTGATACCACTGAAATGCGGGATGTATCGGCATTATGAATTGGTAGGGACTATTGATACCACTGAAATGCGGGATGTATCGACATAATGAATTGGTAGGGACTATTGATACCACTGAAATGCGGGATGTATCGGCATAATGAATTGGTAGGGACTATTGATACCACTGAAATGCGGGATGTATCGGCATAATGAATTGGTAGGGACTATTGATACCACTGATATGCGGGATGTATCGGCATAATGAATTGGTAGGGACTATTGACACCACTGAAATGCGGGATGTATCGGCATTATGAATTGGTAGGCACTATTGATTAGGGATTAAACGATTATCGATTTTAGAAAATTGATCGTATCTAGGATCAATTTTCGATAATCGATTACAACGTTTAATAATCGATATGTTGGCTTTAAATAATATTTTGGCTTTAAATAAGCTTTGGAATATTTTCTCCCACTAAGTATTTCAAGCAAAATACTCCTGTACCTGCAGCCTACACCCTATGCTCATATCAGATATTGTTACAAATTACAATACATGTACCTGCAGCCTGTGGGCTAGAATAGTGGTTCATACTCATATGTGATTATACATTGTTATTGTAAATGCTTCGATTATATGATCGATGATTGATCGAAAAGGGTTGTTCGATTATTTCCGATGATCGATTATGATTTTTGTCCGATTAAGAAACCCTAATATTGATACCACTGACATGCGTGATGTATCGGAATTATGAATTGGTAGGCAGTATTGATACAACTGACATGCGGGATGTATCGGCATTATGAATTGGTAGGCAGTATTGATACAACTGACACTGACTTTTGTGTTGTTCTGACTTCACTGATTATTGGGCTGTATTGACTTCACTGACTTCTGGGCTGTATTGACTTCACTGACTTTTGGGCTGTATTGACTTCACTGACTTCTGGGCTGTATTGACCTCACTGACTTCTGGGCTGTATTGTCCTCACTGACTTCTGGGCTGTATTGACCTCACTGATTTTTGGGCTGTATTGACTTCACTGACTTCTGGGCTGTATTGACTTCACTGACTTCTGGGCTGTATCGACCTCACTGACTTCTTGGCTGTATTGACCTCACTGACTTCTGGGCTGGATTGACCTCACTGACTTTTGGGCTGTTTTGCCCTCACTGACTTGGACTGTATTGAAATAATAGAGCGACAAGCTGTTGCCATCACCGACAGGCGGACTGTTGAATAAAGGGGTAGGTGCAGTATGGTTATTCATGGTTTGCTATTAACACTGCGAGCCGGTATATTTATAAAATAAAAAATAAACAAACCGGTGTTGGGGATTTATTATTCGAGTTTGTTACTTCCGATAAAATACTGCTCTCCACTATGCGTTTTACTTGTGGTGTGAAATAATATGATAATTCTCTCCAAAGTGGTAAACCTGTCCACGAATTAGTTTCTCACGAATATTAATGAATTCACAGACAGAATTTCATAAAAATCTTAATGGTGTATTTAAGTATAAAGTATTCAAATTAAAAGCTTTTATTTTGTTACTTGTTTGATGACAGGCAATGATATAGTTAATGATAATGCATCTAGCTAGGAGCGAACCCGATCCGTCACGGCAATTCCTGCGACGCAACCAACTGAGCTAGCCGGGACAACCCCCAAAAAGGTTGATCCGATAGCCCTGATATACGTAACAATCACTGCATGACATCGGTAACGGGTTATTTTACTGATAACAGTACTGACTATATGTACGGGGAAACTTTTTACGGCCGCCACACTGCATATATAGCGCTACTGTGAATTTCAAATGATAGTGCCTCTTTCTAAAGTAAGATGTATTTAGTTTCTTTTAAATGTGCATCAGATGTTTGGCTTTCAGACTTGTTCTAAGAATATCACCAGGCGGTCTTCACGCATGTAAAATAGATCTTCGTAGAAAGTTTGGATGTTTGCCATCCCAAGAGCGAGAACTACTTCAGCTCGCCAAGAAGCTGGGTCTCTGTGTGGTGGGAGTCAGGTAATCAACGTTGCTTAGTAAGCTCTCTTGTCCAGGCCTCAACCAATTTACTTAAAAACGTCGCTTTGAAGTGACCTTTAGATCCATTCCTGGACTCAGGCGTGGTAGGTGTCATGCAATCAAGTTTGCTTATTAAGAGATCTTTGCATTAAGTCCTGAGCAGCTTTATATGGTGGGAATCGGGTACGTTTTAAGTACATGTATACTAAATACCCAGTTCTGGACCATAGTAATCCATGTTGCTCAGGTAAGTGTCATTTACACCTAGTATAAACCTACGCGTGACATGAGGCAGATAATATGCATTGCTTAGTATGTAGTCTAAAGGCCTAGTTCCCGACATTTTTCAAGTCTTCCAAATATTTCAGATACCTGAATATAAATTACAGTTTACGCTCTCTAGCCCCTGTATTTCAAATGCGAAAGTTTTGAAAATTATACGCCGGTTTGAATATCACATGCTACAGTATTAACATATTTATATATTTATTAAACTTAACTTCATGTTAAATATAAGGATCATTGAATATATAGAAAAATGCCATTGTGCTTTAAATATAAATTACTTCTCTTCTAGTTTTCATGTTGGAAGTGGGTGTGACGATGCTCAAGCTTACGGTGCTGCCATTACGCATGCGCGAAAAGTTTTCAATATGGCGCTAGCATTTGGATTCCGCATGAACTTGCTAGATATCGGGGGAGGTTATCCTGGACGTACTGGAACGTTTGAAACATTCAAAAAAGTAATTTCAAAATCAAAAGTAATGTTTTGATCAGTGTTAAAATAATAACAAACAGCCCTAATTTCGCTAAGATTGTATAAAGGTAGCTGGTGTATAAGATATTTTGCTGACAGGAAATGCGTTTTGTTAGATTCAAGAATACTGTAAAACTCTAGAAAGGGAGTTGTAGTTGTAGCCATCGCTGGTACAGGTTTTTTGAAATGCAGACTTTATTTTGTAGATTCGATTCTTTACCAGATATAAAAATTTGGTCGTTCGGGCAGATTATTTTTAACGTCACGTAAACGCAGTACCGGGTTTTAGTTTCTTTCAGACAAGCAGAAATAGCGTTCACTTCATTTTGTTTAAATGTGTATATTAATAAGACAGTGCAAAAAGATAATAAATATTGCAATTTTGCAAGTTTTTAAAGTATGAATTTTTTCCCATAAGGGAAAGGCTTTCTTAATGGCAAACGCAAATGTCATAAGACATTTATTAGATGCAGACACCGAAAAAGTTTTTGTTTTGTTTTTTGTTTTGGCAATCGTTGATGTTGTCACATCCCTAATATCCCATTGAAAATTTAAAAAACAACAACACATAAACACATAGCAATTGTCATTTCCCTGTACTGTTTAATAAATCAGGTGAATAATATTCACATTTTAAAAGGCAAAACATTGTTCACATTTTAAAAGGCGAAACAGTATTCACATTTCACATTTTAAAAGACAAAACAATATTCACATTTTAAAATGCAAACCAATATTAAAATTTTAAAAGGCAAAACAATACTCACATTTTAAAAGCAATATTCACATTTTAAAAAGCAAAATATTATTCACTTTTTTAAAGGCAAAACTTTATTAACATTTTAAAAGGCAAAACTTTATTCCCATTTTAAAAGGAAAAAAAAAATCACGTTTTAAAAGGCAAAACATTTTTCACATTTGAAGAGGCAAAACATTATTCACGTTTTGGAAGGCAAAACATTATTCACATTTTTAAGGCAAAACATTATTCACATTTTAAGAGGCAAAACATTATTCACATTTAAAAGGCAAAACAATATTCACATTTTAGAAGGAAAACAAAAGTCACATTTTAAAACGCAAAACATTATTCACATTTTAAGAGGCAAAACATTATTCACATTTTAAAACGCAAAACAATATTCACATTTTAAAAGGCAATAAAACATAAATCACATTTTAAAAGGCAAAACATTGTTCACATTTTAAAAGGAAAAAACAACAATAATCGTATTTTAAAATGAAAAAAAAAAACAATAATCATATTTTAAAAGGCAAAACATAGTTTACATTTCAAAAGGCAAATATTATTCACATTTTAAAAAACAAAACAATATTCTCATTTTAGAAGGAAAAAACATTGTTCACATTTTAAAAGAAAAACAAAAATATTCACATTTTAACAGACAAAACAATATTCCCCATTTAAAACGAAAACATTATTCACATTTTAAAAGGCAAATCAATATTCACATTTTCAAAAGCAAAACAATATTCACATTTTTAAAGGCAAAACATATTGCGGTGTAATCATACCTAACCGACGGTTTCAATGATATAATACGCCTTAATGTAGTCATGTGGCAATTCCTGCGGTCGCAACTAACAACTCTTTCTTTAAAATAACACAAGGTTCAACGCCTGTCTGCGACGATTCTATTTTGGCAAAATCCCATCTATTGTTTCGTTAATAATACACAATAAATGTATGTGTGGACCATATACCGTAAATTGGGATATTTTGGCCTTGGTAAATAATTGGCCTAATTGGCCACCCTCATGAAAAGGCCAAAATTAAACACACCAAAATATGTCACACGTAAAAATAAGGCCCATGTTGTACAAACACAACAATACAGATTTATTATTCACACTTCGCCGACATTGGCCACTATTTATCGCTTATCAAAAAAACCTCGATATTTCTCATGATTTTTAATTTCAATTAATGTATTTCAGTTTGTTGGATTACATGTATTTTGTGTTGCAATAAAATGTTGTGAAAATGTGAGATTGGTTTCAGTGTTTTAAATATCATATCGTTATTTGCATTACACCTATATATTTTTTATGCATTTTAAATTTAAACTGCATCTGAAGTTTTATTTTTGTATTTAAAATAATAACATGAATCATTCTGCTGTCTTTTGTTGCTTTTTCCTATATGTATCGTTTATCAATATGTCTAAGATATAAGTCGACCGATCTGGTATAAAAGCGTACATACATTACAAAATAACGCATTGATAGATTCTGTGTTTACTTTTGGCCACACGATGCAAATGGCCAAAATTAAACTGGCCAAAATGAAACACGGGCAATATGGGGCAAAATGGCCAAAATATCACGACGCCAAAAATATCCCAAAATACGGTACAAATCATAGTTTTATGATCATAAAAGGTTTCATGATCATAAATATTTTATGATCATAAAAGGTTTTATGATCAATTTTTGAATTTTAAAACAATTAACCACCATATTTTCAGTTCAAAAACATAGTTAAAAATACTGTAAACGATTATTGAATAATTACTCTGTTTAGCTGATTGTGCACTTTTTAAACTTTTAAAACTCACAAAGATACGCTACTCTCTTCAATTTATGATTCTTCTTTGTTAAATTGGCTACGTTTCATAGATGGCTGGTGCCAGAACTGGAGCCCTTAAATAAAATCTGATATTATTCAATTATTTAGTTAATACTATACGTGCATGTTTTCCGATTAATCATTTGTGTATTGTATGTTTGTTATCAGATTGCAGACGTTGTGAACACCTATACGACGAAACACTTCCCAGAGGAAGTCAACATTATCGCTGAGCCCGGCACGTACATGGTGGCATCTTCGTGTACTCTTGTCGTCAATATCATTGGGAAAAGATGGATATCAGAGCAGACAACAGTGGACTCTGGCTACTCTGGTATGTAACATGAAATAAATTTACTCCTAAATATAACGTTTCTACATTTAAGGGGAGACAACCATCCATGCACATTGGATGGGGCAATGCACAAACTTTGAAGGAGTTTTGCATAGAAAGTTGGGTAAATTTCAAAATGAAAAAGACCATATTAATTACAAACACTGAACAGGATAATTTGTTGCATTTATTGAAAAAAAGACCACAAAGATCACAACTCAAAAGATAAACAGGAGTGAATTTTACAAGTAAAACTATTTGCATTTATTCATAATTCTGGATGTTTACTTCCGGGTTCAAGGTCAAAACATTTTGTTATATTATTTTAAAGATCAACATTCATTTTACAGGATGACCGTAAAATATTGTAGATATGTGTTTACAGATTAAGTGTATATTTTTCTTTATGCTTCATACAGCCATTCGAAAGTCCTGATGCAAACAGTATTTCCTTGTTGAGTGTGTCTGCTACCCAAAATAAATCATTCTTTCATGTAACTTGAGGATCAAAACGTGCATACATCGTTAGGGCATTTTATTTCTTCACTTTTTTGGGCCTACTTATCAAGAAAAATTTACGTCATTTGTAAAAATAAATGTTAAGTATCAACTAAAATGTCAAAAAAGAGACGTGCCTTACTTAAGATACTTAACCTTCAACACTCGTATTGACTCAGTTATTTTCTTCGTATTGACATATCGTGCTGTATTGTCTTTGTATAACCTTTTATTAAAATATATTCTCTATTTTATCAAATCATACCAGCATCAACTGAAAACACCACAACTCGAGGTGTTGATCTTATTCATGGAAATGGTGCTCATATACAGAACAATTGCGAACACACGATAAAAAACGGCGAGCACACAAAGGAAAGCTGTGAGTTCCAAGACATAGAAGAGTGCGCTAAATATGCAGAGGAATATGACAGAAATATTCAACCAGATGTCAAACTAGTTATACAAAATGGCATCGATGTACTTGAAGGAAGTGACAAGCCTGACCACAACGATAATTTTGAAGAAATCATGATGTACTACGTAAATGACGGAGCATATGGATGTTTTAGCGATGTTTTAATTGTTCCAGAGAACCTGCAACTTAATGCCAAGTCTGTGAAGGTATATTCCAACTCGATACGGTCTCCTATGTTTTAGTTGTTTTTAGACCCCGAAACTCAATGTGAAGTCTCCATTAGAACACACCTTTTATTCATGTTCAAACAGTTTACTTTCACTATAATCATTCAAGAATATTTTAAAAATTACAAAATAATGTATTAGACGGCCTATGCGTTTCTCTAAATAAGCCACGCCATGCGGACGTTTTCTTCGGGAAGTTAATGTCATTTCATGAAATTACGTCATAAAGAACATCAGACGACATTGAATTTTCTTTTTATCCACTCAGCAGTTTACTAATGTAGTTGAAACATGTAACATTACGAATTATAGTTACCCTGCAACAAAGTACATTTGTAGTTGTTTGAATTCGTACGTTGTTCTATTACAGTCAGCCCTGTCTTCAAAGACCACCAAGGGGAATACCCAAAAGTGGAATGTGAAAACAGGGGGTCTTTGTTAAAGGTGA
Source organism: Corbicula japonica (assembly GCA_038501625.1). Taxonomy (NCBI): domain Eukaryota; kingdom Metazoa; phylum Mollusca; class Bivalvia; order Venerida; family Cyrenidae; genus Corbicula; species Corbicula japonica. The sequence continues at coordinate 3,969,091 of JAZAYU010000012.1, read as the reverse complement.
ACTTGATTTTTTAATCAAACAGTGGTACGAATGAAAACTGGTCTTTATCCACAGGTGGTATTTCTTTACAGATGGCCTTTGCACAGGTTTGGTATACGTTTTCAGTGTTTTTCATATATCTTAAAAATGAAAGACAGTGGCTAAAACCGCACCTATGTGCGGATGTTAAGGTTTATTTATAAAAGTTAACGGAAATGTATGCTTTATAAATGTCATTATTTTAAACAACTATCAACACTATTAGAATGTGTGTTTTATGTGATCCGATATATGGGTATTTCAGGCCAATCCAGAAGCGAAACTATACAACAGCGTGATATGGGGGCCGACGTGTTGCGCACATGACTGCATTATCAAGTCGGCACGTCTCCCGGAATACGATGTCGGTGATTGGTTATATTTCGAAGATATGGGTGCCTATACAACGACTCTCGCGTCTTCTTTCAACGGAATGCCACGGCCTCGAATGGTTCATGTATGTTATGAAGACATCTGGTAGGTTCTTATTGAGTATTTTATGCCTTTCATTTGTTATTGACCACCTCGGGGCCGTTTTATCAAAGCGCTTACATATAATTTTAGTGTAACTTTTGACGCAACTGGTGAGTTAAAGCCGTTTGTACTGTTTTATCAATATTTTACGCAGAAAAAATGATGTAAAACTGTCAAAACTTGACGCCATGTCGAGGGGTGGTAAAATTTTCTAATATTTTTTTTTTCAAACTGGAGACATCCATTGCTAACAGCTAGAAAAAATACTTTGTCAAAATTTTGTGCAGATATCCGACAGCGCTATGAAATATTACTCAGGTATTACACCCTTACAAGAAATCTTCACAATATATAAACTAGACGACCGCCTGGGTCAAGGAAAAGCTGTCAAATTTTGACCAAATTTCAACGTTATATTGGTGAAATGATCCCTTCAGAAAGTAAAGCTTCCACAAGGTGTTCCAATATCTTGTGAAAAACTTCAACAAAATTATAGGCAGAAGGCCTCGAAGTTCTACCAACCTCACAACAAGAGCTGTCAGAGACGATAGTGCGCTCGACTATTCGATTCATTTGAAATAAATTCAATTTAAAGATTTAAAGGACAACAACTATGGCCAAACATTCATGAGCAATCAGGAAAAATATTAACAAGTTAATGATTAGGAGGAAAATTGATTTAAAATAAAGCAATGACTCCTTAATGTTAAATAAATATTATTATTTTTGTTGTAAAGAGCAATTTCACAGCTCTATTTGCCACCTAGTTCCAGATACAATTGAGGCACGCCACGGGAAAAGGTACCTTCGGTCATTTTTTGTGTCATTTTTGTTGTTATTATATTTAGAAAGAACTTTCAAATTTCTATTATTTTCTCATAAAAAAACAGTGATTTTGTTACACATCTTAACAATAAAATGGTATTTTTACCGCGAATGGCATAATAATTAATGTCGTCTGCTCAACTTTATGACGTCGTTTCAAGGACTGACGTCAATCATGACCTTCTTGATTGTGTTAATGTGTCCACCTATTGGCGATGCAAAACGGTCAGTTTCGTTAGAAAATTCTACTAAGTAGCATAAAACAAGACATCGATTAAACCCGATTTTATAAATTACTTTTAGACTTATCATAAAAAGCATCAGTGCCATTTCCCCTTTAAAATATAGCTACACTATAAAACAAGAAATAAAACTGCTATTTATAATATAAAATATTTTTTATTTGTTTTAATACAGTATTTTTTTAACTGAAGATTTAAAGTACCGGTACAACAACTATGACCAAACCTTCATGTGCCAACAGGAATAATATAAACAAGTCAATGATGAAAGAGAATTATTATTAGTTTCCTACAATCACTTACCTGATGTTGAAGTGAGGGACCAACTAAATAAAAACCTTAATATAATAAACTCTAAATGAAAAAGAGGCTAAACCTTAAAATAGTAAAGATCTTGCTAAAAGAGAGAGACCAAGTGCATAAAGACTTTAACTGAAATTCTAAGTAAAAAGGGGGCATAATTTCACACATATTTGTATTAGAGTTATGGGCCTTGCTGGTATGATGTAAACTATGGTGTTAAATGTATATTTCAAGTTTAAAATTGATATTTCAAGTAGGTTCAAAGTTATGAACCAAGTGAATAATTTTTTAACGCATAATTTAGGTCAATTGTGGAACCACTTGAAATGTATTGGTAGGAGAGTTATGGTTCTTGTTATGATGTATATTTCGATGGCGAATAAGTTTTCAAAAAATTGATATCTCAAGATGTGTCAAAGTTATGGGACCAAGTGCATATTCTGTTTAACTGACGACGACTATAACTTTGTCCTAAATATTTTATATATACTGAAGCAATATTCTAACTACACCTTAAATTAATTTTTTCCGCATGGAAATAGAGTTCACTCTTTAAATTTGAAACATAATAAGACTCATCAGTTTTATACTTTTTGTAAAATGCCATATAAATTCTTGTGAGTTCATAAAACAAGGACATTTATTCGAGAAGAAGGTAAATCCAAAAGTCACAAAATCATCCGTAGCTTTTGTAAAGTGGATATACTGAAAACAGCAAAAAAAACTGCTGGAAAGTCCTCTATGTAACAGGTAACCAATCCCATTATTGAAGATTTGCATGAAATTGTATATAATTACTTAAGTATGCATATTTAAAAAAAACAACAACAATACATGTACTTTGATTTTGTGACTTTTGTTTTTGCCCCTACCTTGATAAAATGTCCATGGTTTCCAAAGGCATGTAGGGAGTTTAATGGTTATTTGATAAATATTTCAGACCCAAAACAGGGTTTGCATGGGCTTTTTGCTGGTCAAGCATTTAAAAAAAAATCTACCATTTGCAATAATTACACTTTATTAATTGTCCCTCTGTATTAAGATATCTAAGGCTTTTACTATATTCACTTTTTTGACGTAACTGAGTTCCACATCGTATCGAAAATGGGAAACGTTACTTCCGCAAGTGAGAAGTAAGTTAGGAACCGTGTTGAATGTACATTTAAGAGTGATGATAATCCTGCATCCAGTACACTAATACATCTAAAACAACGATAAAATGAAGTTCAATCTTTACCTAGCAACTTCAATAAATGTTGATTCGTTCATATTAAAATTGATAGATATCTTTACTGATATGACACAATTACATATTTCAGTAAATCGGCTTAATCCGGTAAACCCGTGTTTTTGTCTGACCAACACATATAGTTTGTCTCCCTTATTTTCGGATTCAAACGATATTTCGCAACCAGTTAGGGGTAACTTCTATGTTAAATAAGCTTAGCATACCGTTATTAAGTTTGTATATGTATACTATGATAAACAATATAGAGTGTGAGCGTTTTACAGTTAATGATTGCAACAAACAAATCAGTTATTCAAGTTTTATTCTGTTTATATTTCAGGAATTCTGCTTTTCCCACGGACCAGATTGTGCCTTCTCAAAATAACGAAACATTAACATAAACATTAACCATTAAAACTTCGGCAGCAAGTCCACAAAATGACTCTATTCTTTTTTTAATATAACGTTTTAAAAAGACGATGCCTTTTGAAACAACAGTGTTTCTTTAGTTTGAACTTACTAGTGTGAATCTTGCAATCGAGATGAGTGTTTCTTTGTTAAAAGATGTACAGTTTTGCCTAAAAGGGACCACAAGAAGGAGATGCAGAAGGAAATTCCGTACGGCCTCAGAATCTAAAAAATAACAGAATCCAAATCATACGTTTCTGAATTTATTGTCGGTCATCCTGATGATTGTCGGTCATCCTGATGATTGTCGGTCATCCTGAACGACATATTATAATCGACCAAACGTGAGCTCTTTAGCCTGAACACCGGTTAACAGTGATATCACGTACCAGACGGAACGGATAATTAGTCGGCGGCCCATGAGGCCGTCGACTATATTTGTGCTTACTTTTGGAATTTAATGTGGTCGGATAATGGCATAATTTTCGAAATGTTTGTATTATTGTTCAGATATGTATTAATGAGAGTTGTTTTGCAAAAAAATCGTATTAACAAATGTTTAACGAATCGTTGCATGGGAACTGGTTGACATCGCTTTTTAAGAGTTTTTTTTTATTTTTTATTTTATTTTTAAATAAAAAGGTCTCCTAAGCACGTGACTATTTTTGAAAACAACCGGTAGCCGGTTCTTCCGTATAATCGGTTAGGGATGTTGACTGTTGCACTGCATATGTATCTGTTTGTAGTTGTGGAACATAATTCGTGAGAGTTTTGTTCGGAAACAAAGGTGTGAATAAATGTACAATTGTGATACTGGTCATACATTGTTTTTAGTCGTACATTGCAAGACGTAGTTTCCGTATAATCGGTCAGAGATGTTGACCTTTGCACTGCGTCTATACCTATGTGTGAACTTGTGGAACATAATTGGTGAGATTGTTTTTCGGGACAAAACGTAATCATACTATAAAATTATGATACACGTTGCTTTTTTGTTGTAACTACATGAAAATTCTTCTTGCGCCGACTTGATGCCCTGCATCAAATTTTTTCTTGTTTAGACCATGCCTCCTATTCCAAAGACGCAAGCGAAAAAATATAGTGAAGAGGCTGATGTTTGATTGCTTAATATATATAGAGAAGACGCTTACAGGAAAAGACATTAATGTTGATAATCATGTTACTTGAATGTATACCTAATTTATAATTTTATTAAGGACGTGTAGAAATAATGCAGTTATTTAAGAATCGTAAAACTGGTTGAATATGTGCTAACATGAATGCGTCCGTGCTCATAGCAGTACCAGAAAAATTTCCACATTCGATTGGTATTTGTACACTTAGCAGACAAGCCACGCTTGTATGCATAGTCAGAATTAGTATACTGCGGTTCTAGTTATGTCCGCAAATCAGGTTAAACTCAGTGAGCGTTACCTATGAGACTGTAGGAATTTTATTCCTATGTTGATGCATGTATTTCAATTGAACTTTGTGCTGATCACATTGATTTTTGTTGTTGTTAAAACGATTTTCTCTGAAACCTGTTGAAACGAAAACTTATTTGTTCTTTATTGACCAAAATATTGTCATTAAGTCATTGTTCTGAAGGTGTTTCACAACTATTCCTACTTAACCGTAAAATTACTTTAAAGGTTGGACTTAAAGTTTATTCTAAACGATCGCCACTACATTAAAATGTTATCGCTTGTATTGTCAACTTTACTGTACTTGTAAAAAAATACTAAAAAAGCATTGCCTTAAGGTCGATCATGATCCGTGACATAGTGACTGTATGTGGGGGCAAACATTAGTGTAAGGGGTTTACCCGGGGAAGATTTACACGTTCCAGCTCTATTTTGATTGCATTCATGTGTAATTTCATGCAACTCTCAGTAATAGACGACATAATTATTCACTGATAACAAAACAAAGTAAGCTTCGTTTTAACAGGGCAAACACTATTTAAAGTTTAAAGATGATTGAGCTTCATGTACATACTGACGAAACCGGAGATAAAAAGCATTTATTTTTGCAAGTTTGGGCTTCAGACAAATATTTGTCAATGGCGAAATGGTAACTGTCTTATTTGCGTTTATATATCGACGCCACAGGTCATCCATATTTCATAAGTCATGTAAAGGGTATAACCTGGAAGTATTCCATGTCATATCGTCTTAGTTCAGACGCAGGGGTAGGTGCTTGATAAGAAATTACTAGCGAAGTCGGGCTCCTTTATGGAGATCCGTCACGGGATTAAAAGGGCCGATTTAACATTGCGGGACTGGCCAGTTCGCGCCGGTAATTCCGGGCCTGCAACCCAAGGAATAGATTTAGAAATTAAAGGCATGTTCCTAGATGTTCTTGCGGTATCATAGGCGTTGACAAAAACGACCTGCATATACTGCTTGAGGAGAAAAACAATGCTACTGCAGCTTTTTAAGAGATCAGTTTATAAAATGCAAATTGCCGACAGCCAAGATTAATTTCATGCTATAATCCACGGACCAGGCCGAAGATAATTGATTCCATGAAATAAATTATTCCAAGTATTAAATTGAAGTATTTATTGTAATTCACTTAAGCTTTCTATCCACTAGTTCAAACAATTAATCATACTTTTTGTGTTTAGTTGCATCATTTCTCCAAATATTAACCAAGTGGAATGGTAAAACTGCGATATTTTTAAAAGACTAGCAGTCTTTAGATTTAAATATGTGAATCAGTACATTTTTTGGTTATGTTTAATATGCGATGCATTTTTTTAATTTTATGCTTGAAATAAATTTGAACCTGCATTTGAGATATAAGATAGTAAAAGAGATAGGTACTTGTAAAATGCATTCTTTGTTGCCAGCTTGTAAAACACATGCGTACGGGCACTTGATCAGCACTTCCTCGTGTACTGTACTATTCCATTTGCCGAATGAAGAGGATTGTCACTTCGATTTTTTTTTTCACAGGTTGCTTACACCAAAATAACGCAGTATTCCTTCGTGGTCCATGAAGCCCGTTTTAATATATAAGAATTTTGTATTTAGTCGAGGGCTTCTTGTTTGCAGGGATAACATGTTTATACCTTTTTTTGCTGTTCTAGCCTGGACTAGTGACAAAACTTAATTGTTAAACATACACTGTAACTTTAAGAATATATTTACAGCTTGATTATCGTTGCTTTCTAACACTTTTGGACACATAAATAGTGTTTTACAAACTTACATTGTTTTCTCTTCCAAGATTATTTTTTTGTTTGCAACATGGTTAGATTTTTCACCAGCTTGAATACAGATCCTTCAAAAAAAGGAATTACATGAAGGAAAACTAATTTAACATCCTATTAAATTTAAAAGCTTCAAAATTTCGCCTGTTTGAATTTCACAGTCGTCATTTTGTTAAAATGTCATGCTAATGACCTACTAGCTTTTTGGAAAGCTAAAACTTGTAACAATGTTTTCGCACAATAAGGAACCGGTGTCATGTATCAACAGGGACTGTTCCTTTATGACATTTTCTTAACACTTTTAACTTGATATACCACATGTATAAGGCGTTTTGGCGTGTCGATGTCAGGATTGTTTTACACTAGTGAACAATCGGAAATGAAAGTGTGTTAAAAACTTTAAAATCTCCCTTGTAAATTACTCAAAACAAAATCTAATACAAGTGGGTAAATACACATCGACAAAAACATGCTTTTCTGAAACAATCTATATTCTTCTGCATTCTTAAGTACTTGAAACCGGTAAAGAAAACGATAACATGTTCCGTCACATTTTCTTTTAAATCAAAGTAACGATGGTAAAAAGAAATTAATGATTTTGCAATAAATGTTACATACAATTTTGATAAAAAGCTTATGAGGCGCCGTTGTACGGGACAACAAGGCGACACGAAACGCAATTCGCACAGCAAGACACCATTCTGATTCGTCACGGTGAGTATCTTCAGGTAAACGCTTCAATATAAACCTGTTTGGTTACCGACACCTGTACTGAAAGATGATATATTAGCGAGTGCCCTGTGCTTGCTTGATCGATCAAATGACTATTGAAAGAGAACCGAGTTTCCGCAAGAAAGTAAACATAATCGCCAGTCTGACCTTTGTAATTAGCTTTGTTAGCATCAAGTGCAAACGTTCATTTTCATAGAGTTAGTGAATTAGGATTCGGTTTTTCTTATAAGGTAATTATCTTAAATACGATTATTTCTTAACAAAAATATATCTTAATGTTAGTTTGTCCTTATCTTATACACGTAATTTTCCGCTTTCTCTGTGCTGTCTATGAAAATGTTTTATTTAGACAAGATTGTGTATATTTACAAAGTAAATTGCCCGTTTCAATAGCTAACACAATACCAGCATATGCTTATATGAAATATTTATTTTAATGACTTGAAGATGTCTTTAAACGTTTAACATTAATCGTACTTCTGCACATATAGTTCCATCTGAAAAAAGAAATTGCTCGTTTTTTTTTGTTTATAAAATATAGAAAGCTAATAGTTCTCGCACTTTTAGCCGTTTCCGGACTGGCACATAGGATTTATTTTTATTGCACTTAAAGATAACGCATTCCAGCCTTGTTTGGTCTCTGGTTGAAAGGAATACTGTGGAATCATTATATTTCACGAGGGTTTAAATTTCGCGTATTTCGCGCAAGTGTCACTAAGTAATAATATGGCTGTCTCAAAAGAAAAGTATACTTTGTGTGATTATGTGCGCGCAAATAAATCAATTGTAATGAAACGCTTAATAATTCAAACAGAATTGCGTTTCGGACAAATATTTGCAAATTGCGAAATAGTTAGACTGGCTCCCGTCCCTATGTTCTGTTATATATTCTCATGTCAATTATACAATAATCATCAATACCTCCAAGAAAAGCAACTCCTGTAGGTACCTTACTGACATGCATTTTACTTCCCTTATCTCCCAGAACATAGGCAAATCAGTAAACAAAAAGAGAAAATGAAATGAATAAAAAAGGAGATAATAAGTATTTCAGTGTTTTCTTAATAAACCATCTAGCTGGTGCCAGGCTACGAAATAGTAACTGTCTTCTGATTAAAGAGTGATTAAAAAAACCGATTTTACATGGCGGGGCTGGCAAGTTCGCGCCGCTCCCCGGAAAATCTGGGCCTGCAACCGGTTGATCGAAGTTACCCACAAGTTCAAACAATTGATCATACTTGTTGTGTTTAACTGCATCGTTTCTTCAAATATTATCCAAGTGAAACGGTAAAACTGCGATAATATCAACAGATTAGCAGTCTTTAGATATATTAAAAAGTGAATCGGTGCATTTTTGATTTGTTTGATATGCGATGCATAATTTCAATATATGTTCGCGAAACATTCGAACTAGAAATCGAGATATAAGATAGTAAAACGAAATGGGTACGTGTTAATTGCATTCCTTGTTGCCAGCTTGTAAAAAAGACGTGCATTGACACTTGATTAGCAATACCTCGTGTACTGTGCAATTCGTTTTACTGAACTAAGTGGATTGTCACTTCGAATTTTCATTTACAGGTTGCTTTCCTTCGTGGTTCATGAAGTCCGTTTTATGAGAACTTTTTCTCTTCATTCGAGGGTCTCTTGTTTGCAGGGATAACATGGATTCATTCTCTTATCTTTTATTTTCGTGGCTACTCGTATATCTTGTTTTATAGAGGTGGACAAGTGCCGGAACAGCGGAATATGTATATATTTGTGGCACCGCAGCTGCTATTCCGCGTTTAAAATAGGGTCTCTTCGGTTGGAGATCAGTAATTTTCTTACAAGTAAGCACAACGTGTGTTTTTGAACAGATGGAATGCAGATCTTCACACCAATATATGGTTTTCTACTAGTAGGAATTAAGATGATAGAAATTACCGGTATGTTTAATGGACATTGAATATTGGAAAGTTGAGCCCAATGGGAAATACTTTGGTTCATCCTACATAAAGTTCCGTATTAAAGCATATTGAAAGGAACATCTTTCTTGCAATAATGAAATAGGAGTTACCATTCTTTGTTCGTGCAGATAATTTATTCTAAGTATTAAGAAAATAGAAAAAGTACTTTCAAAGTTATAGGTAACATTATGTTTCGTATTGAAAGTATTTGAAAGGGACATGAGTAAAACATATTGAAACCGTGGATATTAATCTTGTTTCAGATATGGCGTTGAGTTTGCCAATGTTTATACAAACTAACACATAGTAAAACCCAACTGAAAATTATAGCAGACCTATAAAGAAATAGTTTTTTTTTCGTGACAGGTATTGGACAAAATTTTGCGATGGTCGACTTTCACGTGAAATTTAACGTCGCCATGGTAATAGCGGCAGTTCTAGGAGAACTTGTCAGCTTCCTGTTTTACAACGACCATTCCGCGTGGGGGCGACACATCGGAGAACGGTACCTGCTGGTAGCCATAGTGTGTGACGCCATATTGGTTGTGTTGTTAAAGTGGATCATTGAGTAAGTTGGCATCGGCATTATCTTTATATGAAAATGGTCGTTATGCTTTAAAAGTTCGTAGTAAGGAACCTAGAGGACTTAATTTCTACTCATTTAAAATTGTTCAGCAAAATGGGACAACACACCATTTTGTACCAGTCTTGTAGCAAATTCTGATAGTCAAAATTTAATATTGACAAAGACACAAGTTGAAACACAACGTATTTCAACGAGTGCCCGTTACATGTCATTGGCAAAGCACTCCAGATAGACTTTTGTTAATCAAAAGCAGCTTTATGTCAACACTATTATATTATGCGTTTTCTCTTTAAACATTTTTTTCACCAGCCTATCTATGTTCATTTCAGAAAATATTTCGCTATACGGTCGTGGCAAGACGCCGCCATCTTGGCTCTTTGGTTGAGCTTGATCTACGGGACGCTTGAAATGCCTCACATCGTCCATGATCACAGAAGCTTGTCCTGGTTCCTTGGTCCCTGGTTCCACAAGTTCTGTGTTCTTTTCGTGATGATATTTGCATTGTTTCATTTCAAAAACTATTGACAATTATGTTGAAGTGGACTCGAATTTACAGCAGTTTTAAATTTGGAAAAAGCAGCAATATTAATTTGTACGAAACTTCTGCCAGAGTGACATGGGTAAAAGAGAGGAAATACCTGTGTTCACAACGAATTTCTTATTTTGTAATTAAAATACGGGAATATCATACATTTGCATTATAGATTCTAAACACAAATATGTATCCTTTTTCCCGGTATATTACGCATTTTCTAACTCATAACTCTGTATTCGGATTTTACCAACTGGGTGATTGATGTGCTATAAGTTTCTATGCACAAAAAGAACGGTGTTTGATAACCATAATTGCTTTCTTTAAGCTTTTCAGTCATTCACTTCAGAAAGCAAACACTTTTAGAGTATTTCCAGCCTGAACAACAACTAGAGTTTCAATGTCTAGTAGAGAACACGTTAAATTCACGCTCAATATTTTATGTACACAAATGTATCGTAACTTTTCTTCCGCCGACAAATGCTGAATGGTTGACATAAATATAACCTGGTTCATCTTATGTTCGACCGTGCGATTCCATATCTTCATATTCCCGATGTGTTTCTGTTTTTGAATCACCTGCAAACAACAAACATACGACTGAATTCAGCAACCGCTTGAATAGCGGTACACCCGCGTGGTACGAACCAAAAGCATTCAGTATGATCTACGATGAAACCGGAAATAATTTGTATTTGTTCATTTAGTCAAAATTTATGAAACAGTTGCTGAATCAAATACACTTTGCTTTGAAATATAGCTTTGAAGTCCAATTGGTATACATATGTTATTGAATATGACGGTGCAAAAAGATTAATCTTTCCGCATTAATGCGAAAGATGATAAGAATCATTTGTTTAAAGCATCTGTAGCAAATACCTTAGTCATAAACAAGTCATAGTCAAATAAACAATGTTAAGGATTTTTTTTTTAATTTTAAGGGGATATTTTATCGGAAATGTGCATTTTAGAGTTCTGAATCTTACCCTGAGTTACCACATGTGATGTTGGTGATGATACATGTAAGTGTTTGAAGTAAATCCCTGAAGACATTTTACGTTATAGTAAAAATGACTAAGGGCCCATAACTCAGCAAAATATAAATTGAACGCAAACTCCTAAAGATTCGGACAACTACATTCCTGTGAAGTTTCAATGAGATCCCCCAAGAGGTTTTGGAGATGAAGCGCGATCAAGATATGAATATAGAAGTTATAAAATTTTAATTATAAACAACAGTTTTGAACAAGGTATTTTCCAAATCAACTAAACCTTGTAAATGTTATTTCTATACAGTATGGTGGAAGATGCGTATAATTATATACCTATTTCTATCTTGCCAACTTTATTCAAGATATATGAGAGGCATTTTGCATTATAAGAAAAATATGCTAAAAATTATTAACATCTGATATCGATATCTCTGCAAATGACACAACCATACACGTTAGTATGCAAACTAGAAGTAGTACAAATGAAACTTCAGTTATGTTTAAACAAAACGCAAAAATGGTGTTCAATAAATAACATGGCCATAACCGCAATAAAACCAACATGTATGATCATTGATTCGATGCACAGAATCAAGAACAACTTAGAACCATTATGGTGGGTGGGGGAGGAGGGGGGAGGGGAGTACACGCTCCGTCATGGCGACAGTGCCTAGCCATGTAATTCCTACAACGCCTCCGACTGAGCCGGGACACCACCCCATAAAGGTTGATCGGATAGCCATGATAAACGTTATCATTACTGCATGGCATCGGTAATGGATTATAAAGACAACAGTACTGACTACGTACAGGGAAACTTTTTCGGCCGCCATACTGGACACATAGCGCTACTGTGAATTTCAAATGATATATTGCCTCTCCTGGGGAGCAAACATGCACACGCCTAGCCATGCATTTCCAACTATGCTTCCGACTTAGCTAGCCGGGACGACCGCCAAAAAAGTTTGATGGGATAGCCCTGATAAGGCGTTTATATTGACAACTTCTTAACTTGGGTACAAATATAAACCAAACTTGTAGGAAATTTGCATCAAAAATATGTTTACTTTAATGAATGTCATTTTCCAACCATGGAAATGAAACAAATCTTCAGTTGCATCTGCAGCTGTGCATCTGCTTTTAACTATGGTGGTATTGTCTCGAGTAATGGTAACCGTCATGATTTAAATAGAATATACACAATTCAAAAACGAGCAGCAATAATAGTTAAAAAACTATTCGCACAACTACGAAAGATCTTTTTTTCATAATCTAAAATGGCTTTCTTTGAATCAAGATGTAAAAATTAAACTGCACTACTGGTATACAAATCTATACATTATTTGGTTCCAAAATACTTTTTTTAATTTCATCAAAGTAACAAGGCCTCGTTGTAAATAAGCAATTTCTTCATTTTGACTCATCTCTAATACTTCCCAATATTATTTTTGTTGGGTTTTTTATTTTGTTTTCCGAACTAACTTCTTAAAATAAAGCGATTATTATTTCCATTTATTACCATTTATTATTATTATTATTATTATTATTATTATTATTATTATTATTATTATGAATCTCCTTACCTGCTAGCTGGTCATACATTTCAATCTGTTGTTGTCCAGTTCTGTATTCTAGATATGTATATTTCTTCTCTTTTGATTCTTTCGACCTAGATGAAAATTATCATGTTTAACCCATGAATGGATGTGAAAATTATCATGTTTAACTGGATGGATGGATTGTTGGATGGATTGGATGTATGGATGGATGGATGGGTGGGTGGGTGGGTGGGTAGGGTGGGGTGGGGTGGATGGATGGATGGATGGATGGATGGATGGATGGATGGATGGATGGATGGATGGATGGATGGATGGATGGAAGGATGGATTTCATTAACAACAGTCGATTTCTTCTGCACAACTAGGCATCGGTATAAGAAAGTTTGAATCACTTCCGTACAATAAAGAATGAAGAGTTGCGGTCACAAAAATGTTACACGTACGCACTCACGCACGGAATGGTTAGGGTTTGGGTTAAGGGGTCACAATTCTATGTGAGGGGTCATTTTTCTACGTGTAGGCGAGTCAAAATATTATTCTACGTGTAGGCGAGCCATAATAATATGACCGGGGTCATTATTTTATAGGGGTCAGTTTACAACGTTACACCGGCCAGGTTGGATCATGGGTTCTGAACATCGTCTTGATGGGGCGAACACTTGACCGAAGTTTCATGAAATTTCTTCCATGGGATGCCATTCAATATACGACTTATTGGTGCAAATGGTAGTAATTCATGGTTCTTCTTTGATCGTAGTGTTTGCATATTGCTTTAAAACGCTCCGACATCACGATACATGTATAAATTTCCAAAATAATAACTCTGAAAATCATTCTTAAGGTGGATTCCGGACGAATTTTTATAGCGAATGCGGCAAATGTATACGTACATGACAACGAAAAAAGGGATCGGTACTGTCTTATCTAGATGCATATTGCTTTAAAACGCTTTGAAATCACGATACATGTATAAATTTCATAAAATATAACTCAGAAAACCATTTTAAGGTGGAATCCGGTAAATCAGAGTGGATTCCGGTAATTTTAAACAGGAACCAACTTAACGCTGAAAAAGGAATAAGGAACCGGGAAACGGGAACTAACTTTATATTCATACTCGAAGATGGTTTCTGTGAAGGTCATCGTGTAAATCACTGCACCGGTTTCCAAGCCTCGCGTGCAGTACATAAAGTGCGTCGTTAACCCAGCAAAAAAAAAAACGTTTGTGCACGACCGGCGCTTGAAATAAAATTGAGCTTTCAATCAAATATTGGTAGTGTAACTGAGAGTGAGACCACGAAATCGCAATCACGGTATGCACGAGAAACAACGATGCGGAGTTGCGATATTATTATCACGTCCTCATAATACCTTCGCATAATGTTTTCGCGTTTTCTCATCGTGGTTTCGTATTCTCGAATCGTTGTTTTGCGATCTCGCATCGTGCTTTCGCGTTTTCTTGGTCTCGCCCAAGAGGTCGAACGGGCGAAACAACGATGGCCCCCAACGGAACACCATATAGACCAAACTCCATATTAAAATATATGGTTTTAAAAGCAAACCCATTAAATTTATGCCGTTTACTCTTTTTCCTGGATTTGCAGCAATTTCTTACTTGTATTTAAGTAGTTATAATACTACTTAATTTATAAATGACGACTATCGTAATGGTTGTAGAACAGCGACGCACATTTCCTATTTTGGAGTTTGGTAGTGCCGAAGAATACCGGAAAATTACGATAAGAATACACAACGTAGTATAACGCAGTTATGCCCCGTCGCATATAACACAGGCAGCTGCAGCGATTAAACATGGATAGGAAATCCGAAAACAACACAGAGGAATTAACTGATTTGCCGCGTTATATCAATCTTGTATTATGCTAACGTGGATTTATAATATAGTCTATTATTGTAAGTACCATTCATACCTCTTCTTAACTAAGAAAACTGCAACGAGAATCATAAATGCGAAGACACCGCCGGCAAGAAAACAGGTCAGCCCAACGATAACAAGTCTGGTATGATTCACATCTAGGACAGGAGCCGTCGTAGCTGCAAAAACAACACATTCCATTTACACACTTATTTTTAAACATAAATATAAAATATTCCTTCTACTTTCGTTGACGGTCAATCGAATTTAGTGGTTGCAACCTCTGGTAAAATTTTCCGTAAGATTTTATGGTCACCATTTGGATACGCCGAAGTGCGCGACGATACAGCGAGGTTAAACAATGCGTGTCGCCGCAGGACGCGTGCTTATAAAAACTACTGAAGACAGTCTCAAAACTAACAACTACGTACCAGTCGGTTTGACACACCAGACATCTTCGTGCTCCCACGAGCCTTCCTTCTTACACCTTCGTGTTAACTCGGATTTTTCTGGATACGGATGGTACCCTTCATCACATACCAGTCGAACTGTCTCACCAGTATCAAACTTCACGTCGTCTTTATACTTGTCACCAGATGTATATTGATAATGTCCGTTATGGGTAGTTGGCAGTGGGCATTGTGGGTCTGTTAAAATAAATCCGAGGCAACTACAGCAAACAAGGTCACAATGCAATGATACAGGCGACGTGTAAAAATTGCTTGCATGAGTCAATTAGTATATTTAATGTTTACTGAATTGTTATACACAAATAATATGAAAAAAAGTTTTTTAGGGTATTGATGCAACTAATCGTGAGAAAAGGTTGATGGTAAATGGTTCTTCATCTTTACCACCATACGACAGCTTTGATAATCTTTTCAGGGTGCGGAATCACGTGACGAATACATGGCCGCCAGCAAAACAAAGATTTCTTTAATTTTTTAAAGATTTCGTTCAATTATGAAGAGAAAAGTAAACCTTTTTTTTCTTTGTCACACATTAGCGCAATCAGTAAACTCAAGTTCAACCAGCCAAACAGCTCATATTTTATACATCTGTTAGACAAATGGATATTGTTGTATAAATACATGGCCGCCAGCCAAACAAAGATTTCTTTAATTTTTTAAAGATTCGTTCAATTATGAAGAGAAAAGTAAACCTTTTTTTCTTTGTCACACATCTGCGCAACCAGTAAACTCAAGTTCAACCAGCCAAACAGCTCATATTCTATACATCTGTTAGACAAATGGATATTGTTGTATAACCATTAGAATTCAACAGCATTCAGCAATGTTAATGTGTCGTTTGGAAAATAATCATAGTAAAAGTATAATCCAATTTTATCTTTTCCTCTCTACTGTTTGGCGATGTGAGGAGGCTATTGTTTTTGTATGTGGCTATTCTTGATATGCAAAATTTAGGGGTTTTTTTTACTTTATTTGGAATTTATTAATTTATTGTTTTGATTGACACCAAGATAAATAAATTTGAATTAGATAAATTAAGCGAACAGAACCAGATACTGCATCCTTAAACATTAACATAAACGCCCTTGCTAATTTATAACACAACTACTTCGCAGATGATCATAAAAATTTAAACAAAGAAAGAAAACGTTTCATGTTTTATTGAAAAATGATTACAACGGACTCCCTCAGATTCACAAACAGCTTGTTTCTCAAAAATGCAAGTGTTCCCCATCCTCAACGTCGCGGTTTTGCACCAGTAACATTCAGTCTGACGGGTTATAACAAATTTTTTCAAACAACAATTATCTCACTTGCGAAAACTGGCCAGAAGAACGATACCAACAAGATCCAAGTGTTCCCTATCCCGAATGATGCAAGCCGCCCAATACTGTACACGAAATACCGCATAAACTACAAAAACTGGCAGAATTTAAAATACACCATAAAATATGTCTCCTTGTACGGGGTACTTTTGTGTTTATTTCATCCAAAATGATCCAGGAAAAAGCGAGAAGCAATTAAATACCGGGAGATTTTGTTTAGCTGGCTGCCATGTTTTTGTCACGTGATTCCGCACCTTGGCTTTGGTGCAGAATAAATTTTTGAAAAGATCAACAGCCTATTTTTTCATTATTTGCACACCAAATTCATCCTCTACGATGAAGTCTTATTCACCTTACTATTTTTTCTAATGGTATGCAGTGTGCAAATAGATATACTTACATGTATAAATTTCCACTTCACATAAAGTGACCATTGAGTTGCCATTGTCAACATATATATTTGGATTAACCGGTACTGATACTGTGACAGAATTAAAATACTGGTGTTGATATGAGTCTATGGGAATGTGGATAATCCGCTTTATCCACTGGTTGTAAAGAACGTCATCATACAGAGTGACGTCATCATTATTGGTGGTCACTGTGAAGTTCATGAGGCGGAATCTACCTGAAAGAGTGCATTTAGGATATAGAAACTTTAAATTACTATACTGAACCCGTTTAAACAGGACACGCTCGGGACCGGACAAATGATCACAAAACAACAACGACAATAACAAAACAATAACAAAAAAAACTTGATATTCAGTGGTTCACGATTAAACCGAGTTTTCGGATCATAGTCCATTAACATTTACTATTAAGTATGAGGGCCCACAAAATTTTAAAGCTACTCAAAGAAATGTTAACAAAATGATTTGGGATTCTAAAAATAGAGAAATGTTTCGCAATAATGTATATGAAAATAGAGCCATTTTGAAGAAGTAACAAACCTGTTAGAGTCCGAAGAAGACATAGATTAGGCCTAATGTATTAACCTCTTTTCTAAACTTGTACAAGATATATCATTTGAATCTTTGGGAAAAGGTTTTCACAAAAACCAACTGACTAATTGACCGCTTACTATTAAGAAAAGTATGTTTTATTACAACAAAAAAAAATAATATGATGGTGGTCAGATAAACCATGTAGCCATCAAAATAACTTTAGTATGACGTAATGACGTAATACGTGTCCGCAGTCTGCGTTTTAAGTACTGCATAGTATTTCCATCTGTCGTCATAGGTACTTCCAACCAGAACAGAAAGCTTCTTTAATTATCATTTGCATCTACAATATTATTTATAGCGAAGAGCAAGTAGTTGTTGCTGCTTAAGGAACTATTAAGCTTGAAGCTTGACGGTTCCTTTCATTATATCAGTTAAAAATCGAATATAGGCCTAAATCCGAAAAATACAAGTTCTTGACTTATTTCCGCAACTGTAACCACCCGTCGAACACTGTTCAACTAAAATTGAAACATTGTCTAGTATAAAGATATTGATAGTTACTTTTAACGAAACGTGAAAACAAAAATGCGTAAAAAATAAAGATATCGAGATAATTTCAGCATACAGGTCTGTCGTCGCGTTGGCCTACATGTATACACGTCTGTCGTCACAAATAGCCGTCCGCGTTCTGAGTATTCGGATAACCGGGTGATAAACTATATGTTAATTTATTTTTACGCTGTAATCGAGTTTCGAACCAAGATTATAACTTATCATAAGACCAAGACTAAAGACTAGTCTCCAAATTGCTTGTGATTGACCAAGTTTGGACAGAATCACGTTCTACTCATTAACTGCTTAAAATTACCGGCTGGTCTCCAGTCTTAGTTTTACGATTTTGGGCCCACGAATCCATCCATCTACGATATAATATCTTCATGCTAAAATAAATTAAATTCGTGTTATTCCACATTTTAAGGCAATTTAATCTTACTTTCTTGGTTGCTTCGAGAGTAGATGATTATGCCGCTAATTCGGTACGGACGGTCGAACTCCACAGTCCACCAGGCTGGTCCGTGTTGCGGGTCCGTGTGTGCACATGAGCCGCCATATTCAACACTTGTGTCCGTATTTCCGTCTACGGCGTTTGACGCTATGAGATTTTTATAGGTACCCGGATGTTGCGAAGCTTTTTGACCCAGGGCGATATTCCGACCTTAAATTAGTATTTAAACATATTGTATTTTCTTTGTGAAAATAATAATAATAATAATAATAATAATAATAATAATAATAATAATAATAATAATAATAATAATAATAATAATAATAATAATAATAATAATAATAATAATTAATAATAACTTTATTCAAAGAGGAGACACAGTTGGGACAGAGCCATTCTTCCCTGAGTTTCTCTATTATAACCAAGCGAAAACGGAATAGGAGTGCAGTCGTCATCAAACCTCAAAACAATATCTTCAGCTGGTCATTATTTTTACCAAGCTCAGTTTCAACCAATCAGCTGCTTGCGATTAGAGACTGGTCTTCCGACTCGATGCTTGTCATCGTTCACATTATAACGAACTGCTCCGAACCATAGCAGCGCATTTCTGAGTTCTGATATCAAACTCAATAAAATCTGGACTCACTGTAGCCGTACCACCGGGCGTTTTAGACATGTGTTCAATACGGTTTGTGTCCTCATGAGACCGGAATCTATTATTTGAGGAAATTATTTAGCTAGCTTACGGAAAAACTATGGTTTGTTGCCTCACTCTTCTAAGAGGACCAGAAGTTGAAACTGCTGAATCATAGAAACCCATAATCTCGATGAAAGTCATTCCGTAAGTAACAATGCCATCCGCTAACTTGTTCCATTTGTTGACGTTGTCTACAGAAACATTTTAAGTATCAATTTTAGTTATTCTAAGTTTGAATTTATGTGGAATTAGAACTAAAGTTGATTATAAACTGACCATATCCTCTTTCTTCTTTTAAAACTACGTACATTTACTAAGATGCTCCACCGTTTCTGGAATAATTCCAGAATTAGCACCATCGGAACAAACTGCTTTCGCTAAATGTAGGGCATCATTTGCCTTAATCAATCACACACATCGACGCGTGGGCGCATTATGACACAAAATCAACATAAACTTCCTAAGGTGGAAAAAGACACAGACACCTGTTGAGAGGTCCTTTTCCGGCCAGTACGTATGGTTTGGTCATTTTCAGCTAATAAATGGGCGTTATGTATCAAGAGATGTAACTACAATCGCCCAGAACACAAAATATCCCCGTTTCGAAAAAAACAACATATTCTCTCTATCCCAAATTATTTAGGATAACGAGAAATATGTTGTTTTTTTGTTTTTTCGAAAATGGGGATATTTTGTGTTCTGGGTGATTGAAGTTGCATCTCGTGATTTAGATCGCTCATTTATTAGTTGAAATTGACCAAATATGATACTAGAGCTCTGTTTTAAGCCTAAATAGCTCTACTGACATACCTCTAAACAGGTGTCTGTGGAAAAAGACTATGAAGAGAACTTACCTGAAAAGTGGAAATCACTTGAGACGGAGGATTCCAGTCCCAAAATGAATGTATCCGAAACAATAACTAATAAATATAACAGCGAGGAAACCATTATTCGTGAACAAAAGTGAGATGACTATTTCGTCCTTGTGTCATTATTTGAGTACAGAACTGTATACCAAACAAGTCAATACGATTGAATCGAATCGGTCAGCGGATATAGGCACTTAGGAAGAGAAAAAGCGTATATACATACACCCTTAACCTATTGTCGATCCAACTGCACCGATCACAACACTTCAATTTCTCTCCATTGAATTATTTGAAGCATGGTGAGATTCATTACTTTTACTTCTTTTCAAGAAATATACATTAAAATCACTTCGTGCCTCGGTAAACCAATGATATTTAATCGAGGCGGGTGTAAAACAAGTCACATATTCGACCTTTGCTTGTGAAAAGAGGCTAAAGATGCTGTAAAATCTTAGAATGTGTAACAGCTAAGCAATCGGATAATATACATGCTACTGACGATTTTGTGACTTGTTCTTACACCTACAATGATTAAATGTCAGTGGCCTTTTTCCAAAAGTGGTCTGGGTGATTGTAGTTGCATCTCTTGATACAGATCGCACGTTTATTAGCTGAAATTGACCAAACTTGGTACTAGAGCTCTCTTAAGCCTATATAGCTCTACTGACATACTAGCCAGAAAAGGACCTCTAAACAGGTGTATGTGACTTTGCGTACAGTCTTCTTGCGTCAGTGCCTAAACAAAATTGCCGATTTCTCGGTGTTTAAGAACCTAGGTCGCTTGTTTTTTGATCTAGCAACAAGTGAGCGTCGGCGTAAAGATAAGCAACTTCTGTTCCGGGTAACTGAACGCGTATACAAAAGCCCTTGTTGCCCACAAATAGTTGGGCTACACAACTTCTAAATTCCTTGAAGGAATTTCATGAAACTTTGGTTAAATATTTACCTCACAAGTTATTAATTAACATTATTTGCCAAATTTGCACAAACAATTTATTTTATTTTATGTTTCCTAGTGAATTACAGATTTTTTCGGTAAAATAAAAGTGCATATCAATGTTTCCAAACCGTGACTGGAATATCATTTTAATTTTACTGTTTTTCACGTAGTTGCCCAAACGTACACGACATTCCGATTGAGAAAACATCATACTAAAAATCTGGACCATTACTAATTGTAGTATGATATCTTATCAAGGTTAACAAAGCCATGTGATAACGAATTTCTATCGTGAGAAACTGACCCATGAAACCTCAAATACAATCTCAAGCAAATTCAAAACACAGACGTCCTACACAGCAAGTTTGGTGCGGATAGCTTATACTGGTCTTAAGTTTCTTGTCATGACAAGGTTGCATAACGCCAAATCACTTAGTGTTGTGTTTTTAGTGTAAATAAGCATAGTATTTTATAGGGTTAGTTATTTTATTGTGTTGTTTTTTTTTTACATTTGTGTCGTGTATTCTAGTTAAGTGCTGCATTGCAGTAAAATATTGTATCTAGTGTATAGTGCATAGTGTAAATAGCAAAAAGTCCATGAGCATACCTGGACATTTGAATAAGTGTATAGTATGCTATATAATTGTAAAAATAATAATAAAAGTTTTATTTACTCGCAAAATACTCATGAGTACTCAGTACTTACTTAAGTATAATCACAAAAGTGAGTACTCAGTACTTACTCGAGTACATCTTAAGCATCCAGTACTCGAGAACTGAACCTCAGTACTCAGCGAAATCCTGGCTTGCATGTATCTGCATGTTTTGCGGCGCCTTTGTATGTCTTGTGCAGTGTTTCGTATGACCTAGGCTTACTTCTTCCGTTCCTGCTTTTAAAATTAAATTTTGACGTTTGCTGACGTCGAGATAATATGACGTCGATACAGACGTCGTTTCCATATCACCAAAGCGTTACAGACAACATTATTGTTGCGATACAATTTTACCGAAACATTTAAGATATAAAAAATGGGAAATTGCCTAGGAAAGAAACGAACGTGCAAACGTAATGCCGTGGCGCCGGCGCCGGATGATGATGTATGCGAGAGGATTTCACGAGCAACACCGCGACCTGGGCGCAATTCAGTAAATCAGACTGATATGGAAAAGCAACTTGATGAAAGTAAGAGGAACAATTGTTCTTCATTTAAAAGCCCGTATAAATTTAAATGTTTAACTAAATTTCTTTCTTTCTTTTAATAAGTTATTTTTGATGGCTTCTTTATAAATACCGGTATAGACCTCGAGCTGCCAATAGACCCACCTCCCCCCACCTTGGGGAATTTTGAAGGGTATGTTTTTCTGAAAGCCTATACCATTCTACACATTTTGCAATTTGTTTGCACTCTGGCGAGTGGGGCGTTTTTCCGCAACGCCTGTTTGAATATGTTACCTTTGAAAAAAAGTTTGTGTAAGAATGAAATATTTGACAATTATAAAAGTTCTAAAATAAACATTTTTTCTACACCAGGAAGCTCTTATCTACATTACTAATGCAATAAAACATTGTAACCTAAGGTATTGGTCTAAAATAGTGATTAAGTTATGTTACTTAACATAAAAACCTAGTAAAATAAGATGTATGAAATATTTCTTACGTGCAGTAGCAAGTAATTTGTGCTTATAAGTAAAATATAGTAAGATAAATGAGAAATCAGGACAAATGTAATACAGTGACATACATTGGGACATAAGCCCGTAACGCTATATTGAAATATGTTACCGAAAGAAAAGAAAATGGGAAAACAGGCCATAAATGTATTAGACCTTGAGCTGCCAATAGACAGCCTCCCCCTGGGGGAATTTTGAAGGGCATGTTTTTCTGAAAGCCTATCACATTTTTCGCATTTTACAATTTGTTTGCTTTCTGGCGAGTGGGGCGTTTTACCGTAACGCCCGTTTGAATATGTGATCTTTGAGAAAATTTTATGCTATGAAGAAATAATTGGCAATTATAAAAGTTCTGAAATAAACCTATTTTTTCTACACCAGGAAGATGTTTTATTTTTATTTTTAATGCAATAAAACATCTGCAACCTAAGGTATAGGTCTATAAATAGACGTTAAGATATGTTACTTAACATCGAAACCTAGTTAAAAAGTTCTATGAAACATTTCTTACTTGCATTAGCAAGTAATTTCTGTTTTATTCGTTTAATTTATTAATATAAATAAGAATGCAGTATTTAAATGTAATAAAGTCACACTGAGACACACTTCTTGTTTAACGTATGTAAATAAATGCATATATTTGGAAATTCCAAAAACCCAATTATTTAAAAAAAATGCACACACAAAAAAAACATCTCAAAGATAGCAAATAAATTATCTATAAATAAATTAAATTATAAAGAAATAAACTCTGAAAGACATATTGTGTGATTTAAAGGTAAACTTTGTTAAACACTTTGTTAATAATATCCATAACTTTAGTTATATGTGACTTTAAATAGTATTATTTTATATCATATACTTATGCCTATGGTTAATAAATTTGAAGTTTTGGTTTAATTGTTTTTGTTTAAATACACCTCTTCGTGAGTTTTAAAGATTAGTTAGCTTTATATCATAATAAAAATAAATACTATATCATAAATCACCATTTTTAAATATGGTACCCAAAGGAACGTATTAGAAAGCAAGGTTAATAAGATGATCAGTTTCAAAGGAGACACCACTAACAATTAACAAAAATAAGAACCCGAGGGGTTACCGCCTTGGAACGGTCAGTGGCAAATCAAATTGCCACTGGGGCTTTAAACCAGGTTCTAGGGTGCCCCAACCTCACACTTGCCCCAACAGGTTCTCGTATCACAAAACAAATACAATTCTTAAGCTTTTTTTGAACAATGGAAAAATAATGTTTAATTTAGGACAATTTATTTTTCTAATTTCACATGTTTTATTTAACACAAATGTCAGTTATTATTGCTCTAAAAGACCAGAACTAGTGCTTTCAACTTTGTTTTTAGTAAATATAGTTTATAGGAAGTTCATATTCACATTATGAATGACTCTACGGTAATCTAGATACAAACTATAACACGGTTTAGAAATTGGTTTTCTTCATTCTAAGTCATCTTTCTAAAATCTTTAATTAAATAATTAGGTAACATATAATTAATTTTAATTAGTTTTGTTTGTAACACTTTTCAAAGCAATATTTTTATCTTTTGTCTTTTTACTTTTTTGGAAACAATTCTAAAAATTATTTTTTTAGAATTTCCCTCTAATCATTTAATTCATAAATGCATTGTACTTCGTCAATATTGTAACTTCAGAATTGTATGTTACGGAGATTTGAAGGTTAATAATGGACAAGCTTAAATACTTTAACATTTTAACCACATAACATAACATAACATAGTATACACTATAAACTACTTACTATTATTATTTTATAGTTTAATCTAAAATGATTGCATAGTTGTGATACAGTTTTGTAAATGTGTTCAGTTCTTTGTACAACAATATCAGTTTTAAAGAAAAAACTTCATTCAATCAGTAATATTAGTTAAAAAACGACTGTCAATGTAATTAGAAATCTAGACAGGGCTAACAAACATCAGGACATTGCACAGAGCACACATAATTAATTTCTTCAAATAGATATCAGCTAACACCATTAAAAACAAGGAAATAAGCCTTATTTTAATGAGTAACATATGTAATGTATGTTGAAAATTTGAAGTCATGCAAGTTTTAAGAACACTTAAATAAAGCTCAATAATTTAATTAAACTCTATATTTTATGCTTGTTTATCCCAAAACATGAATATTATGTTTGAAGTAGCGATATGGTAACATATAAGATTATGGTAAAATTATTACATCTGCCAGTGTGATTTTTATGAAAAGCACACTGTTTTATATAGTTTGATCATGCAGCTTTCAAAATCATGTATTATTGCCTAAGTTTGATTACAAACAAATCTACAGGTAAGTTTCTGACTAAATTTCATCGTTTTAGGGTTATGTATGTTATACACTAAATATGTTACGTTAGTGCAAAAATTTTGAAATGAAAACTACATCAATCAACAGAGAATACATCATCCTTATATAAAAATATAAGTTTTATTAAATCGTAGCTGGAATAGAGCAGAATTAAAGGTTCAAAATCCATATATTTTTCTACAAATTTTAGGGGTAACATAGTAAAACCTCCATAACACCCTTATGCCCCACTCGCCAGAATGCAAACAAACTGAAAAATATCCAGGACATAACAGGTTTTCAGAAAAATCATGTCTACAAAATTCCCCAAAGGGGGGGATGGGGTTGGGGGGGGGGGGGGGGGGGGGGGGGGGGAGGAGAGCAACATGTTTCTGGCCACCGGCCTAGTAGTTTTGATACACTTGATTTACGCCAAAATTTTATCACAAAATTTAATAGAGACTAATAAGTGTAAAATAGATAGAACTAAAATATTTTTCAGAAGCATTTCCTTAAAATTATAGGTCAGTTTGAGAACACAAAGATAGCTCCCGGGGGAATTTCTTTTGTCCTGGACCTGCAAGAGGGCGACCCGGAAAGAATGCCGTCACGGCTTGCGAGCAGAATGGGCGGTGTTTGCACACCGGCAATATATGACGATATGGTATATACAGATTACTTAAAACAACATTTTAATTAAAAATCAATTTGATTTAGAGATAAAACTCGTGTCAAAGTTTTTCTCGAATGTCTGTAAAAGTCGCAATTTATGTTTGATTTGTAAAATGGCACCGAATACCTTCGTCGTGACTGGAAATTTAGTCTTAGATGTGTTTTGATTTGATTTCGAACGCCTTGTTAAGTCTGGGGATGTAAAGTTTCATTTCAGATGTTTCCAAATGTTTGTTCAAGACTGACGAAGTAAATTTAATTTGTACCTGTCGGTGAATGTATGCTTTGTTTTTACTTGTTCCCCAATGCCTTTGACCAGACTGGTAATGAAGATGTTTTGGCCCAAAATGTGTTTCTTGTCGCAGCTAGCAAAGGAAATATATTTTGAAGCTTTTCCTATATGCCTTTGTTTATGAATGCCTTTTTAAAGACTGGCAAAAAATCGTTTGTAGGTGTTTGCGAACGCTTTGTTATAACTGGCAATGCGATGTTGACTTTTACTTGTTTTTGAATGTTTCCGAATGTCTTTTCCGATACTTTAAATGTAAATCGGTCGTTGCTTACATTTTGATAGCATGGTTTATTCATTTAAATTCTATTTGAAATTTAAGGTTCACTACACAGCTGAAGAGCGGGAACTGCTGGCTGAAATAAACAGGGAAGAAATTTTGCACGAAAAGCGAGAGAAGGCCCTACAAAGGGACATCAAACATTACGACGCTGCCCGACGCCGGGCTGCTAGGTAATCATAAATATACTGTTCACTTCTGAAATGATTGAGAAAAAGGGACAGATTCTGAAATAGCCTGCAGATTTTTATGGCTTAAAGAGTTTGACTTCATATAGTATGTTGTAAAATACTGCGGGAGGTTTTCGGCTTTTTGACAGAAAGGAGGACCGAACTCGGTGGTACTTTTACAGACGACGCCTGACTGCGTTTACTTTTTACTGCAAGAATATTAATTCTTCACAAATTTCAAAATATACTTTTACTCAATAAACTGAATATTTTTCTACTAATATTTGCATTTAGAGAACAAATGCTGATAGGTCAGTGTGTACTTTTTCAGAAAGTTGGTCGCTAACCCCGAAAACACCGAGGACCAAATCGACGAATGAACTGCGGATTCTGCGCACTCGACTATCAACACCGTCTTCTTATATTAACCATAAATTATATTTAAATTGCCTTTGCCTGGACAGCAATTAGTAAAGAGGCATTTGTCGACATCTTCATAGTTTTTACTAGATGCATTGTGACAGTTTTCCTAGAATCATCATTTTGGTCGCCACATGTGACAATCTGAAGAAACAGAATTGTATGTTCTGTTTAAAGTCATTTGAACTGAACTGAAATAAGTTGCAGTGCTGAAAATCCGAATAAATATATATTGTATATAACAACATGTTGACAATTATTTGCAGTTTTATCGTTTTTCAACAAATGATTGGAGTTTGATTGTGTTATAAAACTGCAAAGATATGTAATACTATAATTATAAAATTTTGACGTTTTTGTTAATAGTCTTGTTGATAAAAACCAAGTTCGGAACATCGTACATTTACACCAGAAAGCTTCTGTAGAAAACAAATGGCGGACAAAAAGGGCGTACCTGATCTAGAATTTCAGAGTTGACTAATCCCGCTAAGCTTTCTGTTGACATTGAAGATATTGCCTTATATTTTAACAACATTATGTTGCATCCATAATAATCGGAATAGAATGGTTTGTATAAAGCATTAATTCTGTATATTATGAAATCCGGCATTACGACTACCTACGGGACTGAACAAAAATGATCTCAACAGTGGGGTGGTGTTTATTTCGGGAGAATAAAGTGCAAATCTGTATAATGAAATGATGTTCTTAATACAGGTTTGGTCTTTATGCGAGGTTTTACTGTAACACTAATAAAAACGGAAAACATAAATAAAAAAGAAGATTCCGTACCCCGGAAGGTTCATCTATGCTCTGGTGCTGTTCATTCTGCGCATCCGTTCCCTTAAGCTGTCATTCCGTGCTCTGAAACTCAGAGCCAACACGGTTCGCCTGTGCCAAAGAACTTATGGCGGTATATTTCAATTTACATGCAAAGTATATATTACATATATTTCTGGTGTTTACTCAAATCAAGCCAATATAACATGTGGGGTACCCCAAGGGTCTATTCTGGGTCCTCTTTTGTTTTTAATTTATGTAAATGACATGTCTGCTGTAGTCAATAACAAACTTTTATTATATGCTGATGACTCTGGGATCATGGTTTCTGGCAAAAATTTAGGCGATATTGAATGTCTTTTATCGCAGGATATGGAACGAGTAAGCGAATGGCTTGTTGATAACAGACTTTCACTGCATCTCGGAAAAACTGAATCTATTCTCTTTGGATCAAAACCTAAGATAAAATCAAAGAGCAGTTTAAATATTGTTTGCAACGGAACTAATATTCAGTCCACCGACAAAGTTAAATATTTAGGCGTTACTTTGGATCAACATCTTTCTTGTGATGACATAGCAAAGTCTGTTGTTAGCAAAGCTAATGCTCGTTTGAAATTTTTGTACCGTAAAAGACAATTCCTTAATTTTCATACAAGGAAACTTTTAGTCATGTCGCTAGTTCAAAGTCATTATGATTATGTTTGCTCTGCTTGGTACCCAAGTTTGAAACAGTACTGGAAAAATAGGCTTCAAACTACACAAAATAAATTAGCTCGTTTCATGTTAAATCTTGGTTCTAGGTCTCATATTGGTTCTGAGGAATTAAAGTTACTAAATTGGTTATCGGTATCTAAGAAAGTTGATCAGATCACTCTTTGTCACGTTCATAAAATTAAATACGGTTCTGCTCCTGAATACCTTAAAGAGCATTTTGTTCCACTTACTTCTTTCCATGACCGCTGTACAAGATCTAGAGTGACTGCCCACTCTGATGCAAATTCTTTAAACAATATTACTTTTACCGACACCGGAAGATTTCGTTTGCCAAAGGTTGGAAGCTTTGGAAAAAAGTCCTTTGCGTACAATGGGGTGTCGTTGTGGAACAACCTTCCTCAGGATCTCAGGAATATTGACTGTCTTCGGGCTTTTAAATGTGCCGTTAAAACTTATTTAATGACTTCTTAATCTTTAAATTTATATATTCAGACAGTAGTTTTATTTTCATTCTGTTTTATAAAGGAGTATAGGTTTAATTAATATATTTTTATTTAGTAAGTCTCAATGTTGAGGCTATGTATCTTATAATTTTAAATGACCTTTTTTTTTTATTTTAAGTCACGTGATTCTGAATGGCTTTTGTGATACACACCTGGACTGTGATATATGTAGTTGTGATAATGATCTCAATCTGATCGATATTTACTTATATAACATTGTAATTACTGTTATTTTCAAAGAAGAGCAATATTTAATTTTTTTCTTACTAAACATGACTTTCTGTGTCATGCCTCCAATATCAGGGACCACAATGGAAATAAGAGGAATCATTTTCTCTTTTTTGTGTTATCCCTGGTATTGGTGGGCATTACATGGTTTTCCCATTACTGCATGTCATGACATTGAACTTTTTTATTGTTCTTTCTTTGTATGACTTGTACGTATTCTGCCATGTTTTGTTTTACTTATACCAAAATAAATAATAATAATAATAAAAGCAAAAACTTTACATTTTTTATAAAGTTCTTTGTAAAATACATCATTGTGACAGCTCTACTTACAATTTAATCAAAAGAGAAGAAACAGTTAAATTAATAAGGTAATTAGTCACTTACTCAAATTTAATCAAAATTGTCATGATATAGTTGTCTTTTAATTGATTTCGACTACGAGGTAATTCCCTGGTGTTTTTTAATGTCGTTGCTTACATTTTGATCGCATAGTTTACTCTTTTAACTTCAATCTTTTAAATTCATGGTTCACTACACAGCTGAAGAGCGAGAACTGATAGTTGAAATAAACAGGGGTGAATTTTTGCATGAAAAGCGGGAGAAGGCCATAAGAAGGGACATCAAACATTACGACGCCCGACGCCGGGCTGCTAGGTAAACATAAATATACTGTTCACTTCACAAATCATTCAAGAAAAAGGTACACATTCTGGAATAGCATGCAGATGTTAGATGTTTAGAGCGTTGAAGTCGCATCTTTGAATCCTATGTATGTAAAAACTGTGGCAGGTTTTTAGCTTTTTAGCATAAACTGGATCGAGACTACCCGCCACCATGATGACGACGCCTGACTGTGTTTACTATTTTTCAAAATAATATTAATCCTTCACACTTTGTAAAATATCCATTTTAAAAGAAAAAATATATTTGCAAATAATTTATAATTTTATATAATAAACGGTGATTGCTCAGTGTGTTTACATTTTCAGAAAGTTTGTCGCTAACCCCGAAAAAGACCTAGGACCAGACCGCCGAGTGAACAGCGGATTCCTTTCACTCGACTTTCAACTCCTGCTTCTTAAAATGTTAAAATGTTATTATTGGACACTGAAAAATTTGTGATAACCATGCATTTTGCGGGCATCTTCATTGTTGTTAATTGATACATTTTGACATTTTCCTTTAAAAAGCATTTTCGTTGTCATGACCCATAAAAGTAGTTAACTGTATGTTCTGTTTAACGACCTTCCAAAAAAAGATTGTTTATACTGTTTAACGACCTACTAACTACAATAAGTTGCTGTGCAGATTTTTCTAATAAATAAATTTGATATTATACTTGCATATTGCAATCTGTTGACCGTTATATTAAGTTTTCATACGTATATGATTTGAGTTCGGATTGTATTATAAACATGCAAAGATTTGAATTTACTTTTCAAGTTTTTGTTTAAGTCTTTTCAATAAAAACCTATAACATACCTTTTAACAGAAGACAACTTCCGTGTATTTTCTTAAAAGGTTGTATTAAGGTAAATAACTCAGTATTCCTCCGTGGTCCATTCGAATGAAGTCCGTTTCAATATATGCTATTTTTTTCTCTTCATCTTGGGGGCCTCTTAACCGTTAGAAATCGACCTGTTTGTGACTAGTTTGCAGGAATAACATGTCAGGAAAATAAATGAAAGCAATTTCATGCCTATATCTCGTTTGGTAGAGGCGTACTAGTTCCGGAAGAGCGGATGTTTATTTTTGGCACCGTATTTGCAATACCGCGTTTAAAATACGGTCTGTTCGGTTAGAGATCAGTAATTTTCTTACAAGTAAGTTAACCCCCTAGTTAACCCCCCATTTGCTGTGTGTTTTTGAATAGATGAAATGTAGATCTTCACAGTCATATATGGTTGTCTAGAAAATAAGATGATAGAAATCATGTTAAATGTGCATTGAATATTGGGAATTTAACATTGAGGTCAATGGGAATTGGATTTACCTTGATTCAACCATAACGAAAGAGTGTCTTGGACCGTGATCTGTGATTTATACATTAGGTTTTGGTTGATCATTGTCAAGGACGCGCTTAGAAAATTTGACAAATGCTTGGAGAACATGGAGAACATGCATCCGAAAGATATTTCAGTGAAAGTCGAAAAATTACTGTCGTCTTTTGGTTTTGAGACTCACCCATTTAAGGTAAGTCATAAAAAATGAGATGTTTCTACGCCTAGTTACGGTCAACTTCTCTTTATTGTATATTATCGGTGTTTTGAACGATGAATTCGCGGATGTCGCGTCAACAGGTCAACGGTCAAGGTTGTGTGCAGTTCTGTCAGTTGAAAGGTTACCTTTAGTTAAACCTAGCCTAGTCCAAAAACTTTTGACTACATGTTTGCCTTTTTATATTTTGCCTGTTACAATCAAGGAGGTAGTCGGCAAGTTCCTGTTAAAATGATTTAGCATCAGGGGTTCCATTAGTCTCAATAATTCGACTGCAAGCACAGACCCATTATCATACTGACTTTTTACAGATGTCTGTCCTTTACGTCTCAAGCAGTTACGATCAAAACTGTGGTGGAAATCGACCTGATTAAAATTCTGTTATTTATCGATAAACGTGAGTCAGGTAAACTTTAAGCGCCGAAATCGAAATTAGTTGACATGGGTGGAGGTTTAAAAGAGTTTTGCATAAAAAACAAAACAGTTATTTATATAGGATAACATATATTGATTCTACTTTAATGTGGCTTTTCAGGTATGTAAATTTTTTAAAGATACATATAGTTTAAGATGCTTTATGGAGCCGCCAAAGTTGCGATTCAAATTCCGATCGGCGGCATATAGAAATAGAAGAAAAATTTTCCACATTGATTTGAATAGTAACTGGGTTGTGCGCGAAGGACGATCATCATATATAAAGAAAAGTAATTGTGGCGCACAAATAGTTGTGCTAGGGTTCCATTTGACCAGGGAGGTGACCCTTTTAACCCTTGAAATTTCTAAACACTTTAAAAGCCTTATTTTGACCCCCAGGATTTTAGCTGAGGGGTCATTTTTTCCTTAAATTAGGGGTATTTTTGGCTTATAATTAAGATAATCCCTTAAAAATGAACAAAATGACCCTTTAGATTCAGCAGCTAGCAGGCTAGTGGAACCCCTGAGCATTTTTGTAAACTAGACAATCACCTGGGTTTCCAACTGCTCTTAGAGGATTTTGATCAATTTTTGGACATCTTAGAGTCTCTGGGAAATCAAAGCAATGAAAGTGTTGGAAGCCAGCGGAGCATAAACATAATCAAAATACAACAAACCCATAATGAGCAATGTAAAAGGAACTCTAAAAAAGTGCTATGGAAGACATATGCTTGCAAAAATGTGGGTTGCCTATGTTTTATAACATATAAATATGTCATAAAAGTTTAAGAGCAGTAAAATCGCCATTGTATATAATAAACAAACAAACAACCCAAAACTTTCAGATAGATGAACATGGAACAATCATTGAAAATTATCAGATTCCTTAGTTGCTGGAAATTGGAATATTGAAACCTCCCATAATAAAACTGGTCAAAATATTAAAACAAAAGTAATTTTAGGAGAACCATTGAAATAAATAAAAAAAGGGAACATTAAAAGCAAACGAAATGAATCACTGCCCAGAATGCCTAGCCCTGGGTAGAATGCAACTCAGTATTTACACAAGTACCAATTCTGATTCATTCCAAACAATGGAGTGCAGGTCAGGTTGCTTCCAAATTCCAAATGCCTTATAAATGTCATTTAGTAAATTAAAGAGGCACTATTTATTTGTTATATTATTATTCTCTTGATTATTTCCACTTTCATAGTAATAACACAGGGACGCTGTGAAAGGTTATTTCATCTTGGTTTCATGTATTTATATCAATGTGTCCCAGGGAGTCAGCATTATGTTAATGTTATCATATTTTAAGGAAGACAACATTCTAATAAATCAGATAGGGCGCTTTATATTCATTTTATTAGCTGGAGCCCTTAACAGACACCCTTTCCCCACTGTTATCTGTCAACTTTATTTAGACCCTTTAAATGCATGTGCTGCATCCATCTGATCTGAATCTACACTTTTTGAATCTTGATCAGATAGTATATGTGCCTAAAAGATCTAAACATGAACAGACTCTGATCAGCCTCCATTGATATGCAAGTTGATATGGTCTAACCTTGTCACACATGGGATAAAAGCTGTATACATGTAGGCCACTTTATAGTGATTTATGCATAATACTTTAAAATATGTCTACTAACCTGGAAAGAGTAGACATAAAACATGGAATACTTGTGTTTTGCATAGAAAATGCATTTCTAACTTTAACCCTTAACTCCATGTATGCACCTTTATGGCACGGACAAACAGTGTAGATCTAGATCACCCTGCATCTATGTCTACAACTGATTTTCAATGATTGCTTTTGGAACTCTTTTCTGACGACTACCGGAAGCTTTGCTTCAACCTCCCCTATTTAGCGCACCTGCTGAATGGTATGTGTTTTCGAAAAGCCATTTCTTTAGCCAGCGTATCCACTAGCTAAAAAGACATCTATCAAAGAATACAGACACTGTGATGTTGACAATTTTATCAAAGTCGCTCCAATTCAGTGCTCAGGGCACTAGACAACTTTTGGGACAGGTACCCATACCCTTTCGGAAGGGGAATTTCGTGTCGTGTTAAGACAAAAAAGGGGAATTTTAAGTCAATATGCATTTTTTGACTTTGAAGTGTCACACTTACTCAAAACACTGTTTTCCACCACTGATTGACATTAGACTTACAAATAAATCAATTATTCAATAACTTGCATTTTTGGGAGTCCATTTTGGCTTTATTTTAGATTTAAGAGGGGAATTTTTTTCTGAGTTAGGGAAAAAGCATACTATTTTGAGAGGGAAAATTAATGGCCGAACAAGTGCCCTGGTGCTTATATGAAAGTATTAGATGTTGTATTAGATTTTGTTGATTTTGAAACCCAATGAATAGTAAGACATTACCTGATATTTTGTTTCTGTTTTCAGATTGGCTGGTATAATGAGCAAGTTGATGAAAAGTTCCACTTCCCTTACGAGTATGATACCCTTGCTATTCTTATCATCAGCACTCCGGATATGTTTGACAAGGGGCTGGTGCCTTACATATTGAGAGCAGATTGCGAGGGAACTGGTGATATGCTTGATCAGTGTGTTGCTGAACACTTCACAAATATAAAAAAAGCAAGTTTGTATGATACGAGGGTTGATCAGAAAGTTCGTAGAATGGTGCTATAACTTGACAACTAACAAGCGCGGACATTTAAAATTTTAATATGATATAGCCCGATATCTCATGAACAAAATCTGAAAAAAATCATAACAATATCATAACAAATATAAAATCTATATAAGAAATAGCAAATACAATAAACTCGACCCGGAGCTCCCCGGGGTTACATAAACAACGTTGAAATCGACATCGCGTCGACGTCTCACAACCCGAACAAGCGCAAATGTCATAGGATTTACTACAACTTTTCAATAAAGTCACCCAGAAACTGTATACATCTCTGATGTCTGTGAATCCACGCAGAGAACATGTTCCGGTACCAAGTCTCGTTGAAGTCGGCGATAATCTCGTGCAATGTCTGTCGCAGTTCTGGTAGGCCGCTATAACGATTACCTCGCAATCTGGACTTCACCTGCAGAGACAATTGCATAACAGTCATGTGTAAATGTTCGTGAAGAATATTCCACACCGTTCCGAAGGCGATTCCCATTCCATCAACTACATCTCTAATAGTGCGCTGACGGTCTTCTTCAATGAACGTCTTCACTGACGCCACTAACGTTTAAACCACTTGAAAACAGTAGCTTTCTTCATATCTTTGGTGTGTTGAGCCCTCTGCATAGTATTATACGTTTCTGTGGCTGAATATACTAAATTGAAGCAAAATTTTACTGCCGCTCGCGATTTTTCATTTTCTGGAAGTACCATAATGGACGTTGTGTATGAAAGATGCGCGTCACTCAATTGTACATTAAATGCGTTGTATACATCGCATGACTTCAGAATCAACGTGAAAAAAAAATTAATTGACGTCACGTCAATAGCAAACAATATTTCGCAGAATTTCGCAAAAAAACAAGGGTCAAAGTCGTGCCAGGTGATACTTACATTGCTTTAAAATTTGGTGTGCTCCGGGGTAACGTTGGGTGGTGATTATAAATATTCAGAAAAAATGAAACTAACTGTTCGATTTTAAAAATTTCTGGTTAAAATATTAAAAATAAATGGAAAAATATTTATTTAAAATTTGAAGGCCATAGAATGTCATATACAATGTATAGAAGTTATAGCATCATTCTACAAACTTTCTGATCAACCCACCTACTTTATATTTTTTAAGTGTTTTTTTACTTTTTAGCTTGAGTATCCAGAGAATCGGTGAGCTATCCTTTTCGCGGCGGCATAGGTATCCGTTATAAAGCAAGATATGCACTTGAGTCTATAACTTTGAAAATTCTTGAGATATCACATGGAAACTTGAAATATATACAGTGGAGATCCAATATAACGCGATCAGTGGGGTCCGGACCCTCAAACTTGGTTAAAATCGGATCCACCTTATTCGAGGGACAAAGGAACTTGTGCTAATCATAAGTCCCAATATAGCAGTGTAATGTTACCCTGGATAAGTATTATACTACATATACACAATAAGTCATATATTACACATATATGTATTAAGGATTCATTACGCATTCAGGACTCATTTGTCGGTAATTGAAAATAAATTCTTTTGTTGCTATGTTTGTGTTGTGTTTTTCACCAACCAGTGCTACAAAATTATTACAATGTGAGTTTAGCTCACTAACTTTTATACTGCGGGTTATTCTTCTCATGGGGAACTACATGTGTTTGTAAGACATGACTTTTTGTACACTGTCTAGAATGAAAAAAAGTTCTCAACACATGTCAAATTTAGACATGAGCTTCTCGAATTAGAAGCCAATTCAAAACATCAGACATATATGTTTCATCATTTAAAAAAAATCTTACAGTGCAGATCCTGATCAGACAGCAAGGATATGTGGGCTTATCTGGATCTACATTGTTTTCACATATGAGGCACGCCACGGGAAAAGGTACACTCGGGCATTTTTGTGTCATTTTTAGCACGACTATTCGAAGAATAGGGGAGCTATCCTACTCGCCCCGATGTCGGCGTCGGCGTCCGTTAAACAAAAAATGCACTTTGGTCCATTACTTGAAAACTACTTATGATATCAACTTGAAACTTGGAATATATATTCACCATTAAATTCTACATCATTACCAACAACACCCATAACTCTGCTACAAATATTTTTCAAGTTATGCCCCTTTTTCACTTAAATTTTGCGTTAAGGAAAATATGCACTTTGGTCCATAACTTATAAACTACTTGAGATATCAACTTGAAACTTGGAATATATATTCACCATCAAATTCTACATCATTACCAACAAGACCCATAACTCTGCTGTCAATATATTTCAAGTTATGCCCCTTTTTTCTTATATTTTGTGTCAAGCAAAATATGCATTTTGCCCCTAACTTTAAAACTACTTGAGATATTGCCTTGAAACTTGAAATATAGTTTCACCATCAAAATCTACATCATAACCAACAAGACCCATAACCCTTCTTCCAATATTTTTCAAATTATGCCCCTTTTTCGCTTACATTTTGTGTTAAGCAAAATATACAATCGGCCCTTAACTTCGTTATGAATGGAGGGATTTCAAAATAACTTGGCACAAATGTTCACCATGACAAGGCGGTGTGTTGCTTACAATACCCATGCCTGTAGGTCCAAGGTCAAGGTCACTGTTACTAAAAATAGAATTTTCTTGCAAAATTGTGTCCGCTCTGTAACTTTGTTATTTCTTATTGGGTTTTTAAATAACTTGGTATAATTGTTCACCATATCAAGACGGTGTGTCATGTACATGCCCAAGCCTGTAGGTCAATGGTCAAGGTCACTGTTACTAAAAATAGAATTTTCTTGTCTAGGCTGTTACTTTGTTATGAATGGAGGGATTTCAAAATATCTTGGCACAAATGTTCACCATGACAAGGTGGTGTGTCCGCACAATACCCATGCCTGTAGATCCAAGGTCAAGGTCACTGTTACTAAAAATAGAATTTTCTTGTCCAGGCTGTAACTTTGTTATGAATGGAAGGATTTCAAAATAACTTGACACAAATGTTCACCATGACAGGGCGGTGGGTCACGTACCATGCCCATGCCTGTAGGTCAAAGGTCAAGGTCACTGTTACTAA
This sequence comes from Corbicula japonica, assembly GCA_038501625.1. Classification (NCBI taxonomy): domain Eukaryota; kingdom Metazoa; phylum Mollusca; class Bivalvia; order Venerida; family Cyrenidae; genus Corbicula; species Corbicula japonica. The sequence goes on along the minus strand of JAZAYU010000012.1, from coordinate 3,931,506 downwards.
AAATAGAATTATCTTGTCCTGGCTGTTACTTTGTTATAAATGGAGGGATTTCAAAATAACTTTGCACAAATGTTCATGAAAAGGCAGTGTGTCCGCACAATACCCAAGCCTGAAGGTCCAAGGTCAAGGTCACTGTTACTAAAAATAGAATTTTCTTGTCCAGGCTGTAACTTCATTATAAATGGAGGGATTTCAAAAAAACTTGACACAAATGTTCACCATGAAAGGGCAGTGTATCGCATATTATTCCCATCATTGCACTTGAGTGTCTGAAAATGATGCATAGCGGGGCATCCGTGTCCAGTGCACTTCATCGATAACTTTGCAAATACTTAAGGTATCAACTTCAAACTACCATTATATTTTCATTTCAGTTCTTTTTCTGTAACATTACTGAAGTGATTAATATTTGACTAAAAGTAAATGTCTCTAATAAAAAATTACTAACAAGTTTTCTAACAAATTCAGAAATATTTCATAGTTATTCCCCAACAAATTCAGAAATATTTCATAGTTATTCCCCTATTCAGTTTAATATTTATGGTACATTTAGGAATTATTTCTGTTATTTGAAAAGAATTTCTCCCGTACCATTCACTTGTTAATATTTTTCCTGATTGCACATGAATGTATGGCCATAGTTGTTATTGTTTTAATCTTCAAATTGCATTTGTTTCAAATGATTCGAATTGTCGAGCATGCTGTCTCCTCTGACAGCTCTTGTTGTTGTTCCTATATTTAGAAAGAACTTTCAAATTTCTATTATTTTCTCATAACAAAACAGTGATTTTGTTACACATTTTGACAATAAAATGGTATTTTTACCGCGAATTGCATAATAATTAATGTCGTCTGCTCAACTTTATGACGTCGTTACAAGAATTGACGTCAACTGCCCGAAGGTACCTTTTCCCGTGGCATGCCTCATATGATTAAATGCATATACATGTATATGAGGTAAAGTGTTAAATCACATTTGCATGAATTTTGTGAAAAATTTTAACTAGTTTGTGGTTAGTTTGGTTAGCAGCATAGGCAATTAGTATAGATCAAGATCAGGTGGCACAGATGTGCTGTCTTCTCTGGATCTAAACTAGTTGCTCATGGCCATTTCCCATGAAATAAATAGTTAAACACTATTTCATAAATTGTGTGAAGGGTTAATGTTAAATTTGACTGTTTTAGGAGTTCAGTGATTGTGATATAGAAGCTATGCATGACTTTGAAATGCTGCCCAGTCGCAGACCCAAGGTGCTGGTGCAGACAGCAGGTCATGTTTCCGGAGCAGCTTATTACTACCAGAGAAAGGATGTACAGCCAGATCCTTGGGATGCAACAGAGGTGAGTTGTAATTAATGATGATTGTGCTAGTTTACTATTATTTCACATTTTGATGAATTTTACATGTGCAACATTTGTATTCATGAAATGATTGTTGAATCAAGACTGATACAAGTTGTTTCACAAGTATTAAACCTTTCCTCCATAGACACACCTTTATTGCAAGGGCAAACAGTGAAGATCTGATCAGGATCTGCACTGTTCGCTTTTTATTTATTAGGTTATTACGGACCAAAAAGCGACCAATGCAGATCCTCAGATGGCACGGATGTGCCGGCTGATCTGGATCTACACTGGTAGCACATGCGTAAAAATGCATATATGTGGAGGAAACGGTTAATTACCAAAAAAAGTCTCTCCCTTTGCTAATAAATAAAGGCATTTATAGGGGAGGCATTTGTAAAGTATTGTCCATTTGAATTTTATAATCAGAATGTATCCTCGAAAACTGATGCCCCCACTGCTACAACAAGAAAGGGTCATAACTCTGATAATAAAGGTCACAGAAAAAATCCTTTATCATCTACACATCCTGCTTGATCATCAGTGCAAGTTTGAAAGAAATCCGCCTGATAGTTTATGAGAAGTTGAAACCACAAGATTTAGGGGACAGACAGACAGAAGTACGGACATACATACAGACAAGTGCAACTCTATATGCCTCCCACTTTGTGGGGCATAAAAACAATTAAACATTCTTCAAGTATTCAAACATTCTTCAAGTATTCAAACATTCTCCAAGTATTCATACATTCTCCAAGTATTCAAACATTCTCCAAGTATTCAAACATTCTCCAAGTATTCATACATTCTTCTAGTATTCAAACATTCTTCAAGTATTCAAACATTCTCCAAGTATTCAAACATTCTCCAAGTATTCAAACATTTTCAGAGTATTCAAACATTCACCAAGTATTCAAACGTTTTCAGAGTATTCAAACATTTTCAGAGTATTCAAACATTCTTCAAGTATTCAAACATTCTCCAAGTATTCAAACATTAAGTATTCAAACATTCTCCAAGTATTCAAACAAGTATTCAAACATTCTCCAAGTATTCAAACATTCTTCAAATATTCAAACGTTTTCAGAGTATTCAAACATTCTTCAAGTATTCATACCTTCTCCAAGTATTCAAACATTCTCCAAGTATTCAAACATTCTCCATTTATTCAAACATTCTCCGAGTATTCAAACATTCTCCGAGTAATTATACATTCTCCAAGTATTCATACATTCTCCAAGTATTCAAACATTCTCCCAAGTATTCAAACATTCTCCAAGTATTCAAACATTCTCCAAGTACTCAAAGGTTTTCCAAGTATTCATACCTTCTCCAAGTATTCATACCTTCTCCAAGTATTCAAACATTCTCCGAGTATTCATACATTCTCCAAGTATTCATACATTCTCCAAGTATTCAAACATTCTCCAAGTATTCAAACGTTCTTTAAGTATTCAAACATTCTCCAAGTATTCATACCTTCTCCAAGTATTCAAACATTTTCCAAGTATTCCAACATTCTCCAAGTATTCAAACAAGTATTCAAACATTTTCAGAGTATTCAAACAATCTCTGAGTATTCAAACATTCTCCGAGCATTCAAAACATTCTCTGAGTATTCAAACATTCTCCGAGTATTCAAACATTCTCCGAGTATTCCAACAGTCTCCAAGTATTCATACATTCTCCAAGTATTCAAACATTCTCCCAAGTATTCAAACGTTCTCCAAGTATTCAAACGTTCTCCAAGTATTCAAACATTCTCCAAGTATTCATACCTTCTCCAAGTATTCAAACATTTTCCAAGTATTCAAACATTCTCCAAGTATTCAAACAAGTATTCAAACATTTTCAGAGTATTCAAACATTCTCCGAGTATTCAAACATTCTCTGAGTATTCAAACATTCTCCGAATATTCAAACATTCTCCGAGTATTCAAACATTCTCCAAGTATTCATACATTCTCCAAGTATTCAAACATTCTCCCAAGTATTCAAACATTCTCCCAAGTATTCAAACATTCTCCGAGTATTCAAACGTTCTTCAAGTATTCAAACATTCTCCAAGTATTCATAAGTATTCATACATTCCCTGTCTTGCCCACATTCAAAATACAACACATACAACATAATTATTGAGTAAAATAGATTAATTTTTTATTAGTGTGACTGCCTAAAACATGTACCTGACCAGAGTGCATATAAAAAGATATGATTTTAAAAGCAAACCCATTCATTTTATGCTGTGTACTCATTGCTACATTTGCAGCAGTTTTTCACTTGTTTGAAAGCTTTTCTTACTTCATATTAATGGTTCAATGTTATTTCAGAAAATATTTGGTGTGAGCATTCATCCAAAATACGGAGGTTGGTTTGCTTTACGCGGGGTTCTCATCTTCAAAAGCATATTGTGGCCTGACCTGCCCCGTAAGATTCCTGTAGACATTGTTGCAAGTTACGAGAAAAGAAAAGAGCTACTAGAAAGATTTAACTACAGGTGGCAGGACTGGACATTTAGAGACATTATTCCGGTAGAAAAAAGATATTCTGATGAACAGAAAGAGTACTTTGCAACACCTCCTAAAGATAGAACCTCGGTGATTGAAAAAATACGAAGCAAGGGATTGTGTTCAGGTTCTCAGAGTAAATAGTGATGTAAATCAAGTGTCAAAGATGACTGCACAGTTATTTAAGAATAAGTTATTAACAGGGCTTTCATGTTTTAATGAGATTATTTTATTATTTTAATAAAAGTTTTGTCCAAATACTTGTATATAGATTTGTCCCAATAAATCACAAACAATTTGAATGAAAAGAATACTACTGAACATCTTTATGGTAACATGTATGCTTAATTACAAAGAAAGGTCTTGAAATAAGAAATTAGATATCATTTTATTACACCGTGATAGCAATTTGTGGCACACACACAAAAACACTAAGTTTTGAAATTCAGCCATTTACTTGTAATAATAAATACATTACACAATGTCATTTTAGCCGCCAAATGTCAAGATTGCTATTAAAGGCTGATCATTCTGACATCAATCCCCAAAAATTTACAAAGGTGGCCTTATTTGTATAAAAGTAGTACCGGATACTTTCATTCTAATGAGTAACTATTAACCCAATCCTGTACAGACACACCTTTATTGCTAGGGCCAACAGTTTAAATCCAGATCAGCCGGAACATCCATGCCGTCTGATCAGAATCTAAACTGTTTGCTTTTTGATTCATTTGGTTATTTCTGACCAAAATGTGACCAGTGCAGATCCAGATCAGATGGCACGGATGTGCCAGCTGATCTGGATCTACACTGGTCGCACACGCGTAAAAATGCGTATATATCCAGGAAAGGGTTAAATTCTCAATAGCCTTTAATAATACAGGCCACCAGAGTAAATTTCGACCAGTCTGCACATAGATGCCGTCTGATCACTATCTACACTGTTCTGAATTAGATTCTCTAGGTTATGTATGATCAAGGAGCAAAGAATGTGTTGGCTGATCAATCTGGATCTAGACTGGTTGCCCATGTGATAAATAAGGAATATTATAACAGTATGCAGTCTGTAGGTTCGTATTTTTCGAGTTGGGTATGTAAACAATATCACGCGAGACCGAAGGTCGAGCGTGATGTGGTTTTACATAGGCAACGAGAAATGGGGCGCGTCGCGGGAAAAGGTACCTTCGGACAATTGACGTCAATTATTGAAATGACGTCGTAAAATCGAGCAGACGACATTCATTATTATTCATTTCACGGTAAAAATACAATTTTATTGACAAAATTTGTAAAAAAATCAGCTTTTATTTACGATAAAATAATAGAATGATGTAAGTTATTTCTAAATATAGTATTAACTAAAATGTCACAAAATATGACCGAAGGTACCTTTTCCCGTGGTGCGCCCCAAATAATACCAACCTACAGAATGCATACTGTCATAATGTTCCTTTTATTATATACCCTTCTAGCTCAATGTGGTTTGCAGAAATAAAAATAGTAACTCAACCTTAAATTTAGGAATGACGTAGAAAACTTATGAATGGCGTAAAAATATCGTAAACTTTTAAATAAAAAGCTGGGTCATCTCTATTTTGAACATAAAGACTTATTAATAAAAAATTAAGATTATGTATTTTACACTCCATTATTAAAAGATTACTATCATGATTTCTCTTCCTATATTTTGCAACTTTAAATCAAAATTATTATTGGCAAGGATAGCAGCGCCTCGTGACTGACTACTAAAGTTGTTAAAAAGACACTCGTAACCCCACTGGCTTCTGACGGAAATTTCCTATTTTGGAGTTCGTTATGTGTCGGAAAATTAGGACAACCTTGTGAGACGTAGTATATGATGTCACATAGAACATGGGAACCTGCCAAATAAAGAATTGGAAATGGACATAAACTGATATGGAATTTCTAATCTGACGAGTTGTATCAATTTTGCAGATTAACAATGCACTATGCTAAAATCATTCATGGGTATATAATACAAGGTGTACCCATGGAAGAATGGGTTAAAATGATGTGTTTGATGTCATGTGTTGACATTTCTTATTCGGCATTTTATGGAAGTAAATAATGTAGTGAGGATTTTAAAAAATCCCCTTATGTTTATGAAAATATAAAAGATAAATCTTCAATTCTTTTTAAACTTTACTCAGTAGAATATGGCTTTTATTCCATGGTTGACCAGTATTGATCCAGATCAGTCTTTCTTAACCCTTTCCTGTACAGACACACCTTTATTGCTAGGGCGAACAGTTTAGATCCAGATCAGCCGGCACATCCGTGCCGTCTGATCAGGATCTAAACTGTTCGCTTTTGGATTCATTAGGTTATTTCTGACCAAAATGCGACCAGTGCAGATCCAGATCAGACGGCACGGATGTGCCGGCTGATCTGGATCTACATTGGTCACACATGCGTAAAAATGCGTATATATCCAGGAAAGGGTTAAGAATTTAATGTTTACTCAGTGACGTCTGTTCAGGATCTACTCTACATTTTATTATTATTATACAATTATTTACTTATTAGCTGGGAAATATGCTGTGATATTGACCTAAAAAATCGTTATTGACCGAGGCGATAGCCGAGGTCAATAACGATTTTTGCGGTCAATATCAACAGCATATTTCCCAGCTAATAAGTAAATAACTGTTTTATTACATGAACTATAAATAGTTATGTTTTAGAAATCTTCAATTAAGACTAATTTCAAGTGGACTCCGTGCGGCTTATCAAGCTAATTCGAACGATAAATGGCGCGAAATATAACGTCAACGGTAACGCGACGTATATGACGTCATTAAAATAACTATTATTACATGAACTATAAATAATATAAAAGATGGAAACTTTCGCATTCTATTTATAGACAGGTCAATATCAGCGAAAGCGGGTCAATATCTAGATTTATTGACTCGGTTATTTTGGGGGTGTGACCAATCGCGTTGCGTCTATTTATAGTTCATGTAATAATTTAGGTTATTTCTGACCAGAATGCACAGTGTAGATCCAGATCAGACAACACCGATGTGCCGAATTATCTGAATCTATACTTGCAGCTTATGTGATAAAAGTTATATCCATGGAGTCAAGGGTTAAAAACAGTGACTACATGTATTACATGTAATAAATATATATGTCAAAAATACTTTCAGACAGCTTTGCCGCATGACATGTCATCAAATGGCATACTTTTTGTAAAAAAATGTCATCAAATCGCATATTTTTTGTTAAAAATGTCATCAAATCGCATATTTTTTGTCAAAAATGTCATTGAATTGCATACTTTTTGCAAAAGAATCTAAATATTGAAGACAGGAAAACATATTTAATAGAAAAGAAGAAAAAAAATAAACAAAAATGACAAGCACATAAGTTGTTGCAAAATATATATGCTGTTGAGCAATTGCACAAATCCACTCTTTGACCCTATTGGTGTATTGTTAATGATTTGAACTCACTTTTATGCCATATTACTGAGTGGATAGCATGTTGTAAAGAATTTCAGTGTTGACAAATATGAGATTTTCTTTTCTCAAGATTTTATTTTAGTATTTTGCCAAAGTACCGTATTTATTGAAATGCAATTGTTTTGTATGAAATTGTGCAATATATTTCTTTGTATCCAAACAGTAAGTTCATATCGGGATACCTTTCATGTATTCGGATACCCTCATCTTTGTTCGCATTTAAATTCAATTTTTTTTATTTAAGATTTGAAAAATATAACTAACGCACGTAAATCTTTCTAAAAAGAGGTTGCTGACTGTCTGTACTGATAAAAGTTTGCCACAGGAGAAACTGGGCCGGATGACCTCAGCAAGGTTGACAAAGACTTGTTAAATTAATCGATTGTTTGTAAAACCATAATTTGGAACACTGGAAGATTAGTACATGTATTTTAGATCGTGTTCTTTTGTTAAGTTAATCAGGGGATGTTTGACACATGTCAAGATGCTATCTGAATTTTGTTATCGAGACTATCCACTGATAAATTGACAATTGATTGCAACAGAATTTGAGCAAAGTCTTGATATTTTGTTATTTTGCAAAGACTGGAATATTAATTTGAAAGACAAAAAATCAATTAACCTTTGTCGCCATTATTCAAAATGTTTGATGATGCAATTCACTACAAGCAATAAACTTTTCATGAATTATATTGTGATACGTGTGTTTTATTGATAAATTATTTACACAGGAAAAGTAAATATACCTAGTTCTACTGAAAAATCTGTAATTTTCACAGATATCGGTAGGAGGATTTTCATAGTATGAAGCGCCTGGCATATGAGAATAAGGATGCACAACTTGTGTTTTAAGAATATTTTGGATGAGCTTGCAAGCTTCCGTGTGAAATTTAACCCCTTTTAATCCATCTACTGTATGAAACCGCTGACCTGTCCTCTTGTATTTTTTTAGAGGTGTCGCCGCAATTTTGATTGCAAACTTTTGCTGTTAGGTTCGATTTTTAACCAGGTTCTCAACAAAAACTGGTTATTGTAATGCTGAAGTTGTGGGGAGGCCGGAAGTCAACTTTTGGTTTCTGCTCAATAACTTTAGTTTGCTTTGGTGGGTGGGAAGCTTATATCTATAGGCAGCTTGGGATTGCTACCCAGGTGTCTGTGATCAAGGTCAAGGTCGCTGTTGTTAAAAATAGAAATTCAGTTTCCGCTTAATAACTTGAGTTTGCTTTGGCCCATTCACGCCAAACTTTGTGCGTGGGTAGCTTATATCAAGAGGCAGCTTGGGATTGCAACCCAGTTGTCTGTGATCAATGTCAAGTTTACAGTTGCTAAAAATAGAAATTCAGTTTCTGCTCAATAACGCGAGTTTTCTTTGGCCCATTCACGCCAAACTTTGTGCGTGGGTAGCTTATATCAAGAGGCAGCTTGGGATTGCAACCCAGTCGTCTGTGATCAAGGTCAAGTTTACAGTCGCTAAAAATAGAAGTTCAGTTTCTGTTCAATAGTTTGCTTTGGCCTGCTATTGCCAAACTTGGTGTATGGGTAGCTTATATCAAGATGCAACTTGGGATTGCTTCCTCTGTGATCAAGGTCGAGGTCACTGTTGCTTAAAATAGAAATTCAGTTTCTGCATAATAACTTGACTTTGCTTTGACCAGTTGACACCAAACATGTTGTTTGGGTAGCTCATATCATAATGCAACTCTGGATTCTACTCCGATGTTTATACTCATTTGTTGAAAACCTTGTTTCATCACATTGCGGCGCTTCTTGTTGCTTTTATCTCGTTCTCTGTTATATCAATTTTGTGTTTTTGTGTCAGCTATAATGAGTTTGCATGACTGAAACAAACCACAATTGATAAGAACCCGGTGTAGGTGAATACGAGGTAGCAGAAGTGAAATCTATGCTATCCGTACACTGTACCATTGAAGAAAATCTTGTGTTGGTGTTCACTTTATACTCAGGCCAATAAGTACATATTGATAATGATCACATAAAGTCACTGTTTACCCTCTAAAACAGGTTGAAAAGTCTGTAAAGTTTTGTTTTTATTAACCCATTCCTGTATAGATACACCTTTATTGCTAGGGCAAACAGTTTAGATCCAGATCAGATGGCACATCAGGATCTTAACTGTTCGCTTTTTGATTTATTAAGTTATTTCTGACCAAAATGCGACCAGTGCAGATCCTGATCAGACGGCACGGATGTGCCGGCTGATCTGGATCTACACTGTTCGCACATGCGTAAAATGCGTATATATCAAGGAAAGGGTTAAGTATATTTTGACCAATACAAGATGTAAATACTGGCCATACAATTAATAACAACAAGGAAGTTATACTTAAACTTGTTTAATGTTAAAAAGATATTTTAAAAAGATACATCTCTAAAATACTACAAAAGAGGTCCATAAAATTCTTGACAAGCATAAATGTAGATTCTGATAAAACAAGCACCAATAACACTCACAATGTAAAATTTATATGTAGAGTCTGAATACTTTAAACATACATCAATCATTGCAAATAATTCTAATAATAACAAATGTATGGTTTTGCATGGCACAATTAGTGGCAACTATATTACTTTGTTCCCTTATGAGATATTTCACAATTTCAAACCAAGCATTTTATTCAATAAACTAATTATCAATCAAATCATAAACAACTATATCAAAACTGAAACATGCATTTTTTTAAACCAATAGTCTGAGTTTCATGCATAATCCTGAAAACAGCCATTATTTTGTTACACTGCACTGAGTCTGTGGTATATTTTTTATACCGCATGGTAAACATTTGTGCCAAGTTATTTTTAAATCCAATAAGAAACTAGATGCTTTTTGTGAAAAACACATGTCTCCCCCCTGCGCCCTATTGAAGGAAGGCCAAGGAAGAGATATCACCTTTTTGAAACGGAAGCCTGTGTCATTTATTATGGTATAAAGAACATGCACATATATATATATTCACTCTACGGGCCCCTGTGATGTTGAATTCTGGCCTATATACCCCAAAATCAACAGGGTTCTTCAAGTCTATAACAGCAACCATTCTAAGAAGTTTGAAGGCTCTAGGTATAAAAGACTCCGATTAGTGAGAGGAAACCATTTTCACTTATCGGGTCCCTGTGACCTTGACTGTTGACCTACTGACCCCCAAATCAATAGGAGTCGTCTACTCAATAAGGACATCCATCATATGAAGTTTGAAGGCTCTGGGTGAAATAGAACTCTGTTATTGAGTGGAAACAGTTTTCACTCTTCGGGCTCCTGTGACCTTGACCTTTGACCTACTGAACCCAAAATCAATAGGGTTCTTCTACTCAATAAGGGCTATTACCCTATTTAGTTTGAATGCTCTGGGTCAAGCGGTACTCCAGTTATTGACCAGATACGGTTTTCACTCTTCGGGCCCCCTGTGACCTTGACCTTTGACCTACTGACCCCAAAATCAATAGGAGTCCCCTACTCAATAAGGACATCCATCGTATGAAGTTTGAAGGCTCCGGGTGAAAAAGAACTTCTGTTATTGAGCAGAAACGGTTTTCACTCTTCAGGACCTGTGACCTTTGACCTTCTGACCCCCAAATCAATAGGGTTCATCTACTCAACAAGAGGTGTTTGTCAAACACAAATGCCCCCCCTGACGTGCAAGTGATATCTATTAGCATTGAATTTAAATTTTTGGAAATTTAGAGACTTTTGTAAGCTTTAGCAATGAAGGGTACCAGTCATGAAAGCAATTTACAAGACGGTGGAACTCCTATATATGAATAACCAGGTCATGCAATGAGAGGATTACATTTACCTCGACAAACATAAGCGCGTGTAGATTAACCTAGTCTAACACAAAGGATTTGATTGTAATTGACCTTTGACCTACTGACCCCAAAATCAATAGGGGTCTTCTACTGGTCATGACCAACATTCATACCAAATATGAGGACAAAATCAATAGGGGTCTTGTACTGGTCATGACCAACCTCCACACCATATATTAGGACTGTATAAAAAAAACGTTGTCTAGTTATTGATCGAACAAGGTTTTTTGTTGTCAAGGCCACCGTGACCTTGACGTTTGACCTACTGACCCCAAAACCAATAGGGGTCTTCTACTGGTCACGACCAACTTCCACACCAAATATGAGGTCTGTATCACAAAGCGTTGTCTAGTTATTGATCGGACAATGTTTTTGTATGCAAAGGCCACTGTGACCTTGACCTTTGACCTACTGATCCTAAAATCAATAGGGTTCTTCTATTGGTCATGACCAACCTCCACACCAAATATGAGGACTGTATCACAAAGCGTTGTCTAGTTATTGATCGGACAAGGTTTTTGTGGTCAAGGCCACTGTGACCTTGACCTTTGACCTACTGACCCCAAAATCAATAGGGGTCTTCTACTGGTCATGACCAACCTCCACACCAAATATGAGGACTGTATCACAAAGCGTTGTCTAGTTATTGATCGGACAAGGTTTTTGTGGTCAAGGCCACTGTGACCTTGACCTTTGACCTACTGACCCCAAAATCAATAGGGGTCTTCTACTGGTCATGACCAACCTCCACACCAAATATGAGGACTGTATCACAAAGCGTTGTCTAGTTATTGATCGGACAAGGTTTTTGTGGTCAAGGCCAGTGACCTTGACCTTTGACCTACTGACCCCAAAATCAATAGGGGTCTTCTACTGGTCATGACCAACCTCCACACCAAATATGAGGACTGTATCACAAAGCGTTGTCTAGTTATTGATCGGACAAGATGTGGTCTACGGACCGACCGACATACCGACCGACATACCGACCGACCGACATGTGCAAAGCAATATACCCCCGCTTCTTCGAAGGGGGGCATAATAAGGGCTATCACCCTATGAAGTTTAAATGCTCTGGGTCAAACAGTACTCGAGTTATTGAGCGGAAATGGTTTTCACACTTTGGGCCCCTGTGTCCTTGACCTTTGACCTACTGACCCCAACATCAATAGGGTTCTTCTACTCAATAAGGGCCATCACCCTGTGAAGTTTGAATGCTCTTGGTCAAACGGTACTCCAGTTATTGAGCGGAAACGAAGTGGGACAGACGGACTGACAGACAAACAATATGTCTCCCCCCCCCCACTCTATAATAACAAAGTTATAGAGTGGACACGGTTTTGCAATTTTCGAACATACACACACACACCCACACAGACAGGGTGAACACTATATGCCCTTCCACCATTTCATGGCGGGGGCATAAAAAGTATCAAAATCTCTTTAACAGCAAAATGCAGTTAGCTTTATTTTGTAAATAAACGTTAAGACAGTAAAGAAATAAAACTAGATCTAAAAATTCTAAAAAAATTCTTTTAACATCCTTTCACATAAACTTAACAACACAAAACATCATCTGCAGCTGGTCTATAAATTCACTCCTCTTTAAAACACATGCAAAGACAACTAACAGCAATAACAAGTGCAGAGCCCAATTAACCAGCACATCTGTCAGAATGTGCATATCATATCCTCTTCTCATAACTTCTATTGGTTGCTAAACCGACAAACATCACACCTGCCATAATTTATGATCCCTTTATTGATACTCAAATACTGGTACTATACCAAAACAAGAATGTGTCCTCGGACACTGATGCCCCCACTGCTGCAACAAAATTTGTAATAAAAAAGGGTCATAACTCTGGTAAAAATGGTCGCAGGAAAAAATCCTTTCTTTACGATCATCTACACATCCTGCTTGATCATCTATGCAAGTTTGAAAGAAATCCACCTGGTTGTTTAGGAGAAGTTGATGCCAAAAGATTTGGGAAAGTACGTATGTACGGATGGACAGATGTACGTACGAGTTCAACTCTATATGCCTCCAACTTGTGAGGGCATAACAATCTGATCTTGGCTATAGCAGCCACCTGCAATTTGCAATCACCTGTCTTAATCAGCCAGTTTGATTATGTCCTATTTTTTGTTCTAATTATTACCTGTCTTAAACAGCCACCCGTGTTAAACAGCCATTTTTAAATTTGTCACTCTTAATACAAGTTTGACTGTATATAATAATATTTTTATCAGTGTAGTTTAAACTACATTGGCTTAAGCCCAGCTTAAGCCAAGCACCTCTATTATCATTAAATGACTGCAAATTTTCAGCATGGATCATTTTAGTTTGAGGACTACACAACACAAACTTAAACGAAGTCTAGGACAAAGAAATGTTGTTGTTTTTTCATCCAGTATTAAATGTCAGTTCATCCACAAATTACCAATTCTCAATCATTAATTAGAAATTTAAAAAAACCAGACAGAAACCTGACAAGTCATTAAGATCGTATACACATCCATAGACATCCAAAGAGTGATCCAAACACACTTAATTTCCAGTAGTAGCTCCTTCCAGTGTGTGATGACAAAAACCACACAAGACAGGCAGTGTACAACACAAATGGAGGAAGTGTTTTTGACAGAGGAATGTTTAATGTCTCAGAGTGCCCTGGAAATGTACCCCGTTCCTCTGTGCGGGTTGAGTAAAAGTGTGAAAACAATCTGAAAAAAAAAGTTTGTTTTAAATGAACAAACTTCTAATGTGAATATTTGGCCAAGAAAATTATCTTTGGGTTGAGTTATCAATAAAATAAGCTGGCTTAACTCAAAAAACAATTTCCAGATGGCTTATATTTTATCCACTTATTTAAAAAACTGAGATAGAACTGAAGAAATGTTCCAAGTTGGTCGATGTGATGCTGAGATATTTGTAGTGCAACGTGGTGGTCGACTGGATGCTGAGATATTTGTAGTGCAACATGTGCTGGTCACCTGAATGCTGACATTTGTAGTGCAACAAATGCTGGTTGACTGGATGCTGAGATATTTATAGTGCAACAAATGCTGGTTGACTGTATAGTGAGATATTTGAAGTGCAACATGCTGGTCGACTGGATGCTGAGATATCTGTAGTGCAACAAGCTGGTTGACTGGATGCTGAGATATTTGTAGTGTAACAAATGCTGGTTGACTGGATGCTGAGATATTTGTAGTGTAACAAATGCTGGTTGACTGGATGCTTAGATTTTTGTTGTGCAATATGCTGGTGGACTGGATGCTGAAATATTTGTAATGCAACAAATGCGGGTCGACGTGATGCAGAGATATTTGTAGTGCAACATGCTGGTCGACTGGATGCTGAGATATTTGTAGTGCAACATGTGCTGGTCGACTGGATGCTGACTTTTTGAAGTGCAACAAATGCTGGTTGACTGAATGCTGAGATATTTGTAGTGCAACAAATGCTGGTTGACTGGATGCTAAGATATTTGAAATGCAACATGCGGGTCGACTGGATGCTGAGATATTTGTAGTGCAACAAGCTGGTAGACTGGATGCTGAGATATTTGTAGTGCAACAAATGCTGGTGACTGGATGCTTAGATTTTTGTTGCGCAACATGCTGGAGGACTGGATGCTGAGATATCTGTAATGCAACAAATGCGGGTCGACTGGATGCTGAGGTATTTGTTTTGCAAAAAACCTGGTCAACTTGATACTGAGATATTTGTAGTGCAACATGTGCTGGTTGACTGGATGCTGAGATATTTGTAGTGGAACATATGTTAGTCGTCTGGATGCTGAGATATTTGTAGTGCAACAAATGCTTGTCGACTGGATGCTGAGATATTTGTAGTGCAACATGTGCTGGTTGACTGTATGCTGAGATATTTGTAGTGCAACATATGTTGGTGGACTGGATGCTGAGATATTTGTAGTGCAACATATGTTGGTGGACTGGATGCTGAGATATTTGTAGTGCAACATATGTTGGCCATCTGGATGCTGAGATATTTGTTGTGCAACATGTGCTGGTTGACTGTATGCTGAGATATTTGTTGTGCAACATATGTTGGCCGTCTGGATGCTGAGATATTTGTAGTGCAACATGTGCTGGTCGACTGGATGCCAAGATATTTGTAGTGCAACATGTGCTGGTTGACTGGATGCTGAGATATTTGTTGTGCAACATGTGCTGGTTGACTGGTTGCTGAGATATTTGTTGTGCAACATGCGCTGGTTGACTGGATGCTGAGATATTTGTAGTGCAACATGTGCTGGTTGACTGTATGCTGAGATATTTGTAGTGCAACATGCGCTGGTCGACTGGATGCTGAGATATTTGTAGTGCAACATGTGCTGGTTGACTGTATGCTGAGATATTTGTAGTGCAACATATGTTGGCCGTCTGGATGCTGAGATATTTGTAGTGCAACAAATGCTGGTCGACTGGATGCTGAGATATTTGTAGTGCAACATGTGCTGGTTGACTGGATGCTGAGATATTTGTAGTGCAACATGCAGGTCGACTGGATGCTGAGATATTTGTAGTACAACATGTGGGTCGATTTGATGCTGTGATATTTGTAAAGAAACATGCTGGTTGACTGGATGCTGAGATATTTTTTGTGCAACAAATGCTGGTCGACTGTATGCTGAGATATTTGTAGTGCAACATGTGCTGTTCGACTGGATGCTGAGATATTTGTTGTGCAACAAATGCTGGTCGACTGGATGCTGAGATATTTGTAGTGCAACATGTGGATAGACTTGATGCTGAGATATTTGTAAAGCAACATTTTGGTCGACTAGATGCCGAGATATTTGTTGTGCAACAAATGCTTGTCGACTGTATGCTGAGATATTTGTAGTGCAACAAATGTTGGTCGACTGGATGCTGAGATATTTGTAGTGCAACATTTGCTGGTCGACTGGATGCTGAGATATTTGTAGTGCAAGAAATGGTGGATGCGGAGATATTTGAAATGCAACATATGTTGGTCGGCTGGATGCTGAGATATTTGTAGTACTACATGTGCTGTTCGACTGGATGCCACGATATTTCTTGTGCAACATATGCTGGTCAACTGGATGCTGAGATATTAGTTGTGCAACAAATGCTGGTCGACTGGATGCTGAGATATATGTTGTGTAACATTTAGGTTGACTGGATGCTGATATATTTGTAGTGCAACATGTTGGTGGAATGGATGCTGAGATATCTGTAGTGCAACAAATGCTGGTCGACTGGATGCTGAGATATTTGTAGAGCAACATGTGCTGGTTGACTGGATGCTGTGATATTTGTAGTGCAACATGTTGGTGGAATGGATGCTGAGATATCTGTAGTGCAACAAATGCTGGTCGACTGGATGCTGAGATATTTGTAGAGCAACATGTGCTGGTTGACTGGATGCTGTGATATTTGTAGTGCAACATATGTTGGTGGAATGGATGCTGAGATATTTATAGTGCAACAAATGCTGGTCGACTGGATGCTGAGATATTTGTAGCGCAACAAATGCTGGTCGACTGGATGCCGAGATATTTGTAGAGCAACATGTGCTGGTTGACTGTATGCTGTGATATTTGTAGTGCAACATATGTTGGTTGACTGGATGCTGAGATATTTGTAGTGCAATATTTGCTGGTCGACTGGATGCTGAGATATATGTTGCGCAACAACTGCTGATCGACTGGATGCTGAGATATTTATAGTGCAACATGTGCTGGTTGACTGGATGCCGAGATATTTGTAATGCAACATGCTGGTGGCCATTCTGAGGTGAACAATGACATGGTTAATTTATGAAAACCACCTTTATTTCTAATATATATTACAAAATTAAATCACGGAAATTCTGAAAATATTGAATGTTCATTAAAATATTATGTTACATGGAAATTCTCTTGTTTGTTTTTCATTTGCGCACAATAACTGATGCAACAAGTCACCATTAAAAAGGAATTCAAAAGCATTAAGTAAGGCACTCCAGACAGCTGTAGTGAAATCATTTTGGACCCATGTTAAAAATTCTTTTACTGATGTAATCTTTGTCATCTTTTAATTCTCCTAAAATTGTCATCTCTATGAGTGCAGGTGTAAAGAACGCAGAAACTATAATCTATGAAACATCTCACTTCAAGAAATGTGTGCTTTCCACACACAGATACTTCCTGGCATGATACACCTTTGCTCTTGAGATCAAAGCACAGTTGAGACCTTGTGCTGAAGGTTATAAAGCTGAGATTGGAAACCAGTCTGCAATCTCAAGCATCTGACTGGCTGAAATGGCGACTGGTCGCCATTTCAGCCAATCAGATGCTTGAGATTTGAGACTGGTTTCCATGCTCAGTATTATAACCTTGGGCACTGATTAATGATTATGAATGTAAGGTGAGAAAAGCAAAGAAGAACTTCTCACCTGTCTTTATGTCTAAACCGAGAAAACAGCCATTCTTTCAAACCTTTGTCTTCCTTTGGCACATCTTGTATCGCAATCTTCTCAAAATGAACATGAATTTCTGGGCTCTTCAAAGTAAGGAATTCTAAAAGCATGAGAATATATAAAATATGATTGTCTTATTGAAAAAACAACTTAACGGTACAAAGAAAAGGTGAGTAGCACCCCTACATGATGTGGCATTGTACGATAATAAAGCAGTACTGTACTGTGCTCAGACAGTATTTTGAAATACTTAAGATATCTTTGGAAAGCGACATTGTTCAATGCAGAATTACTAATCTTACGAGTTGTATCAATCGTGCAGATTAAAGCAGCACTATGCTAAAATCATTTATGGGTATATAATAAAATCCAAAACAAAATGGCCAGATGCCGAAATTAATTGTTTTAAAAAATCATAGGTTTGACTGCTCTTCATTCCCAGAACAAAAGGTAAACAGTTAAAACAAAAAATTTATTATTGTATACCAGCAAAAATCCAATGTTGTCATATGCTGCTATGATAATTTACACAAATAACATCATGGAGAGTGATAATTAAATTAAACCCGACTTCAGAAGCCTACTTGTTATGTATTTTCTAGACTCTAGCACAGTTAAATGATTTCCTTTTCCTTTTATCAGTTAGGTTTGGCTAATGGGACAACGATAGGATAAAATATTATACCAACCACTCTTTTAAGCGACAGAAAGGGACAATAATTGGAAATTGCTCGAGTCTAAAGGTTATGTGATAAACAGAAGACTTCATTCATGTTCATTTTATACAGAAATTATTAGCCTAGTCGTCTAAACCAATACAAAACTCGGCAAAAGCCTTGCTTTATATTGATTTAGATGACTCATTTAATATTTTCAGTATAAAGTGATCGCTAATATTGTATCTATTTACAATTTACAAGTTTCAGTGACACTTAACACATTGCTAGCAGGGCTGTATGATATAAACAATGTTTAAACATGATCGTTTCGTATTTTCATGGTCTTTGTAAACATTAACAAAAATGTAAGAATGTTGGAGCCTTATTGTTACCAGAAACCAAAGTATCATAAAAGTATTAACTACAATGAAACATACTTCAGATTGCAAGAAGTTAATTAGCCAATGGCAAGTTAAACTTCCTTGTTCGTGTTAGTCTGTCGTAGTAATGATAAATATGTGAATATAAGTATTTATGCTGTTGGTTGGGGTGAACCCTTTCCTCCATAGATACACCTTTATTGCGAGGGCAAAAAGTTTAGATCCAAAATCGTCTTTTCTGCCGTTTTTTTTTTTACCAGATTATGGGTGTGCGCTATACATCAATGCGCATTATGCACAACGGAATACGGTACAAGAAATGCATTGTCAAATGTTACAGTGTCTTGTTTTAGCAAGTCTGAAAATCATTGGCTGGCTTGCTGACCAAATCCAGTACGACTGAAACTTACCAATCAGTCCAGGCGCTTGGCATCTCCTACCAGTGTTTGGATCTAGTGTGTTACTGTATGCTATAGTAACATCGTAGATAGCATCAACATGGCACTGTAACTGCTCCACTGCAAGCTGCAATCCTTTTACACGAGGTGTCAACACATTCTCAAAGGGTTCAAAACCTGAAAAACAAACAAAAAATGTTTACTTATTTGGGAGAGGAAATTTTAAATGAAAAACAAGATCTGCCTACAAAATCACTAAAATTAGTACCACAAAATATTATTTAATTTACAGTGTTAAATCTTTGGTTATTTTTGAACAATTAATGCTAAAACAACCACTTAATGAAAAATAATAACATAAACTTATGGTAGCAACTGGTGTTCTCCTTAAACAGATCTTGGAGCAACAACTGGTTTTTATTTTCAAACATTCTCAATAGTAAAAGCTTTTCTTCAAGCTATCTGTTCTTTTCTGTTTAATGAAATTAATTGCATCAAACCTTGGTCTATAGCAGATTGTTTGCTTCTTTCAATATTATTAGTTAAATCTGGATTCAGTCTTGTGCCCTCTGGAAATATCACTAGCCAAACCTACAAAGAAAATATTTCATTTAATCCCTTACTACATACTGTTTGTCAACCTGTTCCGGTTAACTTTTAATTTCCTATCCCATGATAGAAATATTTTATTAGAACAAGTGAAAATGCTAATTAAGTCACAATGAATAGCATTTGAAATGAACATTGACAAACTCTTATATTTGATCTATGGTTAACTTCTGGTCAAGTGCAGCATCTGCAAAGACTATTGCAGACGCTCAAGTACAAAAGTTGGCAACAAGTAGCAGTTAGGCGTGACATTCATTGCAAAAACTAAACTTAAATGGCCACAACATGAAAACATTGTTATTTGCAATATTATACAATTATTTACTTATTAGCTGGGAAATATGCTGTGATATTGACCTAAAAAATCGTTATTGACCGAGGCAATAGCCGAGGTCAATAACGATTTTTGCGGTCAATATCAACAGCATTTCCCAGCTAATAAGTAAATAACTGTTTTATTACATGAACTATAAATAATATAAAAGATGGAAACTTTCGGATTCTATTTATAGACAAGTCAATATCAGTGAAAGCGGGTCAATATCTAGATTTATTGACTCGGTTATTTGGGGGTGTGACCAATCGAGTTGCGTCTATTTATAGTTCATGTAATAATGTATTTTATCATGGTGTTAGAATCACAAGCAAAATTGTGTGCAAATATATATGTGCTTTCTGTTTTTTGTGACAATTTCTGTGAGGTAAGCCATTCAACCAATTCTGGATCAGTAATTTTGAATCAGCAGTTCATGTGGTTCCAGAGTTTGAATTCTTTTCAAAGGATAAAATAGGAAGTATTACTAGTGGAAAGAGACACTGAAAGCTAAAGGATGTGGCTGGTAAGCCATAATTGGCCATGTCCCAAGGTCTTTGGCACCCTACTTCAAAGATATCCAAGACAAAGATTGCAAAGTGTTCCTTATTTTATCTTCTTTCTACATCATTCCCGTAACACGTAGATATTCATGGAATGCGACTTAAACTAATGTCTATTGACTATGGCTGACGATTTTATATAAAAAAAAATGATGTTTATAATAACATGAATAACTTAATAAGCTTAACGGGCGTTGAATACAACGACGAGTATTCAACGCCGATACATTGCTGAATTCATCCGTTTACCTCCAATTTAGAGAGATCATGTAACATAAAATATATTTCTTGAAGTAAACGCATTTTGTCAGAAAAACTCGATACGCTTATATATGTGTCTGTGGAAAATATACAGTAACGTGTAATCCACAATGCAGGCCTGCCAAAACTTCTTCATTAAAAATCCAGTATCAAGAAACCCACTATGACCAGCTCCACATAATGAAGGGTGGTGTTGTGCTACTAATTGTGATTATATCATTTCCCCAATGATAAGATGACTAAAAGGTTGTATCAGATGGGTTTTATGCAATACCTTAAACAGTGCAATGACCCTTGTGATGCCATGAATGTTTTACTGCTTTTGATAATACTTTAATAAAAATGGGGCATAACTCCATCTTGACCGAAACAACATCTCATCATCACGCGTGTGTTGTCTTGAGCAATATAATTTGGAAGTTTCATGAAGAAATATTGAGAAATGGCAACATTAGGTTTTCGTGTAAAAAGTACAAAAAAGGGGCATAACTCCAACAAATATGACCTTGACCTAAAGAATTTGGCATCATCATGAGCATGTTGTCATAAGCAATATAATTTGAAAGTTTCATGAAGAAGTATAGAGAAATGGCAAAGTAATAGCCAATGTTAAGTTTTCATGTCAAAATCCAAGTACAAAAAGGGGCATAACTGCAACAAATATGACCTTGACCTAAAGATTTTGGCATCATCATGAGTGTGTTGTCAAAAGCAATATAATTTGAAAGTTTTATGAGGAAATATTAAGAAATGGCAAAGTTATAGCAAACGTTAAGTTTTCGTGACGAAAAAGGGGCATAACTCCAACAAGTGTGACCTTCACCTAATGAATTTGGCATCATCATGACCGTATTGTCATAAGCAGTATAATTTGAAAGTTTGATGAAGAAATATTAAGAAATGGCAAAGTTATAGCCAATGTTAAGTTTTCGTGACAAAAAAGGGGCATAACTCCCTCAAATGTGACCTTGACCTAAAGAACTTGGCATCATCACGAGCGTGTTGTCATAAGCAATATAATTTAAAAGTTTCATGAAGAAATATTAAGAAATGGCAAAGTTATAGCCAACGTGTAGTTTTCGTGATGGACGGACGGACAGACAGACGGACAAAGTGATCCCTAAGTATCGCCATTTCTTCGAAAGGGTGACACAATAACTATATTATTGCATAGTTACTTTATTTTATTTATTACACACCATTTTCAAAATTATTCGAACTTTAGACAGAAAACATGTTAAAATGTATTCGGTCTGTCAAAACTATTACACAGCTGTCAATTATGACAGCCAAAAACACATTGAGAGATGTTCCCCGATTGATATTCGGAACTGACGAAATTAACCGGAATGGGTTGAAATTAGTCTATTAATAATTGCTACATTTGTGAAAATAAACTCATGTGAAGACTAAAATAGTTGAAACATATTTTTGGTAAGACATCTTGCATTCTTATAAACAAAAAGCAAAATTCAGATTATTGCTTTAAATATATTTTTCCACAACAGATAAAAAGATTAACCGGACCTGGTTGAAAAACTGTTGATAAGACTTTCATTGCATCTGATCTGCATCTTCATGATCAGAAATAGCCTAATGAGTCTTAAATCAAACAGTGTGGATCCTGGTGAGATGTGCAGCCTATCTGTATCTACACTGTTCACCAATGTTTTGATCCTTGAAATTCCAAGAAAAGCACTTTTTGACTGTTGAGAATTTCAATCGAAGCCAGGTCAAATTTCAACACAATATATGTAACTATATGAATGCAGAATAACAATGTTTTTCGAACATGCAGTGTACAACTTTGATACATAAATTTCAGTAGTTAAATGAACCCCTGAGGTCAATTTGTGTGATGGACTTGTCTGCCTGGACCATTATTATTTCTTTTAAAATGAGTGTGTGTGTTGTCTGAATTGTTTTAACTGAATGGCATTTCTGACTAACCATGATCAGAAGCAAATATCAGACTGAGGGAATTGTGACAAAAAGCTATATCTAAATGAATGAAGACCAGTCTCAGATCTCCA
Organism: Corbicula japonica; assembly: GCA_038501625.1. Lineage (NCBI taxonomy): Eukaryota > Metazoa > Mollusca > Bivalvia > Venerida > Cyrenidae > Corbicula > Corbicula japonica. Next base: position 3,908,675 of record JAZAYU010000012.1, on the reverse strand, counting down.
GCAATCTGATTGGTTTAATTCAGCACTGTCTCAGACCTGACCAATGGGAAGACCAGTCTCAGATCTCCAGCAATCTGAATGGTTTAATTCAGCACAGTCTCAGACCTGACCAATGGGAAGCATGGAATTTGAGACTGGTTTCCATGATTAGATTTATAACTCTGGATGTTTTCTACTGACACTACTGACTAAACACTAGCCTGGGTTTTATTTAACCCTTTCCTCCATATTTATGCATTTTACGCGTGTGCGACCAGTGTAGATCAAGATCAGCTGGCACATCCTTGCCATCTCATCTCGATCTGCACTTGTCCAATTTTGGTCAGAAATAACCTTATGAATTAAAAAGCGAACAGTTTGGATCCTAATCAGACGGCAAGGATGTGCCAGCTGATCTGGATCTAAACTGTTTGTCCTCGCAATAAAGCTGTATACATGGAGGAAAGGGTTAACCCCAACCAACAGCATAAATACTTATTTTCACATATTTATCATTACTGACAGACTTTCATGTACAAGGAAGTTTAACTTGCCATTGGCTAATAAACTTCTTGCAATCTCAAGTATTACTTATTTAACATATAAAAATAGCTTCAAGCAAAATAGAATTTATAAAACATTTTAATATGTCTGGCTTATTACCTACCTTCATGTTATTATAAAATGCAAAATGAACCCCTGCATTTAAAAAACTATTGAAAACCTTGATTTTTATATCAGCCATTTTGGGGTTATGTATGCTCTTGTTAGTGAATGCATTGTTGCATATAATAAGTTAACATCAAATATGGCTGATACTTCATTTGTGACCAGTGTAGATCCAAATCATTGGTGACCAGTGAAGATCAAGATCATGTCCAACTATTGTTTCTTGGGGAAATCAGCAGTTTTTCCACTATGCACCCTGTAAACCTGATGCTGGAAATCAGACTGCAATCTTAAGCAGTGGTCTGCTGAAACTGATCCCAATCAATTTCTAGAACTGATCTCTGACCTCATTTTTATCACCCAGGGCCCATGTTTTACGCTCTTTACCACACTCTCTTGAGGAAAAAATATGAAAGCTCATATGATGTGGAAGATAATAAAAATCATTAGTTTGAAAATTGAATTAATACCTCAAGTAATAATCAAGTTAGAGTAAAATACTACAATAATTAAGGAAAAATGCTAAACCTAAAGGGAATAGATGTTGCAGAATTTTTTTAACCACACAAAAGGGAGCTAAATCTGAAGAATGAAGAACTGTTTTCAAATCCAAGAAGAAACCAAATCATTAGATTGGAAATTGTTCAAATTCAGAAATGATGCAAACGAAAATCTTCAGCTCAATACGGCTAGCAGCAGCATATATGCATAAGTGTACTCGAACAAAGATAACTTTAAATGCTTCCGGGCTTCACACACTTTAAACAACCCATTTTCCATACCCAAATGAAAATCAACTAATATCGATTCCCTCCTTAATTGGGGGCATAAAAAGTAGAGTATAGAAAGCAATCATCTTACAGGAATGTTATTGTTCTTTAACTCTGCCAGCTGCTTCTCTGTCTTCTCCTGATTAAATTTACCCGTCTTCTTAACATAGATGCAAGAATGCTGAAATATATACATGTATAGTTAACCCTTTCCTCCCTAGATACAACGTAATTGCAAGGGCAAACAGTTTAGATCCAGATCAGCCGGCACATCCATGCCATCTGATCAGGATCTCACCTGTTCGCTTTGTTATTCATAATGCACATGCATAAAAACGTGTATATATGGAGGAAAGGGTTAACCCAATCCTGGATAGATACGCATTTTTACGCATGTGCGACCAGTGTAGATCCAGATCAGCCGGCACATCCGTGTCGTCTGATCAGGATCTGCACTGGTCGCATTTTGGTCAGAAATAACCTAACAAATCAAAAAGCGAACAGTTTAGATTCTGATCAGACGGCACGGATGTGCCGGCTGATCTGGATCTAAACTGTTCGCCCTAGCAATAAAGGTGTATCTGTACGGGAAAGGGTTAAACCAGTGTCTGTTGCCACCCGTACAGAGTGCCAACTTGTATTAAGTATCTAGTAACAAAGTTATCACACTACTGAATTTAGAACAAAACATTTCATAAACAGTCATACACAGTACTTCTTGAATTATACACAGAATCTAATCAAATGTTTTGCAATTTAAAATCAAACACAAACATGCATTTTGTTTTCCAAATGTTCTCAGGATTTTGATGTGTCGGAACGTAAGTTCGGTACGTCTGCTACTCTATGAACTGTGATAGGAAACAAGACTGACATCTGTCACACGGTCAAACAGAATACCAGTGTTTGAATGGTCACAGATTTAGGATTTATAACAAGAGCTGTCAGAGGAGACACAGGGCTTTTCATCAGAAAATTGGGAAGAGGCCCTGGCCTTTTCAATTGGGAAATTTATGTGTGATAATTGTTTATTTTGGGAAAAAAAAAATGAATTGAAAGATGGGTTCCAGTTTATAAAATTAAATAGTTATATGTATTTTTATCTTTAATCTAATTTTTAAGCACACTATTTTTCAGAATTCAATTTTCAACACCCTCAGAGGAGTTTTAACCATTTTTGGACATCTTACCTAGCATTTTGGGAAGACTCTCTGCCAGAATTGGGAAAAAATACTATATTTTTGGATTGGGAAGAGGCCTTTTATAGGCCTCTGTTATATAAGAATGAAAAGCCCTGAGACAGCATGCCAAACTATTCAATTCATTTTAAATAAATCCAATTTTAAGATAAAACAAGAGTGCCAAAGTGCCTCAAAGTACTCCCCGCTTGGTAAATGGTTGAAAAGTTTGACCTTTGAAGTTCTTTGAAGTGTGGGTATTAATACGCATGACACTGAAGAACTACAAAATAACTGTCCCAGGGTTGATGAATGTATTATATCGTAATGATCACATCTGGGTATATCAGGATGATATTTTACAAGTTGATACACATTAAGGGAAAAAAGTGATACAGCAACCTTGTTTATACATGTGTTCATATGCATGAAAAGTTATTGTTTTCCACATAAATGCATTTTCATAGGTTCTTAATTAAACCTTTTAACATTAATTGTTGCAGTTAATTTTTTAATTTGTGGATATATTGCCGTGTTCTAAGAAGAAAATCAAGTTTTAACTGACAAACCTGTCTAAAATAGAATCCATATAATGGGAAGAACCGAAGACCATCTTTAAGTATATATCTAATTCTACCAATACAGTCCGTGGGAGAAGCCAGCATGTCAGTTACAATCCAGTCAACTGAAATGTACATGTTATTTATTAAATTCAAGTGTGTTACATAAATCTCACTTTACATTAATTTAATCATCATCATATCCACCATAACCTGTGCCACCACCACCATCATCATTATCAGCATCATCATCATCGCCATCAGAGCCAGCTCCTTCATCATCACCAACACCACAATCATCATCATCATAGCCAACATCTCAATCATCATCATCAAAATCATTATTATCATCAACTGTGATAATCATTATTACCAAACTTGAGTAGTTATAATGATAATGTATGAAAATCATTTATTAGAAACTTGGGGCCAAAAAGACTCTGGGACTGGTGCAACGTCAGACGTCGATGATGATATTAGGACGTCAAAATCATTACTTCCTGTATGTTATTTATGTACAATGTGAAAAGAAGAAAATGTTGACGTGAAGTGTTGTAACATTTACAACTGAAGAAGGCCAATGGCCGAAACGTATTAATAAATAGTGTGTTTTAAACTGGCTTTATAATTTAATAAAATGTAAAAAATTGGTTAAGTATGCCTTTTTAAGAGGGCTTGAAAGCTCTGCACATTACATCACTTTTCTCTTAATTTCATAAAGTGGCATGGGAGGTTGATAATAAAATAGAAATAATTAAAATAGTCAAAAGAAAACAAATTAAAAAAAAAACACAAAAAAACATGTTTGAGTATACCTGTACACTGGTGGTTGCAGATAAATATCACATTCTTTCTTTCACTAAGAAGAATGTCTGTATCTCCATAAAGAACAACCTGAAATTCAAATAAAGTAACTTTTACATGACATTGTAGTTATGAAGTAAACAATTTTGGCCTTCATGAAAAACAGAAGTAAGTAAACGCAGTAGTGATGTACCAAAATACTACCACCTCCAGGAATCTTCAAAATATCTGCTAAATGGTGATGACCAGTGAAATTTGTTTTGTCAATGAAAAAAGACGAAGTTGCTTTTCCAATCTGGAATATATTATATAATAATATATTACTAATTATTAGCAAATACAAGCAAATGCTGGAAAATGGGCTTGTTAACTACTTATTTCTGTATAATAATAAACATATATTTTGTTTTATTAAAGCCGCAGTCAACTATGTGTAAATTCTAAGTATTTGGTAAACAGGAAGTAGATGAAGAAGAAGCATAAAATGGCTTAACACCATATTATTATGGGACTATAGGATAAAGCAATATATTATGCAAAATATCAGGCTGCTGCATTAATAGTTGCTTAGGAAACTGTGACGGAAATTGTGCATGCTTGTCAAATATGTGTAAAAATCTAAGTATTCCATAAACAGGAAATTAGATGAGCAAGGAGCACAAAATCGCTTTACACCTGGAAGTTTTCACTCGGAATTTCTTCTATTCTTATTTAGACTGGTTTATTTGAAAAAGGACTTGACTGCCCATTAGAGCTGGGTCAAAAATAAATTCATTTTTTAAAATTTATTCATTTTTTAAAACTATTGGCGTTCGAAGAAGTAACCTAATTTGCATATTTCGGAATGGAGCAGATTCCACGGACAAGAATGTGAAAACTTCAGTGTATTTTGATAATAAATTTGGATTTTCTCTGCTAATTATCAGACTTGCGTTTAGTTTCTGGTGTCATAGGAAAGATAAATTATTTATCGACCAACATGATAACAAATATTGATTGATGTAACAAATCAATCAATATACATCAATCAATATTTACATTCCTATTGATTTCTTCCTTTAAAAAAAATCGGTTCATTTTGCATGAACCGCATGACCCGTAATGACGTCAGTAACGTCATGGCTGTTACTATTGAAAACTCCCACGTATTACTCCCCCTTTTCACTTAATACTTATTTTTGAAAGCGTTCGACTTAAGTTTATTTAAAGAAAAAAATGAATAAAATGTAAATATAAGTAATGATTCTTATTTTGGTGCGGTTCATGCAGATTGGACATGCACGCGAGAGCTGGCAAATTTACCATAAAGCGCTAGCGCGCTTTATGGATTTGCCAGCTCTCGCGTGCACGTCCAATCTGCATGAACCGCACCAAAATAAGAATCATTCCTTAAATATTTGTTCCCTCAGTAACGCTTTTGTCTTTGAAATTGGCGTGCAACTAGGAGGATGTATTTTTCCGTGATCTGTTTACCTTGTTATCTTTAGTTATTTAGGATAATAACGAGAAATATGTTGTTGTTTTTTTAAAACAGGGATATTTTGTGTTCTGGGTGACTGAAGTTGCATTTTGTGATACAGATCGCCCATTTATTAGCTGAAATTCAAGTGTAATCAAGGTAACATTCTAAAATAATAAAATTCATTTTTCGTCAATAATATATTAATTATCATGCAAAAAGTGACAAAATTATTAGAAATTCCCAAAAATCACATAATTATATAATGAATTAGTAGGCTAACAAATGTTAGACACAATTAATTTTTAATATTTTTGCCAAATATATGACATTATAAATCATAATTATCCGAGATTATTAAAGCTAGAAACTCGATAAGAGGCAGTGCATATTAAAAAATCAGTAGAATTCCAGTTGGTAAAATTTACTTACCTTCGTTCCTGTGTAACTATGAAAGAAAAAAAGCACTAATCGCTGGTACATGGAATATAATTTATCATCAGCGCATGTATAAAATCGCATTGGTAGGCAAAAAGTTAGAGTTCTGACAGCTCCCCATATTGTTATAAAAGTCGGAGACGAACCAAGCATGATTGCCGTGGGAAGAGACCATCGCAAAGAATGTAGATGATGCAGAACTGACAAAATCATCCTGTTGTTTTGGATTAAAATTAGAACGAAGTGTGATTATTATACTGCCATTCAATTGACAGGTCGTGACAGATAGGAACCAAAGCGTTCCGAAATGTGTTTGTTTGATTCATTCATCTCAGTAGATAATGGAACAATGTTCAACAATGCTCAACCCGGTCAATGTGTTTACACCGGTCTATTTTTGAGACCGGTGCGTACTTCTGGCAACCCGGTGCTAGTCGGCTTGGACAGTATAATTTTATGCCTTTTTAACAGTGGTCATGAATTGGCTCAATCAGTCTGCAATATTTTGATATTTTTCGTTTCGGTGGCTTTCAGTCGTTTTTTTTTATCTATTGTAGACCCGGGTCCCTGTCTATAAGGTGCACTCAAGTTACTGATGTCTGTAGAAAATTGAAATTGTAGTTGAAAGTATTATTAAGGCACCTAGACTTTCTGTTTCAAATCTAGGCTAAAAAAAACCTTGGCCAGTCCAAGTTCATAGCAAAGTGCTATTGGCCTATCCTAAATTAGTACAGAACCACTATTACGTACTACTACTAATACAGAACACATAGTAGATCTAGTTTTCAAATAAGCAAATTTTGGGTTTTTAAATTGTGTTTTCTTTTATCCCTGTCATCGTGTTCTTGCTGATTCTATTCCAGGAGCTCGGGTCTCAGTAAGATCATTGAGTACCCGCCCTTTGGCTTTGCTAAATTATCTTCTTATAAATATGTTTGTGTGCTTTTGCATGCAACATTGTTGAGCCGTTGGGTGGGTTGGAGTTATTTCCCCAAGACAACTTGTACTTGTTTTGTGATACAAGAACCTGTTGGGGCAAGTGTGAGGTTAGTGCACCCTAGAACCTTGTTTAAAATCCCAGTGGCAATTTGTTTTGCCACTGGCCGTTCCAAGGCGGTATCCCCAAAGGTTTTCTTTTTCGTTAATCGTTTGTGGCGTCCTATTTGACATACTTATAACAAACATGCTCTCTCTCTCTCTCTCTCTCTCTCTCTCTCTCTCTCTCTCTCTCTCTCTCTCTCTCTCTCTCTTTCCCTCCCACTCTCTCTCTTTTTCGCTGCGTGGGGAGGCTGTGTTTTGTGAGTGTAACGATTCCTGATCCGCATATATTACTTTTTTTTAAAAAAATAGTATTATTATAATTTTAGATCAGTTTGTGTTTTAAATAAATGTTGATCTAGTGCATAAATGTTAATAGTATAGTGACAAATATAATTTATGTGATAAAATATAAATGTAATTGCCAATATAATGCCAAATTGAATAAAACTGTATAATCAATAACGTAATCAAAATCGTAATGCCAATTAGGGAAAACTTTTAACAAATGGGCTTCGATCGATACTACATGAACTACATAAAGGTGTTAATGGAAATAATGAATTTAAACAGATCCTTTTTATAAAGGTGACACGCGAGTTCGAAAATAATGTACATTTTCCAAGCGATATAAATGAATGATATAATAAACTCCGAGCGTTCATTTGCTAATCGTTGGAAATGTTTATTTTTATTAATCAAGCACGCCTTAGCAACACGACGTAGTTTGCAACAATGAAGTAATATTCCCGCGATATTTTTTAAAAATGTCAAATAAGACTACGCGTATTCAGTCGGGCAACGCTTCCCCAGATAAAACGGGGAAAACCCCGAATAAAACGGGGAAGAATGTCGATGCCGGTGTTATATTTTTGAGGCTTGCTGGAAAACAACCTAAAAAGGTACAGTATCGCGACTCTTCTATCTGATAAGTTTAAATGGGGGCTACCACCCCCACACCCCCGGTTTTCTCGCTCAAACGCCACTGTTTTTTTTTATTTTGAATATATGGGGTCCGCTTAATTAGATTCTACCCCATTTGCAGTATCGTCATACCACTTGTTTTGACGCACAGTTAGAAATATGATTACTTCAGATGCGTCAGAAACGAACAGGGGAAGATGCTGGACACTGGTCAAAAGGGGAAAAAAATCAAAATTGGGGAAAATTTAGTTTATTATATCATCTTACTTGTATAAGCTAAAGTGCATGTTTAAACTGACTGTTCTTAATCCACATTTTATTTTCATTTTCTTTTTAATTATTAAAATTCTTATGAAATCCACATTTTATTTTCAAGTTTCTTATAGAATTTTTAGGTTTGGCTTTTTTTCTTTATTATTCTAACTGTTCTTTATATATGTAAGAAGATACACTAATAACGATTATTTGGGCAAGGTTTCATTGAAATTTTAACAACACTTTGCCGTTATGGAAATTTTGATAATTTTCTTTTTTATCGATGAACGTACAAGGAGGAATGTATTGGACTCTTAAAATGCACTTTGCCAATTTACAGAGATGAGATACAGTTTTGAAAGTAACGAAAACCACATAGGCTCCTATCCATGTATCAAGGACTGCCTTTTTATAAGCATCTAATAATCATATTTTGATATATAGGTGGAACCAAAGAAACAAGTATCCAAAGATCAGAGAAAAGGAAGTCAAGGACAGAAGACCATCACTTTTTCCACTAAAGATGTACAACTTTCAAAGCTTAGCTCCCCTGAAAAGCATGCAGCAGATGACATTAAAAACGTGCAAGGTAATGCTGGTATAGAAATAAACTGTAATTTGTTTATGCCCCTGAAGTAATCCGATGACTGTCCTTCCTCTGGTAAAATCTTGTCCTTGCTTCAAAACTCACTTGGGGGATTTCATTGAAACTTCACAGGAACGTTTGTCACCAAGCCTAGTTGTGCATATTGTCAGGAGTTTCTGCTCAATTTACTTTTGGTAAAAAAACAAAAAGTGTTGGGGTATACATAGAAAACAATAATATTATAAATAAATTATAGATAAAATAGTGATATAAAAAGCAGTTTACTTAGAAAAGTTTGTTTTATCAAATGATTTTAAAAACAAGAAAATGAAAAAAACATTCTGATTGACCTGTTTTTGGCGTCGCCTGCCAAATTTGTGTTATAACAAACTTTGCTACTGGAGGCATATGTATTTTCTGAACACAGTTTCTTGTCTTAAACATTTTTATTTACCACCCATTTCAACAATAAAACATTTATTTTGTGATGACATACATTACTTGCAGAATTTCTTTTGTTCTCAATATACACTCACCGAGTCCGTAAGTTTATTAATGTTACAATGGAGTAAACTAAATAAAATTCAATTTCACCTTTAAATAAGTAGAAGAATAAAAATATCAAAATATTGCATGCTCGGTTTGATTTAGCCTGTTCAAGAGCAGTGATGGAAATGAATATTGAAGTGCATGCTGCCTAGCTCTGGTTATTACTCAATATTTTCACAAATATTATGCTTAACAGCCTAGGCCTGACATGTTCAATAGTTCAATAGTACAGGAATGGCGTAGTTGTTAACCCTTTCCTTGATATATGCATTTTTATGCACGTGTGACCAGTGTAGATCCAGATCAGCTTGGACATCCGTGCCGTCTGATCAGGATCTGCACTGTTGGCATTTTGGTCAGAAATAACCTAATGAATAAAAAGCGAACAGTTTAGATCCTGATCGGATGGCACGGATGTGTATCTATACAGGAAAGGGTTAATAGCCCTGATTGAATGTATGGGGCAACATTTTACAGCCGCCACAGAGTACTAACAATATACATGTACTGTGATCATTAAGTACATGAAAAAAGAAACGTTGAAAGCCACCAAACCAGACTAATATGAAAAAAAAATTCTGACCTTTGTCCTTACTCTTATTTGCTGTGTTTTTAATTGGATAAAGTAGCAATAGATGCAACAGATGCACAAAAATTAATTGTGTTAGATATGATTTCAGTTTCTGAGTCCCAGAGCTCTGAGGACACGCAAGACTTGTTTGCAGAGGAAATAGATGAACAGACTTTGGCTACATGCAGAGAGGTAAGGGGGCTTAATTCTCGAGATAATATCATAATAATGTGACACAACATAACATATTGGGGCTTGTAGCTTATGCAACCTGTGTAGACCAGCTGGGCAGTCTTATCAGGGTATACATTGTTTGCCTTTCCATCAGAAAATTATCCTTAATGCATCTAGAAAACACTTAAGATCCTTTTCTGACCATGTTAATACACAGTCTGATTAGGATCTAAACTTATCACAGTGAGTAAGATAGGTTTTCTATTGGTGCATCACATATAACTGCGACTAAAGACTTGTATCAAGCAAAATGACTGGTTGAAATTGAGACCTGGCCCCAAGATCATAAAACTAAATCAGGAGATCAGTCTCAAATCTCAAGCATCTGATTGGCTGAAATGGCGACCAGTCGCCATTTCAGCCAATCAGATCCTTGAGATTTGAGACTGATCTCCAGATTTAGTTTTATGATCTTGGGCACAGTATCTCAATACTGCTCTATTTCATATCAGTTTTATAGATAAAGTGATCTCATTGTTCATTAACTTCATTTAACACTTGGAAAAAATGCCATAAGTTTCAGTCACTTAATTGTCTCTCTCAATATTCTCAAAATGTTAAAGGAGCATAATGACAAACATTTAATCATGTTTGAATCTTGTTGTATTTGTTGAGGCAGACACATAGGAATGATACTGTCCGTTGCCAATCTTAATAATTACTAGAATTGTTATCGGAACACAATCAAACGAGTTTCTGAACACAAGGCATTGCAGAAATTCACTGAAAACGATCAGTGACCTTAAATGCCAATCCAGAGGTTCATTAAAAAAAACAAACCAAGACAAGTTTGTTATAAAAGTCTCAGGAATAGTTGAAGATAATGAACTTAAAGACAATTTTTGTTGATGGTCAATGGAATGTGGGGGATTAAGCAATGAAGGGGAAAGCAAGAGGAGTAACTGTAAAACAGCTGTATTTTCTGAAGTGTTGAAATAGAGGCCTGACTGCTTTAACAGCAATTGGAATAAGCGTTATAGTTACTTGATAATTTGTAAATATTGATGGTGAAAATATAATTTTACTTCTTTTATCATGTTTATACACCTTTGCAGTAAAAAAAAATTAGATGGGCCTCATTAAATAAAGCATCTTCAATAAACTTGTACGTTGTTTTAACAAATTTCTCATTAAGAACTTTGTGAATATTATTTTCAAGTTCAATGACACAGGCACTTCAACAAAGCAGAGCTGACTGGTTGGTGGGTGGGTGGGTGTTTTATGACTGGCAAATATGAAAACCTCGAGTTGTGATACAGTAACATTATTGCCTTATATATTCTTACACCTCGAAACTCTCTTGTATTCTCCCGCCAAGTCACATAGCACAACATTACCATTATAACATACAACCGTATTTACTTCACTAAACACAAGCACAAATATTTATAACCCAAAGGAGAATATTTTATTTAAGAAAATCAATACATCTTTGCTTTATAAATGTTTGGGACTTTTAAGATCAATGATACAACAATTATTTAGTAACATTTAGTTTAATGTTTCTAGATCCAATAATTATAACATTATCACCTCCAATTTAATTTCATTTGTCTTAAGCTCCCTTGAGAAAATATCTGCTAACTTTGTCATACTGCACATATTTCAATATTGTGCCATATCTCTTACATGAATACTAGAGCAGTTTTTTTTCCTGGAAGTCTTTATAATGTTTTGTTAATTTGTGACAACCTGGAATGACCTAAATGAAACTTTTTTCTTACTACACTGCACATAAAGTTAGTCAAGAGTGTGACACAGTTTCTTAAAAATATGACATTTTCCATTTCTATGAGAAACCACAAGTTCTTAAGCACTTATTTTTGATGATTCATCGTGTATTTTAACAGAAATTTTAATGCACATTTAAATAATAAGAAACAGTTGTATTTTAAGCACATAAATAAATATTCTTGTTATGTACAAAATATTGGTCAATAGAGCTTCATAAAAATTTTATTCTGTCACAAATGAGTAGCAGTTGATTAATTTTGATAAATGTTAAGACTGTACAAACATATGGAGCAACCCTTTTGGTCTTTTTATGAACTTTAATTCTTTACAATTTTTTCATTTCACATGCCTTTTTTTTAAATAGCACATATGACAATATTTCAGCATCCAGTTGACCGATTTCAAAAATCCTTTTAGTTCTGTACTCAAAAATACTGAAAAAATATTGAGCAACCAGTTTGGACTTTTTACTATTTTTTTTCACTTTTCATGCCATTTTTAAACAGCCAAAAAACAATACCTTTTTATTTTTTTTAAATACATATTTACCAAAAACAGACTTCCACGTGTAGAAGATCACTGTTGATATTGAGGTCAGTAGGTCAAAGGTCACAGTGAATTTCAATACAAAAACCTGGTCTACCATAACAATGATTTATGTGTTCAGTAACAGTAAATTAATTTCAGGCTGTTTAGGTGGCATACATATTTTACAAAGATCTTTTATGACATCATCTAAGAAATTAGCTTTCTGAAAACACCTTTTGACATTGGTAATGTAGTCACAAAACTTTGTAATGTTGTCAGCAAAGCTATTCCTTGCAAAAGATAATAATAGCTCTTGATTGACAATTTTTTCAAGTCCTAAAATAAAATTGTTTTATTTCAGTTATTCAATTCCTTGGTTCAGACAAAGACAGGCCTCATCACGGCAGCCAGTCTGTATGAAGAGCTGCAAAGTTTAGACAGCGAGATTACATTACAGGAAGTAGAAGATGTGCTCAAAAAGGTGGACAAAGATGGCAATGGAGAAATTGATTTTGATGAATTTTTATACCACATGACCCATTTTGGCAGTGATCTCTTAGGAGGAACTGATGCTTACGGTACACAGTTTTTTTTTAAATTGCTTAACATATGTACTTCTTGGTCCAAAGTCTGAAACTATATTTGGAAAGTGCAGAAATAACTGAAATTGGCAAAAACAATTCAGCAAGATTATTAGATTTTAACATTTTCTTTACATCCTGGGCTTAAAAGAACTGTTCTGCAAGTAAAGTAGTTTACTTGTTAAACTTTGTTCAACCTATTTACACAGTCTGTATACGGATAAGTAGAAAAAAGATGATAAGGCAAGTTAAGATGATAAAAGCAAGCTAAAAGCTTTGGATGAAGAGAATAGAATTATTGTTAAAAGATAACTTGAGAGTGACATAATAGAAAATCCATTTACCAAAGAGGTAAATCAATGCAAGTATAAGATACTACAAATTTTGATTTCAGTTAGATTTTTGGCTTGCAACCGAAACATCAAACACGATGTGCGGCAACTGATATTTTCGTTGAAAAGTAGCGCAAGAAAGTATAAATGACAGAACGTTGTTAATTGTTAATCACACCTTCAGGTTGTTTTACTATAAGCCACACCTTTTGTTATTGTTTCAACATCCGCAAGGGAAATGAACCTACTGCGACAACAATTTGATTAACTGCGAAACCTATATTCGAAGTAAAATGCAGCGTCTTTTGATTAGAACGGCAGTTCTAACTGCCATCACATGGCAAAAAAACCTGGTCGGCATCTTGCGAAGTGTTGCAGTGCAACAGGTGTTTAAGGAGGTTACTAGCTGGATCAAAATCTAATTGATATAGAAATGCTTAGTTATTTGACTAGATACTTTATAAAGTTGAAGACAAATAATGCACTTTTGTATTTGTCATGTTGGTGCAGTGGAAAGATCGTTCACTGGTAATCCACAAACAGGATATAAAATATTGCTTGCATAGGTTTGAGCCTTTTTTATTTTCAAGCACAAATCTTTACCTTTTTTATTTATTTTGTTATATAATATAATTCACCTTAATTAAACTAATTCTTGGGACAACCTTAATATTGGGACACCCTTATTTTTCATAAAAAATAATTATTTTTTGCATCCATATATGTTGGGACACTTTTAGGCTCGGTATTTTTCACTTTAGACACTTGAGACACCTTTAAAACCTTTAAACCATCAAGAAAAGCCTTTAAATGGCAAAATAGCCTGTATTTTTTTACTCAAAACCTATATTTCTGTTCAGACTGCTTGCCGTGCCAATTTTAAGCATGTAATAATTGCACTACTGTATTTCTTCCCCGCTTTTAAGTGTTGTTATTAAGATACTGCTTGTTTAACAGTCATAATGTATAATTAAGACAGTATGAAACTAATATCAATTATGCCTATTTCTGAAAAAAAAATTTTGCCATATAAAAATCAACTTTTTTTTGTAAATAACCAAATATATTACGAGTTTTTCAACAAGAATTTCAACATAAATTCCTTTATTTAATCTTTTTTTAAAATATTTTACCCTAAAAGGCATTTATTTCCATAGATTGGAGCCTTTTTAAAAACCTTTATTTTTGTTCAGGCCTGCTATGAAAATGTAACATTTTACATACACAAAACAGTACGGCCTGTACGGAAACTGTTAATAGCTCATTTTCTTTATAAATCAAGGTCTTCTTTTAAAATGAATTCACGGAAAAGCTGGAAAGGGTCATGTTGTTGTTCATTTTTACACATTTTATTGGAACGTTATTGAAATTCAGCTGTATTTATTTTGTCTTCATGGAGAAAGAGAAAAGATCTACATGCTAAATGGGAGGCTGTCGATATTATGAGATATCCAGAATAAAGAGGGTATGCAGAAACAAATTGTTTCACTGTTGTGTTGATTGTTCAGTTATTTTTCACACCAGATGGCTAACTCTACTTTTGATAATTGTATTTTTGTATTATTTCATTCTAAAATTCTGTTTGAAAACAGTGAAATACCACTTTTATTTCACCAGGAAAATTCTATAATTTACTGAAAAGCATAAAATAAATTTTTATTCTCCAAACTGTAGACATAAAAAAATAATTACAAAATATTTCAATTGTTTGATTTTGTATTATCTATGTAACTGTTAATCGGTTAAGGTTTTTAGTAGGGATGTCAACGAATATCCGAATATCCGGATACTAAGTCAGTATCCGGATACTAATTTCATATCCGAATATTCGTAAAAATGAGTAAAAAAAACCATCTTAAACAGTACAAAATGCGTCATTTATTGCTTCTAAACACCTGTTCAGATGTCACAATTAGATAATTTGAGACTGTATATTGAATGTCATAAAGCTGCCACAAGAAATAACGCGGTGTTTGTTTAACAGATCAGAGGTGCAAAAACTGCATCCTCTTTGCAATCATCCAGGTGGTCAGGACCATTGTTTGTCATTCATAGTAATCCACAAGTAATATTGATAATGTGATTGTCTTCAAACCAGCGCTGTCAATTATTGTCCATTAAGTTTACCAATGTCCCCGTAATGCTGTCACGTTCACTGTCAAATATCTTGATTGTTATTTTGCAGATAAATATTTGATGTAATTTCGATCAAATAAAGTTGATAACGGCGAATGAAATAATAATGAATAAATTATAAAATATTGTGCGTTTGTTAAAATATTGTGTATTTGTTGTTCATTTTTACTTTGTGTAATTTGGCAAATACATGCATAGTCTCTGGAACGTACCAAATAAATCTCAATGTCACAGCTAAGATCAAAAACGTATCTAGATGTGCGAACGGTACACAATTTTTATTCAAAGTACTACGCTTTGCAGAAAAATAGATGGACAGAGAAAAACCTTGAAAATTTAATGCAAAAGTCGTATGCAAAAGAACAAAAACGAGTTTAATAATTTAATAATTTAATTGCATAAAAAGAAATCAACAAGAGTCCACTCAATTTTCATCGTGAGTTACCTTCGCCCTGGTCAAATCGCGTGAATAAATTTCAAGAGTTAAAATAAAATCAAGAATACTATCGATTAATAGAAACACAGCGCTTAGTATATATGGCGACACTTGGCAGAAACAAAACACTCAAAACTTATTATTCCTTCAAGTATCTTTTGACAAGTTTTCGTAGATCCGAAGTTCAATTATATGCGTTGAAAAAGGAGGGAATATTGACGTCATCACATAACAGACGAAGTCGCAGATCTATATGGTTATCCGGATAGTATCCGAATAGTATATACGGATATCCGGATACCAAAAATGGTATCCGTTGACATCCCTAGTTTTTAGACATTACTGTTGCATTCATACAAATCAACGCCACCAAACATTTAGGGACACTTTTTTGTTGCCCTTTCAAAGTAATGGCGATACATAGGGAGCGCTTTGTCCGTCTGTCTGTCACGAAAACTTAACGTTGGCTATAACTTTGCCATTTCTTATTTCTTCATGAAACTTTCAAATTATATTGCTTATGACAACACGCTCATGATGATGCCGAATTCTTTAGGTCAAGGTCAAATTTGATGGAGTTATGTCCATTTATGTACTTGGATTTTGACACAAAAACTTAACGTTGGCTATAAATTTGCTATTTCTCAATATTTCTTCATGAAACTTTCAAATTATATTGCTTATGACAACACGATCATGATGATGCCAAATTCTTTAGGTCAAAGTCAATTTTGATGGAGTTATGTCCATTTATGTACTTGTATTTTGATGCAAAAACTGAACGTTGGCTATAACCTTGCAATCTCTCAATATTTCTTCATGAAACTTTCAAATTATATTGCTTATGACAACACGCTCAATGATGATGACAAATTCTTTAGGTCAAGGTCACATTTGATTGAGTTATTCCCTTTTTTGTACTTGGATTTTGACGCGAAAACTTAACTTTGGCTATAACTTGGCCATTTCTCAATATTTCTTCATGAAACTTTCAAATTATATTGCTAATGACAACACGCTCATGATGATGCCGAATGTCAAAGTCAAATTCGATGGAGTTATGCCCATTTTTGTACTTGCATTTTTTTTTTACATTGTCCCAGAGGGCGACACAAGTGTTCAACTGAAAACCCGTTTAGTTTATTAAATAATTTTTTGTGACCCTAAATATTGTGACACAAAAATTTTTAATTATTTTTAACTGTCCCAGGACTTAGGGTGATTACTGTTTACTACAGTAATTTTTATTTTGTTACTATATATACAAATTATTTCATTCACTTTACTTTTTTTAATACATCGTAATAATACTCTGAAATGAAGAGAATACACAATATAACTTGTCTGCTGTGTCTGTGTCCGAGTAGTCATCAGACTTGCCAGCTCTTTCTGTTTCATCTTCGCTGGAACCGATTTTAATTATTGAGTATAGATAAATCGTATGGTTCTGCCACCTCTATTCAAATTTCTCAACTACCATTAATAGAAATGCATGAGATTTTCAAGCTTTTATTGTGCCAGAGCAGCTTTGTAAGGTTGTAAGGTTGAATTTATTTTTTAACCAATTACAATGTAGTATTTTTCAAAAACATGATTTCGCATGTAAGTGAATTCACATGCGCTATGTAGTACATGCTAGTTCCTACGCATGTTCGTATGTTCATGCGTGTGCATGCATGCAGTTCTTTTCACAACCTCACTTGACATATGGAAGAAAGGAAACTAACATGCAATGATGACTATATTCGTTAATTGTTTGTGACATCGATTTTGAAACTGATTATTGTAATACCATGCTCTCTTTTCCTCTCTACTTTTTGGCTGTGAGGGGAGGCTGTGTCTGCTGGATGTGGCCATTCCTGATATGCATATTTCACTTGTTTATATATATAATAATAACTTTAGGCAAGTGTATTTTCTATCACTACAGAGGAAAATTACCTGTCAATAAATCTATTTATACTTACTTGAAATAAAACATTCTTTCTGATTCTGTTGTTAAGGTAAACATTTCTACTAATGGTTATAATGGATTAAAACACATCAAGTTTGCAATTTTCTCCTTTCAGATGATGAAGCGCGTAAAAAGAAAATGATAAAACGAAAGAGCTTGTTCTGCTCTGCTATTACCAGTTTTTCTTTCAAGAAAACTCTCGCTGAACTTGATAAGACCTTCCGTCTACATTTGCCACATGTCATTGGCCATTACATAGCTGGAGCACGACTTCTCGGCCTAACAACTCGACAGTTGGAGCGACAAATGATCAGGATGAAGAAGTCAATTGGAAAGAGTGATTCTCCTTATGCCCAACCACTTTTCAATTTACGCAGCACTGGGAAAGAAAAAGCTAAAAAGAAGAAGAAAAAGACAGCAACTGAAAAAGTAATGTCTATTGATGATGAGTATGACAAGACAGAGGAACAAGCTGTAGAAAATCTGAGTAAAGAGATTAAAGATGCCATGTTGATATTTAAAAAGAAAAAATCTGTGGTAGCAACAGATGCCAAGCTCATAATGGCATTACAGAATAAAATTGGAGCAGGTAATATTATCACTCCTGGGCCCAAGGTTATAAAACTGAGCATGGAAACCAGTCTCAAATCTCAAGCATCTGATTGGCTGAAATGGCGACTAGTCACCATTTCAGCCAATCAGATGCTTGAGATTTGAGACTGGTTTCCATGCTCAGCTTTATAACCTTGGGCACTGTGTAACAGTTGTAATGCAAATGTCTTTTTTGAACACTCATTTCATGTATATGCAAGAAACACTGGGAAAAAAATTCTATGTCTGGACAAATTTAAATTCCGTTGAAAATAAAGCACGGTTACGACAAGCCGCAGGAGGAATTAAGAGTCTTCCATGATTTTTTTTAACAATAAAGTTGTTATTAAATATGTTAATTTGAAAAATGTATATTTTTTGGGGCGTCCGTGTTCGAGTGGTTAAGGTTTCCGACTGAGAATTACTTGCCATTCACCGCTGTGAGTTCGAAACCTACCAGGGTCAAGATCTTTCATGTGAGGAAGCTTGCCAGCTAGCTTGCGGAACGTCGGTGGTTCTACCAAGGTGCCCACTTGGGCCTGAAAATTGTCCGGAGGGGCATCTGGGGTCTTCCTCCACCATGTAAAGCTGGTATTCCAAATGGGCCTAAGAAGCAATAAGCTTAGCATCTGCTGTTGTTCTGGCCTCTAATTTACATGAAACTACATGAAATGAGTTATCAAAGAAATGTGAGACAATGTACTATCCACAGTATCCAATTCCTTCATGCATTCTCCTCCTGGGATCTATGGTGAACAGTTGGACTTTATAGAATAGATGCATTATATTGACAAATCTGGTTCATTGTTCTGACAACTTCAGTATTCTAGCTCTAAACTTTATAGTCATATGCTCATGATGTATTTTCTGTGTGTTGACATTACTACACATCATCAGCTCAAGCTCAAGTGGTGTCATTTTCTGTGTGTTGTCATTAGTACACTATCATCAGCTCAAGCTTAAGAGGTGTCATTTCTGTGTGTTGTCATTAGAACACTATCATCAGCTCAAGCTAAAGTGGTGTCTTTTCTGTGTGTTGTCATTAGTACACTATCATCAGCTCAAGCTTAAGTGGTGTCATTTCTGTGTGTTGTCATTAGTACACTATCATCAGCTCAAGCTTCAGTGGTGTCTGTGTGTTATGATTACTACACTACCATCATCTTCACCTTCAGTAGTGTCTGTGTGTTGAGATAACTACGCTATATCATCAGCTCAAGCTTCAGTGGTGTCTGTGTGTTGACATTAGAACACTACCATCATCTTCACCTTCAGTGGTGTCATGTCTGTGTGTTGTCATTTATACACTTTCATCCACTCAAACTTCAGTGTTGTCATGTCAGTTTGTTGACATTTCAACACCTTCATCAGCTCAAGCTTAAGTGGTGTCATGTCTGTGTTGACATGACTACACTATCATCGGCACAAGTTTCAGTGGTGTCATGACTCTGTGTTGACATAAACTACAGTTACATCAGCACAAGTTTTAGTGGTGTAATGTATGTGTATTGACATTAATACAGTAACATCAACATAAAATTTCACTGGCGTCATATCTCTGTGTTGACATTACTACAGTTACATCAGCACAAGTTTTAGTGGTGTCAAGTCTGTGTATTGACATTATATCAGTTACATCAGCTGAAGTTTCTCTGTGGTGTCATCTCTCTGTGTTGACAGACATAACTACGTTTACATTAGCACAAGTATCAGTGGTGTCATGTCTGTGTATTGACATCATTAGTTTCATATTTTCTTGATTCATTGATGTCAATTTTTGCACATTGAGTTATTGACGTGACAGTGGCATTCATTTTAGCTGTATTTAAGCATCATGTCGTTACCACAGCTGAAACTCTGGATAAATATTTAGATGATTCTTTTGACAATAACTGCTCAATTTCCCATTGAAAAACGTATGATGCTTTCCCAAATGTTTGGTTAAACATTCCCAGGTCAAATATAAAAAACTGAGAAAAAAAGGAAAACTTAACGAAAATAAAAATGGAACTTCTATTACATTATTGATGCCAGTGAATGCAGGTATCTTTAGGAATTCGATAAAAAATGTTTATCCTGGAAGTTGTCTGTTATGTATTTATCGGTTTTAGCATTAAACTCTGGTAAGTTTTCATATTTGATCAGTAAACAGATGTATATTTAAATAACCATTAATAACTTTTACACCATGTAAAGATCTTTTATCACATTAGATCCAGATCAGGCAGCTTATCTGTGCTAAATGAAAAACTGATACATATTCCTGTTTCTATTATGAGTTAATGTTATGCTCCAAGAAGGAAAACACAATGAGCTAATGTCATATTGTCTGTTTCTGTTTCCAGTGAATGCAAGACTAATCAGGAGGAAATCCAAAGATTTCACTGCAGGGACGTCCAGCAGGCGCGAGTCTCATAAACAGCTCCCAGGTACAGAGAGGGATCATACCAAGCATGGAAAGAAATTACAAACAGGTGTGTGAGAAACAAGTGTGTCGTGTCATCTCCTGTTTTTCTTGCATATCAGATAAGTGTTTGTATGTTTTAATGAGAAAAGAAAATCCTGTTTCATATAAAAAGATAAATTACTCATGCATAAGAGTGATAATACACTACTCATGCTTATATGAGTGATGTGATACAGTACTTGTGCTAACATGAGTAATGGGATACTGTACTTGTACTTAAATGAGTGATGTGGTACTGTACTTATGCTTACATGAGTGATGTAATACAGTACTTGTGCTACATGAGTAAATGTGATACAGTACTTGTACTTAAATGAGTGATGTGGTACTGTACTTATGCTTACATGAGTGATGTGATATAGTACTTGTGCTACATGAGTAAATGTGATACAGTACTTGTACTTAAATGAGTGATGTGGTACTGTACTTATGCTTACATGAGTGATGTGATATAGTACTTGTGCTACATGAGTAAAGCTATAGTGTTCTTGTGCTTACATGAGTGATGTAATACAGTACTTGTGCTTACATTAGTTATTTGATACAGTATTCCTGTTTATGAGTGATGTGATTATATTTTTACACCGACTTGAGTGATTTGATACGATACTCGTGCTTACACGAGTCAGAGTGATGTGATACAATACTAGTGCTTACATGAGTGATGTGATACAATACTCTTGCTTACATGAGTGATGTGATACAATACTCGTGCTTACATGAGTGATGTGATACAATACTCGTGCTTATATGAGTGATGTGATACAATACTCGTGCTTACATGAGTGATGTGATACAATACTCGTGCTTACATGAGTGATGTGATACAATACTCGTGCTTACATGAGTGATGTGATACAATACTCGTGCTTATATGAGTGATGTGATACAATACTCGTGCTTATATGAGTGATGTGATACAATACTCGTGCTTACATGAGTGATGTGATACAATACTCGTGCTTATATGAGTGATGTGATACAGTACTTGTGCTTACAATACTGAAAGTCTTGAAATTGACAATCGGATCAGAAGCGGAAGCGGACCTCAAACTGATCATGATGGGACGTGCAATGGAAGCCAATCTAGCTGGAAACAGAATGGAATCAAACAAAACGAATGGCTTAATTTGAGTGTTTGGATCACTAGAAGTTCAGACAATATTTTAATACTGTTTTCTGTTATCAATTACTACTAACTAGTAAAATAAAACTAATTTAACGACAATTATGTAAATGAGACATTATAATAATAAAAGAAACATCTATGTTCCATCAAAGGCATATTATTATTGAAATAAAGTTCTTAAACCACTTTGTATTAAGTGCCCTTTCAGAAAACATTTATACTGGAGAAGGTTATTATTACCTTACACAAAGAAAAAATGTACTTTCATTCAAGCTATATTCTGGTGTGCTTGCAAACTTTGACATGAGTTAATTTTCACATATGTTTCATAACAACTCAATTTAATCGTATTTTTAAAATGAAAAAAAATGTTATTTGTTGTTTATTGTTAATTGTTATAATTGTGAAATAATACAGTTATTTTGTCAGAAAATGAGCAAGATTTCCAAACTGCACTGAACATGTGCGTAAACTATTGTGAACAGTGGAAACTTACTATTAATTTTTCCAAAACGAAAATAGTTATTTTTTCTATTAAAGGAGTTGTACGAAATGATTACACATTCACTATGAATAGTATTTGATGGTTACACGGAAGGGCCTTCCATCAAAGATACCTCTCATCATCGCCGCTGTAATGGATTCATTGGAAACCAACTCCAGACACTCCATTTAAATCGAAAAAAAAGAGCTTATTCTGAAAATAAACAAACTTTCATAAAGCATCTTTGTACCTACCTTGTAGACCATGGCGTCACCGTACGGCATGCAGGTGGGGATGCAGATAATGCTCATTGTTGAGACAACCATTGAGACATCTTCATAATACCTATCTGCTATTGCAGTAATGCACTGGAGCAGAAGTTGAGGGTCAATTGAAACTGCTTCTCCTGTAATTCTAACTGATGTTTTGTCACCAAGAGTTACAACCTGGTTTGATCTTTCAAAAATATATTCATTAACAAACTTCTCAGCCATACTTTCTACAATAGTTTCTCCAATAGTCTTCGCCTGGTCCGCATTTACTCTGCTATCTGCTGCGACCCCAGTCTCAATATTCCTCAGTGCTCCGTCAGTTTCATCAAAGGGTGAATGATCTTGAAAAAAATGCTAGTATTTTCCTAGTGTCATTGTCATCTTGCTGTTCTTGAAGGATTTGTGTCTTTATGCTGGTTACTTGTAGAAAATGTTGTTCCGATGAACTGTTGCATAGCATTATTTATTTCCGCATTAGCAGGCAGTGACATCAACCATACATCCATTTGTGTCTCTGACATGCCCCGGCCTCTTGTTACCCCTCCTGAGCTTTTCAGTGACCGCAATAGGACTTGTTCTATGACAAGGTCTGTCGGAAGACCATCCCAGTACTCGCTTCTACGTAATGTGTGGTTCCCCATGATACACTGCTTGTGAACATCACGATTGTCTTGCTTCAATTTAAACATTCTAGTATTTTGTAGGTAGATGTTAGCTGACTTTAAATAAAGGTTGTGTCTAGAGGCAGCAAAAATGACAGCATTTTTCTAACAGCATCAAGATGTCCATTCCAGTCACCAACACGTTTCTCTAATGAAATGCTGAAGTATGGATATCATCTCCATATTCTGGAACCAAAGTATTGCAATTCTGTTTTGGGCAAGTCTCTGATTTTCTTCTTTGAGTTCCGCTGTTACTATATGCAACGCGTCATGTCACTGCTACTGATCTCTCTTTTTGATAATTTTTCATACAGTTCTAATAGATGTCCATATAAGTCTCTTTTGTTTGTACAAAGTGAATCTTTAACATCGGTCTTTGTATGTGTTTCGTTCTCCACTTGCTCTATCAGCGAACCCAAGTCCTTCTTCATGTGCAGGCATTTCAATATTTGAAGGCTTTGATAACAGCATA
Organism: Corbicula japonica; assembly: GCA_038501625.1. NCBI lineage: Eukaryota > Metazoa > Mollusca > Bivalvia > Venerida > Cyrenidae > Corbicula > Corbicula japonica. Next base: position 3,884,883 of record JAZAYU010000012.1, on the reverse strand, counting down.
GCATGTAAAGCTGTGCGTACCAAAATGCCCCCTTAACGCCCGGGCAACAGATTTGCCATTCATCATGTATGTTACTGCTTTTGGTGTATAAACTGTCTCGATGGCCTCTTGTAATCCAGAACCAGACGTTATATGTCTAATGCTTCCTAAAAACCTCATCTTGATATGAAAAGCACCCAATCTTAGAACTATTCTCTTTAAGGGATCTGAGCTTGTGCAGCATGAGATAATATTAGTGGCCTTCTGGAATAGTGGCTTGTCGAAGGTGATCACAGGAGTAACTCCATACTTAGATGACTGTGAACAAAGTGCAAGGTTGTGTTGATACATGTTTCATCAGTTAGATTTAAGTTTATCATTGGCATGAATGCTATCCCTGATTTTCCCGGATACTTTTCTGCTTTATAGTATAACTGCATAAACCCTGACCAGCTTGGTCTTCTTGTGTTTAGAGACCAGATGATTTTTGAAAACAGGTCAAAGTGTTCATCCTCTCTCTGGAATTCACCGAGTGTCCAAACTCTTATTGTAGGTTTGAAACACTAAACGATGTTCAACAGAATTTGTGTGAGTAACATATTTAATGCTTATCTTGCCAAGCTCTACAATTTCTTCCGATGGTATTTCTTTCTTTGGTATTTGCATTTTCACATCTGATCCAGGACATGAACAAGCTATAATGCCCAACTCCATGGACTGTACCGTAACCATCTAATGTACATGCATTATGATCAACATTGTCTGCAACAAATTGTAAGAATTTTCCTGGAAAAAAATCTGTCAGGTTAATTCAAAGCAGCAGCAGCACTGGCTTCATATCGCTGAACCTGTGTGTACGAGGAAGAAAATCTCATTTTGTTTAGAAGATCAACCAAGAATCGTGATCCAAACTGATGGTGCAGCTGAACCCCTAGGCCTAGCTGTAGAGGAGCAAGAATGCTTTTGGGGCGACAGGCTTAGATGATAGCTGGCCTATGGAAGCTAATTTGATGTCGTCAGAGGCTGAAAATACACAAGACTTTCGGGGATATACTTCTTGTTGTCTTCTGAAGAAGCAATCGAACTGGCATTTGGAAAGAACAACTTGTTGCTTTAAATTTCATCGATTTCAGCTTTGATTATTTTTTTTTGCATCTAGTATGGTGTTCTTTTCCGCCTCGACCCATTGTCATTTTCAGAATATTTGTGAACAATTGTTGAAAGTGTTCTTCTCAAGCACACCTTGTCTTTCTTTCCTTCAAGAGCACTTATGGATATGTTTTCACCAAAATGGTCCAGTAATTTGCTTTTAAGATGTTTCTTTGTATAAGCCCTTTCTCCACAGGAGTCTTACATTACCTTGACCAGGTCACTAAGGTTTAATATGGTACCTTCATGCTCCTCAACGTAAGAAACTGCAGTTTTAAAACTTTTATGTCAACATAATCAGGCCTTCTCGGGCTTTTCTTTGGTTGCGTTTCACATATATCTAAATAATTCGGAGGAATTTGCCTTAGGGTACGAAAGTTTACATTGCATTTCTGGTGATACAAAGCATCCGCAGCCGGAAGATCTAGAACGGACGATATTCTATTAAGAATTTCATGGGACCATGAATCATTCCTCTCTACACATTTCTGTTTTATAGTGTCTTTAAATTCAATAGTTCTGACGGATAAACATCTGCACCTCTTTTCTTGCTATTAAGTTTAGCATGTTTGCCACAAAATATGTAAGCATTTCGAAAATCAAATGTGACAAATGAACGTGTGACATATTTGTTATTAATATTGTTATTGTTATCACATTGATTTCTTGGGTGAACGAAGTCACGCCTACAGTCAGTGTGAACTATCTGAGCAGGAACAACATTGATACTCAAGTCTCTATGCTTGCTGATTCTGTTGATGGTGTCAGAACCTTTACTAGGGAGTGCAACTGTTGGTTTGCTGTCATCAACGGGTAGGTTGCAGAACGGACATTCTTGCTGAAAACGTGTTATCGTTAATTTAGAGAAATTATTTTAATTTTAACCAGTACGACAGTCATTATCACAATAGATTGGTAAAATCAGAAACATTTTCTACTTAATAATTTTTTTAAATATTAGTTCTCCTGCCTTGATTTCATCACCAAATTGATTTATGAATGAAACTTAAAATAAATATGCAAGACATTATTTTCATTACTAATTCCAGGTCGAATTCATACATTTGCAACAACATTGTTTTAAAAAGAAATTCACTTACTTTTACCTCCATGTCAGAAGTTTATGTTCACATTCACATCAGCAGAATCGAAAGTACATCTTGAAAGCCATCGTCCTGAAAATGCATATCATATCCTATTCACGTTTGCAAACTATTATCGATATTCTGAAACAAACTCTTTTTATATATGTTATTAAATGACATTTTCAGTTGTAAGTTATATCTGAATTCCAAAAGAAAAATATTTTGTCATAAATATTCAGACAAATCAGATTACCTTGGGTAAGTTATTGGGCCAAAGTAGGTGCAGGTGGACCTCACACTCAGTTGGCATTAATCGTGGGAGTGATGATGATATTGGAACTTCATATTACTCTGTGTTAATATCAATGTAGAGAAATTAATAGATATGTTAAAAATATTGTAGATAAATTTATGTGTTTTAATTAGTAAATTTCGCGTTAAATAAGTTTACATTATGAAATGGCTGTTTGAATTAGCATTTTTAAAATAAAACAGAACTTCTAATTACAGTCATATTTTCGAACGGTGTCCATGTCAGCAGATGAATATTTACACTACACTTACAAACGAAATAAATAAAGTTAGGATATATTTAATTGCCAAGCGTTTGAGATATTATTGGTAAAACAAAAAATAAAACATTTACAACTAAACGAATTTAATTTTGGTCCGTATCAGCTTCCGTAGTTTTAAAAATCGGCGAAAGTGTTCTTTTCAAGGTCAATTCCATTCTGCGGTAAATGTCCAAATTGAAGCTTTATTTCAATATATTACAGTATTTATCAGATTGTTGTCCACTTTATTGAGTTTACTAATAAAATATGACAAAATAAAATTAAATTTCAAAGGTTTCCGTTGTGAGACGAAATTGATCAAAATACACATTATTAACATCAAGCGTTCAAATTAATACACCAAACAATAAAAATGTATAAAATATGAAAATAATTATCAACTTACATGACAAAAGTCGTCCTTCCAGATGAAAATTCTCGCTATAAAAGTATGACCTTGTTTGTTTACATGCGTCCGGAAGTTCAAAAATGGCGCGTAGCAAACTTTATGTGTTCGGGTATGGCATATCATCTCGATCATAAGTTTTGAATCGATCATAGTAACAAACGCCAAGATTTAAATGGTAAATTAAAACAATTTCCCCCAATCCACGGGAGTGCAACTTTTTGCTATATGTATGTATATGTCTGATGACTCTCTTTAACATAAATGTGGCAATCAGCAATTGACAATCCAATTCAATGTAAATTATCCTTAGCTCTAGTGAATTCATAAATTAAGACTTAATGTAAATAAAGAAGAAAACGAAAAACTTTTAAATATATATATTGTTCGCTATTTTTCCTCAAGTTGTGTCAAATACAAAATTTATTTTTACGACATTCAAATATAAGGAATATGATAATAAACGATGACATCCGCCATTCAATGAATACAAAAACTTATTACCAAGAAATTCATGAACAGCATACATAAACAGCAACATAAGGGTTGGGCGGGTGGGTTGACCGAAGTCTTTGTGACACGCAATCTGATTAAAATCATCTCCTGAAAACGCCATCAGGATCTGACGACGAGTAACTAAAACGTGCTTTTATCACTAACCCTTTGAACCAATCAGATTGTCGCCTACAAAATCGCAAAGTGAAAGTAAACATAGTATTTTAAACTATGTAATCGGGGAAAACCGTATAGCCTATGTACAGTCTCTGCGGGCCGTTAGTGAGATTGCGTGACACGACTACCAAGGATCGAATGACCAAAACCCGCGAACGCACCTCCAAATTTACTATGAAATAGATGAAAAGGGAACTTTGAAAGCCACCGAACACAACAATATGAAAATATTGCAGGCTCGGTTTGATTGAGCCTGTTCATGGGCAGTAATGGGAATGCATAGTACAAAAATTTCACTGGGTCCATAACTTTGAAGCTTCTTTGAGATATCACCTTGAAACTTGGAATTTATGTATATCATCAAAACCTCCATAATTATTAACAACACCCATAACTCTTCTACAAATAGTTGTTAGCTCACCTTAGTCGAAGGCTCAGAGCGAGCCATTGTCTTAAGATGTGATCCAGCATGTCCGTCATCAATTTTTGTTTGCTATGCGATATAGATGAAAAGGGAACTTTGAAGACCCTCGAACACGACAAATATGAAAATATTGCAGGCTCGGTTTGATTGAGCCTGTTCATGGGCAGTAATGAAAATGCTTATTACTACCACGCCTAGCCACGGGTTGAGCGCAACTCAGTAATTACACCATTAAATATTATAATTTCGATCCATCCCAAACGATGGTATGCATATTCGGTGAACATGGAACCTTCATTGAGGTATTTTCAGATTAATACCATTCCATGTTCAGCGGCATATGGTCCCCAGATAAAAGAATGGGTTTGCCCTAAATGAGAAAACAATGGGCGGAACTAAACAGAATAGAATTTTGACAGGGGATCTTAGAATATAAATCCTGCACATCACAGACGACGCCAACGGCAAAATTTAAAAAGCAGGAAGTATACATATCCTTGGAGGTGATTGGACAATATTCAAATCTATATTGGCTGGGATATTGAAACCACCTATCTAATCTATAAACTTGTCGAAATATTAAAACAAAAGTAATTTTAGAACATAAACATAGTACATACATGTATTAAGTATCGTGCTCAACAAACTTCACAGGACGTAACTGATGACAGCACTGATTGAATGTACCGGGAGACTTTTTACAGCCGCCACACGGCACAAACAACGCTATTGTGAGATTGAAATAGATGAAAAGGGAACTTTGAAAGCCACCGAACATGACAAATATGAAAATACTGCAGGCTCGGTTTGATTGAGCCTGTTCATGGGCAGTTATGGGAATGCATATAACTAACTACCCACGCCGCCTAGTTCAGGGTTGAGCGCAACTCGGTAATTACTCAATTAAATATTAAAATTTCTATCCATCCCAAACGATGGTATGCATATGGCGGTGAACATGGAACCTTCAATGAGGTATTTTCAGATTAATACCATTCCATGTTCAGCGGCATATGGTCACCAGATAAAAGAATGGGTTTGCCCTAAACGAGAAAACAATAGGCAGAATTAAACAGAATAGAATTTTGACAAGGGATCTTAGAATACAAATCCTGCATATCACAGACGACGCCAAAGGCAAAATTTAAAAAGCAGGAAGTATATCCTTGGGGGTGATTGGCTGGGATATTGAAACCACCTATCTATAAACTGGCCGAAATATTAAAACAAAAGTAATTTTAGAAGTACTATAAACATAGTACATAAGAATCGTGCTCAAAGACCTTCAAAGGACGTAACTGATAACCGCACTGATTGAATGTACGGGGAGACTTTTTACAGCCGCGAAATTTATGAGAAGTCATTAGCCAATTAAACTTCAGGGACGAAATAAACAACTTACTTACTGAAGCATATTAAATAAAAGGAAAGTGAAAGTAGACTGTCGCATTGAATAATTAGTTATTTTAAATTTAAAATGAGTCGATTACAAGTACATGTGGACACGTCAGAAGCTGCAAAGAAAACTTTATATCCTCAAATCTGTATGCAGCCTTCTAAAAAGAATATAATGGGTCTTAGAGGAGTGCAATCAAAGTGAAATTGGATCGCAATTGGAATTGGCAAAATTGTCAACATGTAATGCATCATGAGATACTGTACTTTACTTTAGTGATGTGATACTGTACACCTGCTAACTTAAGTGATGTGATACTGTACACCTGCTTACTTTAGTGATGTGATACTGTTCACATGCTGACACGAGTGATATGATACTATACTCATGCTTACATGAGTGATGTGATAAATACTCAAGCTTACATGAGTGATGTGATACTGTACACATGCTTACTCGAGTGATGCGAAACTGTACACAGGCCTACACGAGTGATGTGATACTATCCTTTAAACTATACTCGTACTAACATGAGTGAAGTTATACAATTACATAAGTGATGTGATAGTGTACTGATGCCTACATGAGTGACATGATACTATACTCGTCCTTACATGAGTGATGAGATACAGTACTATTGCTTTCTTGAGTGATCTGATACAGTACTCATGCTTACTTGAGTGATGTAATACTGTACTAATTCCTACATGACTGATATGATACTGTACTCGCGCCTGCAACTGTTCTCATGCTTACGTTGGTGATGTGGTACTGTAATTGTGCGTACAGGAGTTATGTGATACTGTACCCATGTTAAAATGGGTGATGTGCTTGTCTAAAAACAATTTCGTGTAAGTGAACTTGTAGCTTACATGTACACTTACCCATAATAAATCTCAACATCTCTACTGTTTCTCAAGAACCTAAACAGAGGTGGTAAAAGAAATTGACTTGAAATAAACCATTTTACGAATGAACCGTCTGTTGAACAGCATTTAATTACTTTACAAAAAGAACATACAAATTAAATTTGTATTAATGTATTACAACAACATAGATGATTTGCGACAGTATCATCAACTAAAAGAAAAATATTCGATTTTACTCTTTTTTTCGTAGAATCCCGAATGGAATGTACCGTGTTAGTTTAATTATAGTGTAAGAGCCTTCTTTTTCAGCATTGAGACAGCAAGTTTGTCTTCTCTTAAAATATTTTCAGCATGCTAAAAAGTGCAGGATTTAGTAACATTTATGGTAATACATAGTATTACTCTGTTCCTATTATTTTTGTTTATGGTGCAGATTGACAGCTATCACAAAGCTCTGGCATTATTTGATTTGATCACATGTCATATTTGTTCAGTTGTTACTTTTTGCTACGCAACAGCATACATTATATAAACTGTTAACTTATACATTTAAACCCTTTGAAACCCGACAAAATGATTTGAAATATTTTTGATATCATTGAACAGTTTTATAGTTGTAAGACACTAAAACTCTTCTGTCTCTCCCAAAACTTTGTAAGCATGTACTTATTGTAATCTCTCTAAAATACATGTTTGTTAAAAATTTCAAAATTTGTAATTCATGATTGTCTTCAATTGCTTACCATGTCACATGTTTTATGGTTAATGTTCTATGTTTATTTGTCCATAGGCCATTATGGCTTATTACGAAATAAACTATCAGTCTACCATTTTACATAATTCTATTAAAGTTAAAGAAGTGCGCAAGAGGGTACTTGGCTTTGCAACACCCAAGATTCACTACTACGATGTTCCACTTCCTAGTCTCAGGATAAACCGTCAGTCTGTGGAACCTACTTTCAGTGACATTGAACAGATCCGAGCAAAGGTATTTGTCATTATTCTTAATATTGGAATGAACTAAAATACAGCAACAGGTCAACCAGTTTTAAAAAAGCACCATTCCAGACAAACAATCGTATATAGGAACTGACTTGGAAGGTAGCAGTTAATAAAATATGAAATACGAGCTGACTGGACTAAACGAATAGAATTTAAGTGCTTTACTTTAAGATTTTTTTAATAGAAAGTTTAAGAATGTGAGTAAATGTATGACAATAATAAAGAAGTGTTAGAACATTGAATAGATACATGTGTTTAAATTGCAACACTTTGTAATGTGTTTAATATTTCAAGGGATTTCAATACATGGAGAATCTTGCATGAATTTGAATTTTGCCACTCTTGACCCTTCCTTATTTTGAACTTTGGGTCAACATGATGCAGAAGTATTTAGGAAAATGGTTGATCATTTTAAGATTATGTTCTAGAATGCAGAATATGCTTGCAGCTGAAATAGCAACTATTAAATGAAAAGTTAGTCTGGCATCAGATTATCAAATCACAAACGTTTTAACCCCAGTGTAAGAAGTAGTAGAACAAGAACTTCCTCACCGCGCTGCATTACTAATGGAGTCTCGACTACTTTTTAAAATCACGACACTTTATTTTGTCCATGAACAACACACAATCCCTTATAAGCCGAGCCGACATTGAGTCTTGACTTAAGCTCGAATATCAGCAGTTAACCATTATTTAATAGTGTGAATGCCAATAAGTTCCTTTTATCACTGCTTTCCGATAAAACTGCATGTACATCTTCAAACGTGGTCAACAATCGGTATCTCACTACATAAGTAGGATTTTCACAAAAATCGTACAAGGCGAGGCCGCTCGGTAACTAGTTGCATTACTTCTGAAATGCCGCTCATAGATCCATGTCAGTCTAGACATTTGTGTAGGGTGATCTGGATCTAAACTGTTTCGAGGGTTGCACGCAATACTGTCGTAACTACATTGGAATAAAGGAGTTACGACTGTCTTGCATGCAACCGTCGGTTTGCTTTTTGGTCAGAAATTACGTACAGTAATTGATCTAGAAGGAACGTGTTTACATCCAGATCAGTCTGCAAGATGTGCGGGATGGTCTGGATCTACACTGGTTGCACATGTGTAGCCACAGAGTAAAAGGTTGTTTGGTTCAATTCAGATGAAACAAGCCACAGATGTCTACTTCCACAATCTACGTCAGGCAGAGATGGCTGATGCATGGGGACACTGGGATCATATGTATGCTAAGGTATTGCCCGAGAAACTCATTGGGACATTCAAACACGTTTTTGGCACGTACTCTCCTCGTTATGAAGAACAGGTTTTTGTTATACACCCTTGGAAACCAGGACCTTTCCGGTTATTGAAATTTGCACCAAAACCACCAAAGTTCAGCTTACCTTTTCTACCAAAAACAAATCCCTTTATAAGAACACAAAGAAGTGACAGTCTAACTGCCAGAAGAAGTGAAAGCAGCTCTCCAGTGTGTGGCAAAACATCCGACGGTAGAAATACTCCAAGATCTATTGGCAGACAAGATATATTGTGATAACTAAAACGTTACTAACATTTTTTGGAAACTTTTAAGAGATATTTTTACTTTTTTATACTTAAGTAGTAAGATTGTAATTGCAAAAATTCAAAATACTATTTGCAAAGTTTTGAGAAAGTTCAGAAAATTTGAGATTATGAGAAACGTAGCAAACTTATACTTTCTTAACCCTAACTAATAAAAGTAAATGCTTCTAGTCAGTTTTGTCATGCATGGAAATTTGTTATGCTACTGGAAAATATTCAGGGAAGCATAATTATAGTCGCCACATTATCCGTCCGTCCAGCCTACTTTTTTTCTGGGCACTTCCTCAGCATAAACTGGCTTGAATTCAATGAAACCATAAGGGAAGCTTCACTACAAAAAAAAATGAAATGTGCATATGGTCAACTCGAACTGCTTTGATTATTATTATGGCCTTAAAACAGAGTTTTTCCTATATGTTTCATATCGTCAACTTAGTGCAAGAACGGTTTAAGTGCCATTGAAAGAAGGAGTCAGGTGACTATATAAGCATTTGAGTCTCAAACATTTTTATTTGTCCCGAATAGAAACATCTCACCTAAACTTTGTTATATTACTATCCAATGCTACATATTCTAACTGCAAGCAATGGTACCTTGACCGGCTTCCTTGCGCAATAATTTCAAAAGTGTCTGTATCGGCTGGTTCGACAGGTAAAAAATCAGTAAACAAGGCAAAATAACCTTTGTTCAAAGGCTGATTCTCAACAATCTATTAACTATCATTAAAATTCACTCAAAATTGACATTTACTTACTGTTTCAGACCTACTCTGTACAAAATGCCAATTAATCAGTAATGTTCATTCAAATTTCAATCAGTATTCATCCTTGAAAAAGGACTCTTTACTGTGTAAGAACTCCCTTATTGTGTGTTTTTGTGGCATTTTGGAACTCTTGTAAAAGAATAGGAGAGCTGTTTTTCTCAGCCCGGCGTCAGCATTGCATAGGCAAACTATGCATTTTTAATCCCACAACTTAGAAACTACTTGAGATATCACTTTGAAACTTAGAATAAACATGCACTATTGCAATATATGTCATGATTAACAAATCCCTATTCCTAACTCTGCTACAAATTCTTTTCAAGTTAATTATGCCCATTTTTACTTAGATTTTGCATTTTTCAAAAAATACACTGGGTCCATAAACTTGAAGCTTCTTTGAGATATCACCTTGAAACTTGGAATTTATGTATATCATCAAAACCTCCATAATTATTAACAACACCCATAACTCTTCTACAAATAGTTGTTAGCTCACCTTAGTCGAAGGCTCAGAGCGAGCCATTGTCTTAAGATGTGATCCAGCATATCCGTCATCAATTTTTGTTTGCTATGCGATAGAGGCCATCGTTTCTAACCAATTGTCATCAAACTTTGTCTTGATGGTGTCTCGATCCCTTTCTAAACTGGGTCATCATGGATCAAAAAATAGGTCACTAGTTCAAATTAAAGCAATTATCTTGTAAACGCAATAGAGGTCACAATTTTCATTCGAGTGTAATTATATTTGGTATGAAGTTGTTTTTTTTACTCAAAATATTTAAATCATGTTCTTGGTTTGGACTTGGTTTGGTTTCCAATTTTCCTAACTGTCAATACTGTAATAATTTTGAAGATTACAAACACTTTTTCGTGGAATGTGCTTATTTAGACGAAGTTTGGTCTAAAATAAATAATTGTTTCATGAAATGTGGTATGACAAAAAATATTTTAGAAACCTAAAATACATAATTATTGGATACAAATTTAGGTTGAAAAATTACAACGAAATTAATATATTATTGAGTTATATTAGCTTTTGTATATATAATAAGTCAAAAAAGAACTGTATATGTTAACATAATACAAATGTTGTAGATGTATATTGCAACACTCTGTATTTTTACAAACATAAGAAGACTTAAAAACCAAAGATACAAAACTTTTCCAAAACACTTCTGGTTAATAATTAGCACAATGATGATATTATAAGTTGTACAATGATGATATTATAAGTTGTACAATGATGATATTATAAGTTGTACAATGATGATATTATAAGTTGTACAATGATGATATTATAAGTTGTACATTGATGATGTTATAAGTTGTACAATGATGATATTATAAGTTGTACAATGATGATATTATAAGTTGTACACCTTTTTACCGTAATGATTATGTCCATGATAATTATTATTATTCTATAACCTATTGCAAATATCATATGTTTGTTATATGTTCTGCTATAATTAAGCATACTCTGTAGATTTTACAAATAAAAGAGAAAAAAAGAATATTTATAATAATTAAATTACTGAAGCACTGGAGAATATACTACGCCCGGTTAGTGTTAAGTAAAAGAAGTATGTTTTCAAAAATAAAAAAAATGTTTCTGAATGTATTACGAAAACGGTGTGCACGGCCCCGGTACTCAAATGTACCTAGCTGTTAATCCTTTAATAATTAAGATATTTTCTGTCAATTTTATTCCATTTCAATCCTGCGAAATTTCTTATGTATGAATTTGGATGAACCAAAGAATAACTTTGAAACATGTTTTTTGCATGTGGCATTAGAACATAACATTATTCAGACAAAAACGAAATTAGAACTCTTTGTTGTTATACTGTTTAGACGCAAGCATGTGGATAAAAAATTGTAATAATTTTGAAGATTACAAACACTTTTTCGTGGAATGTGCTTATTTAGACGAAGTTTGGTCTAAAATAAATAATTGTTTCATGAAATGTGGTATGACAAAAAATATTTTAGAAACCTAAAATACATAATTATTGGATACAAAATTAGGTTGAAAAATTACAACGAAATTAATTTATATTTTTGAGTTATATTAGCTTTGTGTATATAATAAGTGAAAAAAGAACTGTATATGTTAACATAATACAAATGTTGTAGATGTATATTGCAACACTCTGTAATTTTTACAAACATAAGAAGACTTAAAAACCAATGATACAAAACTTTTCCAAAACCCTTCTGGTCAATAATTAGAACAATGATGATATTATAAGTTGTACAATGATGATATTATAAGTTGTACAATGATGATATTATAAGTTGTACAATGATGATATTATAAGTTGTACAATGATGATATTTTAAGTTGTACAATGATGATATTATAAGTTGTACAATGATGATATTATAAGTTGTACAATGATGATATTATAAGTTGTACACCTTTTTAACGTAATGATTATGACCATGATAATTATTATTATTCTATAACCTTTTGCAAAGATCATATGTTTGTTATATGTTCTGCTATAATTAAGCATACTCTGTAGATAATTTTACAAATAAAAGAGAAAAAAAACTTTTTTAAAACTAAAATTACTGAAGCACTGAAGAATATACTACGCCCGGTTAGTGTTAAGTAAAAGAAATATGTTTTGTTTTTTTTAAAGTTTCTGAATGTATTACGAAAACGGTGTGCACGGCCCCGGTACTCGAATGTACCTAGCTGTTAATCCTTTAATAATTAAGATTTTTCTGTCAATTTTATTCCATTTCAATCCTACGAAATTTCTTATGTATGAATTTGGATGCATGTGGCATAAGAACACAACATTTTTCAGACAAAAACGAAATAAGAACTCTTTGTTTGTATTAGACAACACTTTATATTGTTTAGACGCAAGCATGTGGATAAAAAATTAATACAGTTAACAACAACAACAAAAGACGGCGCACAAAACAAACAAAACAGATTAAATAATCAAGTATAAGTTAGAGGCAAACAAAAACAACAGTTTATACAATATAGAAACCCCTTAAGATCAAGTGAAATGACTGTCCTACTTTAAACACTGCACTAATGGAATGATGTCACACATAAAATTCTCATATTTTTAAACAGATAGATACTGAACCTGCACCTTCCAAGTTAAACATATTGGTGATAAAAATTAAATTATGATAAATATAAATTATTAACTAGAAGGTTTCCTCGTACACTGATGCTCCCAACTGCTACAACAACAATTGTGACTAAGGGCTATAACTCTGGTAAAATGGTCATAAGAAAAAAATATTTTCTTCACGATCACCTTCACATTCTGCTTGATCATCTGTGTATGTTTCAAATAAATCCGCCCGATAGTTAATGAGGAGTTGATGCCACAAGATTTGGGGGATGTACCTACGGACTAGTGCAACTCTACATGCTGCCCATTTTGAGGGGCCATAAAACATCTTGCTGATTGATTCGTCTTAAACATCTTTGTTATCAAATTAATTTGTCTCAAGTGACTTCGCATCTGCACCATGTCACTGCCTTGACGGAACGATCTATTGCTTGCCACCACAACATTTAAAAAAATGGTATAAAGAATCAAATACATGGTCACAAAACACGCTTTTAACAGCAGAACATTCTGTTTGTCAGTAACACATGTATATAAAAGTAACATTTTTCATATAGGAATTTGAGATCCATTTCCCAGGTACATGGTTAACATTCATATTTTTGGTTTTTACTGAGCCGACTTGTTCTCCTATGAATTGATTCCCCAGTCATACGGCATATGTGTAAGTTTGTAATTCTTGCTTTGTAGCAGTTCTCCAATCTGTGTTTTCTTCTCGCTGTCTGGCATATGATTGTGAACCCATTCTACCACCTGTTAATCAACAATACAAACATGTTCTTGGGATTTCTGCAATTTTAATTGTCTATAACATTACGTACATCATATTGTTAACTTTGTTGTTTAGTGTATTAACATTTGTTTTGAGGAAGAATGGTGTTTAATAAAAGGAACATGATGGCAGTAGAATCTATTTATGGAATATCATAACTGTATGCAGTCTTTAGGTTAGTATTATTTCTCTGCGTATGTAAACCACTCCAGGCTCGACCTTCTGTCTCTCTCGATATTGTTTACATACCCAAATCGAAAAATATGAACATACAGACAGCATACTGTTATAATATTCCATAAAAAGATTATTTCTTCGGATCAGGAGGTCGAAGGTTTGAGTCTTGCTAGGGATGTGTTCTGATATGGATATGGAAAGTAAGTGGTAAGTGGACAATCATCAAATTAATTAAAGAACAGTTACTGACTGCCTCTCCGTCTCGTAAGTTTTAAAGGTTGGCCCTTTCAAAATTTAAGTGAATGTGTTTACCTCATCCTTGTTTTTTCCAAAGTCAACACTATACCATTTGAGGATCTGGGATAACTTGATAGTTTTCTTGTTCATGTCTACCTGACACCCGTCATCTCCTTCCAGGAACGACTCTGCTGCCAGTTTCAGTTGATTATAAATATCCTGTCGAAAAATAACCTTTATAATTGACTCGCTGTTAGAGAAAAAGAAAAAAACATGAGTGAAAGTTGCCTTTATTCCATGTGATACAGCCAATACCTCACAAGTGACCACTCGAGACACTAGATCAGATCGTGAGGATAACCAGATCTACCTACACATTGTGAAGTCTGATCTGGATTACCAGTGCAAAAACATAATAATAAATCAAATATTCACTGGAACTTGTGTCATAATAGATGGAATATTTGCTTGATTGAAAGACCACCTTTTTATAGGGAGGCTATAACACGTGACTTTTACGAGAATGTTGTGCGCATATTTACGTATATTGGAAATATCGCTTGCTTCAGGTATGATTTTTGCTTGTTTCTCAGAAATTTCTTAACCGATTTTGACCGGATAAAGTGCATCGTACTTCTGTATCAAGCATTTTCACTCACAAATAGCATGTCATATATGTTTGCAACCGTTTTCTCGAACATTCAAAGACAAATTTTGTCCAAAAGCGTCGAAAGTTTGAATGTCATGCACACACAATCCTAAATTTAAATGTCAAAACTCTGCACACTTTTTTCTGCTATTGTGGAATAATTTTAAAATGCGAATGCAAATAACAAGGTTATGGGCTGGATACGATTTTGCTTCAAAGTCACACTGACCTTGACCTTCAATGTAGCAACCCTAATTTTGTGCGCAACGGGTCTTCTCAATAGGATGATCATTTCCGTAAAATTATTTGTAAATGCGACTTCAAATAACAAAGTTATGGGCCCGACACGAATGCGGGACTGACGGACGTACGGACTGAAGTACAACGCGGCGACTATATACCGCCCGAGCATTATAAAGGTCGAACTTGGAAGATGCATTCTACATTGTATCTTACACAACCGAATACATTCAACACATTTTGGTGCCCTGAAGAAACAAATCCAGCAATATGAAACTAGAGAAACTCCTTTCCATACGAGAAGCACAGCGATGTGCAATTTCAACGAGATTTGAAGAAGTGGAACCAGCAAAAGAAGAATTAATGTCACTGAAATGCTGGGTTGAAGGTTATAAAACTGAGCATAGAAACCAGTCTCCAATCTCAAGCATCTGATTGGCCAAAATGGCGACCAGTCGCCATTTCAGCCAATCAGATCCTTGAGATTAGAGACTGGTTTCCAAGCTCATTTTTATAACCCTGGGCACTGAAGACTGAACTGAGAATGTAGAAGAGATCCGGGAGTACATGTCATTAAGGAACCGAACGCTGAAGATGGCTGTGCACAAGAGAACACTAATTACACAGAGGCAGTAGAGCTGCTAACACATAGGTTTGGCAGGACGAGTAAAATCATAAACCCACACATGCATGCCTTATTACATTTGCCGCCCCTGAGTTCACAAACTGACAGCTTACAAAATTGGTATGACCGTATATTATATGATATGTAATTAAGAAATATATTAGTATTAAGAAATTTCAGTCTAATATCCAATGTGTTTTAACTATGAAAATTTGAGACCATATAATTAAAAAATTTCTAAAAACCTTTTTCATATCAATGGATTCAATGAATTCGTATGCTTTTTCAAAGTTATTATAATTCATGTTTATGGCGTGTTTATTCATTTTGGCGCGTTACAAGGTTTTGGTTACGTCACCTTCCTTTATTATATATATAAACAGGGTGAGGAACATATCCGGACGTGAATAAATACACCATCAACATAAATTATTATCACTTGAAAAAAGCACACCAGTTCAATGAATTAATTGATAACTTAAGAAATCATATGAACCAACAAGAAATTTTGTATGAAATAATGAAATTGCACTAACTGACCATTGCGAAATTCCCAGGGGGTAGGATAAAACCTTCAATAACTTTTTTGTTACAAAACCTGCGTTCCTGAAACAAAGTGTCGAGGGTACCTTAGGCATCTGGTCACAGAACGCACAGGTGGACATTAAATTAAATATAGAATGAAGGAAATTACCTCGCAAAATAAATCCGTTTTATTTAAAAAATGCCCACTAAACCGCCATTTTTATCCCAATGCAACAATATCCTCGCTTAACTATCTTCGGATGCAGTGCCACGTCCTACCCCCCTGATTCCATTGGCTATTAGCAGAATTATGATGGCTAGAGATAATTTATCCTGTTGTTTTTTGTTGTTGTATATTTCAAAATATTTTTCACAAGTAATACTAGTTTTTTAAACAAAACTCTCTAACTTTGGTTTGAGTTATCAGATATTAATTATCATCCCTAGTTTCAACCACTCAATTTAAGGCAAACATGCACGGTTGGAATTATAAAGATAAAAACCTGTTCAGCATCACTTACATCAGCAGAGTATGTCTTGATTGGAGGACAGCTCTTTGCTCCACACACCAGTGCAAAGTGTATCAAAGGTTCATGCGTCTCCAGGGCAACCTTTAACCGAGGGTCAGATGAACCAAATGGCCTCATCAGCATACCTACAACGTTACAATATTTAGTAGAATGATCATCATATTGAGGTTTTTTCATTGTTATTCCTTGAAAATCTATTCTGGTTAAATTTTAATCATTTTTTCATTTTTTGCACAAATGTTGAAACCTGTAGGTACTCCATACTACCAATGTAGTGTAGCAATTTGCCGAATCACTATTCATCCGCGGTGTCAGCAATCATAACAAAGCTTTATAAAAAAAGACATTAATTTGCCATAGACCATTCAGGTAAACATTCTGCTTCTGTAAGGAAGTTAAGCATACCTTAAATTGACAATATCCATGGAAATGATAACTTTCTGACATCTTGATTATTCCTCACAGAGCAATACGAGGACGTTCTATGATGAAATTCAACTATTCAACAACAGCGACAAAGCCATTTTCATGTTGACAAGGCAGTTTGTTTGAAAGACAGCAATATCCCCCACCATGTGAAGAAATGTTGAAAAGGTTAAGAATGAAACATTGGGCTCACCATTATTTAATGTGACAGTACGCTGTGCTCTACTTACTGTCTCAATGAGATGAACATTTGACCAAAGTTTCATAAAATTCCTTCAAGGGGTTAAGAAGTTATAAGGCGGGCACGAAATACATGGTTTAAACCTTGAAAAACCACTAATGACCTTGACCTTTAGCTGGCCAGATTGCAACATGGCTTCTGCACTACGCCTTGATGGGATGAACATTAAACCAGTTTCAAGAAATTCATTCCCGGGATTCAGAAGATATGGACCGAACACGAAGTGCATTTTTCGATCTTTAAACACCACTGGTGACCTTGACATTGAGCTTTCCGGTTTGGAACCATGGTTCTGCACATCGTCTTGATTGGATGAACATTTGACCCAAGTTTCATGAAATTCCTTCCAGGGGTTCAGCAGATATGGACCGAACACGAAGTTCATGGTTTAAATCTTTTAAAACCCCTGGTGGCCTTGAACTTGAGCAGGCCAGGTTGGAACATGGGTTCTGCACATCGTATAGATAGGGTGATATTTGACCAAAGTTTCATGAAACTCTTTCCAAGGGTTGAGAAGTTATGGACCGGACACGAAATTTGCACGCATTCACAAAAGTGAAACACTTGAAACACACTTCCAATCCAAATTATGATTTTACATCCAGCTGAAACTCAATGTTTTCTTATGCCACTATAAAAGTTTACACAAATGATATATAATTATAAATAAATAAATAATTTAAGGTTATTCTTACTTGTATACCATACAGTTTTTTTTTAAATTTCTAAAAATAATGGATTATATAGTTACAAACAGATGAATATTGATATTAACTTGAGACAATTGTTAAATAAAAAGAATTTTGCTAGAAAAGTAATAAAATGTGGTATCTGCTATGTTGTCTAATCCGGATGTCCAAATAAAGCACTTTCCAATAAAATAAACAAAAATATTTAATTATAATATCCAGCTCAATGTTCCCTCTAGGGCCAACCAGTTTCTTTTTTTCAAAATATCTTGAAAATATTGCTCTTATAAATCAAAATCCAAACGCATCATCCATTGTCCCATGTGGTCACTCACCCATGCTAAAAGCATGCAAAATCATGCCCACATGATTTTACCGATAGGAAATTTAATCTCTACATGTAAAACAATATAACTCTTGTGTGATGGTATTTGTGCAGTGTTTTGAAATTCATTATAGTCAAGGTTTAAAAAGTTATTCTGAAAGAATAAAACTGCTAACCTAGATAGAACATTGTACTGGATATTGAAATTAATTATTTTTTATTTATTTGAGTGGAAAGCGCTTTATTTAATTAATGTTCAGTGTTGCTTCGTTTTTGTGATAAATTGCAAATAAAATTTCAGTGATGTTTTAAATAGGTCTAATTATTTTTCTTTACTGTACTTATTTTTCTAAACATCTGTAAAAAATCATACACTTATAGCATTGATTTGTGCAAAGTTTGATGGACCTGCATTGTGCCGATTGCACGCTTTTGATTTTTTTTGTCTATGGCAAGGAGCAAGGCCTTAACGCTGTGAGCACTGGCCTAACTTTATTCCGTCAGGGTTCGATTCCCACGGACTCGGGTCTTTTAGATATATATTTTAAACAAGAGGTGTTTGTCAAACACAAATGCCCCCCCCCCCCCCCCTGACGTGCAAGTGATATCTATTAGCATTGAATTTAAATTTTTGGAAATTTAGAGACTTTTGTAAGCTTTAGCAATGAAGGGTACCAGTCATGAAAGCACTTTACAAGACGGTGGAACTCCTATATATCAATAACCAGGTCATCCAATGAGAGAATTACATTTACCTCGACAAACATAAGCGCGTGTAGATTAACCTAGTCTAACACAAAGGATTTTATTGTAATTTAAATCTGTAGATTATTGTATTTTAAATATCACGGTTCTTCTATTGGTCATGACCAACCTCCACACCAAATATGAGGACTGTATCACAAAGCGTTGTCTAGTTATTGATCGGACAAGGTTTTTGTGGTCAAGGCCACTGTGACCTTGACCTTTGACCTACTGACCCCAAAATCAATAGGGGTCTTCTACTGGTCATGACCAACCTCCACACCAAATATGAGGACTGTATCACAAAGCGTTGTCTAGTTATTGATCGGACAAGGTTTTTGTGGTCAAGGCCACTGTGACCTTGACCTTTGACCTACTGACCCCAAAATCAATAGGGGTCTTCTACTGGTCATGACCAACCTCCACACCAAATATGAGGACTGTATCACAAAGCGTTGTCTAGTTATTGATCGGACAAGGTTTTTGTGGTCAAGGCCACTGTGACCTTGACCTTTGACCTACTGACCCCAAAATCAATAGGGGTCTTCTACTGGTCATGACCAACCTCCACACCAAATATAAGGACTGTATCACAAAGCGTTGTCTAGTTATTGATCGGACAAGATGTGGTCTACGGACCGACCGACCGACCTACCGACCGACCGACATGTGCAAAGCAATATACCCCCGCTTCTTCGAAGGGGGGCATAATAATTTAAGATTATTTTTTGTTTTAAGTTTTATTGCATTCATGTCAGTCATGTCAGCTAAAAACTTCATTAATTTTATTTTTTATTGTCTTGGATATTGCTTTCTCCTCACGATATTCAAGAACCATTTTTAGTATTTTTTACTACTTCTTACGAGCTCAGATATAACTTCTTTCTGTTGTAACTTGTCTTACTTAATTCAGGATCTCATGAATACGACATTTCTTTTATTTTCTTGAGGATCTTTTGGAAACGATTTTTTAAGTAAAATTAAAACAAATGTAAATAAAATGATGTTCGGAACCTAAACCTATAACACCGTTTTTAGCATTGCCATGTCAACGTTTTATTGACTGCGCTTTAGACTACTCGGCTAATCGGACATGTATCAGTAGCGCTTCGCTTGATGCCAACGATTTAAAAAATAGTTTATTGTTGACATGTAACGCCAATGTAAACATTGCCAACTTATCTTTGTTGAAAAATAACATATGATCGTGTGATAGCGACAAAATTGTGAATACTAACTTGTCCATCAACATTTTTCGAACAATGCTTATGCCGTGATCACAATTATTATAAATCGAGAATACTGATAAGTAACATAAAATGAAATTATTTTAGGTGTCGTTTACTATACTTTATAATATGAATTAGCTGTTTTCTCAATTTTTTTTATTTCCATAAACAATTTTGAAAGAACAATCAATGGGGGCCTACCGATATACTGAGTTACCTCCCATTGAGAGTGGTTTCCCTTGCTGATTGGGTAGTTCCGGTTTAGAAGCGGTAATAAAGCATAGCGTTTAAAGTGTAAATAAAAAGTCTCGAAGTGCTTTTGAAGTTAAAATGCCATAAACCAAAAAAGTGAAACAGACATATAAATTTAACCATCATCTTTTTAAATTGATTTTAAGTTAATAAGTAAATGCAACTTTACCTATTTACGTAACTTCATGTATTCTTTATGACATTTTTTTTGCTGGCATGGAAATTATAGCTTTTTTAAACATTCACTTAAGTATTCAGCCAATCACCGTTAAGTCATCCAAACAATGCTTATTAAGAAAAGGGCCTGGTGTTTTATGACAATGTTACGTAATCTAATTAGCAAGACTGGGTTTTACCAGCTGGAGGTGTGATAAAGACCTTTTGAAGTTCAGTTGTACGTTTGTAAGAGGATGAAAACGTTGCTTTTGGGGGTAAAATTGTTGTATTAGGAAACTGACTAGAGATTAAATATTCTAATTAATTTTCGAGTTAATGTTTGAGACCCGAGACATTGATTATATGATATTGGCAACTTGATGCGCTCCGAACTGTATTAAGTTAAACTCGGGAAGTTTTACCCAAACATATATTTATTTATATAAAATTGATTGTAAAACTAAAAGAACTAAAATTTTTCAGAAATAAAGAGATAAACGTGAAAACATTATGAAACAATGTTTGAATATGTTCTTAATTGTATAAGAACACGAAAGAACTTATAGAAAAAAAGAGCAGTAGATTGAAAAATACGTCAATACGTACATAGCACAAATCTATTAATCGAATGGTGGGCATTCAATTTGTAGGATAAGGTTCAGTTATTTAAAAAAATCTATTAAATATCTGGCCAAAAAAATGTTGCATCGACATGAAAGAACATTTATAAAAGTGAACGAGCGTTTCATTGGCAGACGTCAAACTTTATTTTATAGCATGTGTTATAAATTTTACTACACTTTTTTAAGGTTTTCTAACTTTTCATTTCCTCAAATCTGCAATTTTTAAGCATAAGAAATGTGTATTTTTTTAACTCTTTATTAGATAGGGGTTGAACATAACGATGTTTAACAAAAACCTCTCCGACGTATTAAAATGGTTATAAGAGAAAATTTAAATATTATGCGCTGCACTATAAAAACTATCTATTTTTTAATTCAATGATAAAAATCAAACGTTTTTATGCATTATGCTGATCTCTAACCAACCAGACCCTATTAAAACGTATTTGAAAGGACCTCGGATGATTCCTGCAGGTCTGTTTAAATTGTCAATCTCAGACCGGAACTACCCAGTGACAGGTCCGCGTTACAAAGGGAGGTAAATTATGACAGAATATTAAGATAACTCTGTATATCGGTAGGACCCCATTGTACTCTTAACTGCCTTGTCGTTATGCATACGCGTACCCCTCTTACTGATTGTACGAAATGTGCAGCTTCCGTAGTTTAGACATGAAGTTCGTAACGGTCAATATCTATAACTTAAAGGGGTTGAAGAGTTACAGAGCTGAAGGGAAATTGCTTACTATGACCTTTGACCTCCCAAGTCTGACCTTGACCATGAAGCAGGCCAACCGGAACATGGCATCTGCACGTCGTCCAAATGTGTTTAACATTTGTGTCAGGTTTCTTCGAAATCCTTCAAGGGGTTCAAGAGCTACAGAGCAGAAGGGAAATCGCTAACTTATTAGCTATGACCTTTGACCCCTAAGTCTTACTTTGACCTTGAAGCAGGCCATCCGGAACATGGCTTCTGCACTTCGTCTCAAAAAACAACAACAATTTAACCTATTACCTATTCCTTTTCTGTTAGCTCTCAGCACACCATTTTCAATGTCCTGCAGAGAATATTGGTAGCCACCTATAATATATCTCACCGTGTTGAAGAACTGAAAACAAGCACAGAAGCTTATTCATGAAAACATCCATCATTATTTACAAAATGTTCATAAAATAACAAAATCTAACTTTTATATCTACCACAACCAAATGAAGTTCTGATAACTGTTTAGCTTTTTAATGAAAAAGCAAGATCTTCGAAAATATACAATTTTGTGATCAATTTCCTCTTACTGTTTGAATAACGGCATGAACAGTGTCAGAGAAGTTCCTGTGGAATTTTGCGAGTTTCTTTATTTGTTCAGTATTTTAGTTCACCACAACAAAAAGAGCTTCTTAATGTTTGCGTTGTTGTTTTACTCACCTTATACCTTTGCCACAAGTTCACAGGTGGTCCCATAGTAACATTGGCATGTATGACAAGTGCATTGTAAATATTGATAAAGAATGCAATTTTCTCCTCCCTTGATGCCTCGGCAATCTGTACACGGACCAGTTCTTTAGTGAGTCGAACATAGTGTGTAAACTCAATGCTTCCACCAATCCCTTTGTAGTTGACTTTCTTAAATATATTTGATCAGTAAACTTAGCACAATTCTTTAAACATGATCATCTATACTGAATACAATTTAACTGGAAAAGTTAAAATAAAGTTCAGCTCTTCCTTGTTAATTGTTTACAAATTTAAGGCCACACAAATGTTACTGTGTCAACATGTATTTTGTTACTGTCAACGTGTATTTTAATCAGAAAACTTCTGAAAGGTAATTTGTCATCACTCAACGACTTTGCTCATACCAGCGTGCTCCCTTCAAAACACAATCGCCATTTTCCGAACAATTTCAGTAAAATAACCCGTTACCGATGTCATGTAGTGATTGTTACGTATATCAGGGCTATCCGATCAACCTTTTTTGGGGGTTGTCCCGGTTAGCTCAGTTGGTTGCGTCGCAGAAAATTGCAGGGCTAGGCGCTGTCGCCGTGACAGTGCGGGTTCGCTCCCAGCTAGAGACACTACCATTTTGAATTTTAAAAAAAGGCGACCAACAACATTTCTAGGTCAAAAAAAAATATTGACATTACTGTCATATATTTGGCATAAATATAAACCTCATTGAGACGGAGTGTCAAACAAACCTACGGTTTCCATTTCAGAGATCAAGGTCACAGTTGGGGGTCTAATGTCAGAGCTTGTCCATTCTATAATTTTGAAAAGCAGTGCGCAATCCTGTTTATATTTGGCATTAATGTTAAAATCAGTTTTTATACGTCACTGCAAACCTCAGGTGCCTAACTCCAAGGTCAATGTTGCTGGTCAAATGGCATGTCATATTTTAGTTGGCCCATAACTTTGAAATTCATTGAACAATCCTGTTTATATTTGGCATAAATGTTTTATTAGTAACAAGGAGTGTTGTGTACAAACCCATTAGGTCAATGTCACAACTGCAGTTCAAACTTAGTTTATTGTAGAAACATTATCAGAATACGTCTGTCCATCCCATTTTCATGTCTTGACAATAACATCGCCATAATTTTCAGAATTGCCATCTGACATGCACTTAAAAGTATGCTAAGCATAACATCTGTGGGTATAACCTTGAAGTTCAGTCATTTTAAATGTCATACAATGGGGTCATGTGTCACTTCTGTGACAAGTTTTGTTTGTGTCAACTAATAAGTCTTTTTCAACAATTGTATGTTAACACAGCTTTCTTTACAAAATGTTCGATATGTGACCAACAAGCACTTGTTATGAATAACTTTTTTTTGAAAAGTTAAGCACTAGTTTTAATTAGTAAGGACATATAGGGTATAACATCAGTACATGTATTAACTCTTTACTCTATTACATATGGCTGTATCTTATGGGCAAACAGTTAGATCCAGATCAGAAATTACATTCCGTATTATCTAAACAGGATCTGAACTGTTTATATTTAATTCATTATGTTAGATTTGTTGGCACAAATTTTCCAACTGATCTAATCTATACTGGTTTCACATGAGAAAAAAACGTATATAAGTAAAGTGTCAACACAAACAATGTTACTTAAATAGGTCTATTTTATGCTGTTCAAATCATAAAGATTCAAACACAAAGTTCTGACAGATTACACCAGAAGCTATTTTCAAACTATATAATAAAAGTATATTTCTGTGAGGCACATAATTTGGTACATGTACGAGCAAAACTTGTGTACATACTCTTCCATCTGAAGATAGGAAACCACTGTAGATCTTCAAGATGAGCTTCCGGATATCTTCACTGAGCTGCCCAGCTTGAACAAGAATACAAGATCATTTGAACCTTTAACAATCATTCTTTCTGTTTCCATGACAGTAGTATGAGGGGTAATCCAAGAGTAATTCAAATGCAGTTAAATTGCAGAATATATATCGATTTTCAAATGTTTAAATTATTCTAAGATATTCTAAAAATTGTTCTCAGTTTTGAGTACACGAAAGTAGCTGTTTCAGAATTTTTCTAGAGGTATATAAAGGTCACTGCGAATTTTGCGGGGAAAAAATCATAAAATAAGTTTGCTACATCATTTTTTCTTATTTCTGAATTGAAATTTTGTAGAAATTGTGATTTCCTGTTAGAAAAAAATAATTTGTATTACTTTATTACAATTAACTATTAAAGTTATTACTTTATAAAGCTTGAAATACGTCGACTTAGCAAGTCCAAAAGGGAAATACTTTTTTTGATTAAGAGTAAAGCTATATATATATTTTTGGAATCGTACAATTTATACATAGATATACTGCCTAAGTTGTTATCTTTAAGACACAGTGGTATTTTTAACAATTCCGGGGTCTATATTTACTCACAAGTGTTGTAACGAACCCCTGCTTTTTCCCATTATTTAAACTTACCTCCCCTGTTAATAAGGACTGTGTTTCCCAAGCCAGAATAGCAGATCAAATTAGTTTTATAATCAGATGGACAAGTCTAAACACACTTACTTTATGATGTATTCAAAGTGTATTTGAATTGCTGATTACTTTTCTTTTATTATCTGAACCATGCCACTGATATTTGCTTAACCTAAAGGCTAGTATACACTCAACCAAAGTTCTAATTGGTCATCAATTGTATATGTTTACATTGTATGATAGTTTCGTTTCTTCCATACGTCAAGAGAAGTTGTGGAAAGAACTTTTTTGTCTTGAAATCAATTATCTAATGTCTTTTTAATCTTTATTGATTGTTTTCTAAAATGAATCCAATACCATTTACTTACACCGCAGGGTCAAAATTAGAACATTCTTTAATTGAAAGGGAGGTAATTTTAAATTTGATACTTTGAAGGAAATTTATTTAAACAAATGTGCTGTTGATTAATAAGACTTTATATTTTTCCGACTAATGAGGGGTCCTATTAAAACAATGCAAGAAATTAAGAGCAAATGTTTGTATGCTTGACATATTTATACAAGAAATGCATTTTAGCAAAATTAAGGATAGACCTCGCCAAACTGTTCTAAAGTCAATTATTACAAGATTAAAGCTTAAGTTGAAGACTGTTATTGGCATATGATCATAGATAAAGAGTAAATTCTATGTCTTTCTAATAAAAAATACGGATAAAAAGTGACCAATCAAAACTTCTGGTGAGTGTACTCTATACCCTATTTAAAAAATTTAAAAAGTCGTAATTTTAGACTTAGGTAAATGAAATTTTCAGGCTTGTTAAACAAAAGGTTATGCTGACGGCAGATATTCATATAACGTGTTTACACTTATCAATATAAGTCATGGAACGACTTTTGCATTACTTTTTGAACAACCCTCTAAGTACATGTATTCAAAAATTGCTTTCTCTATTCTAATGTTTTCTCCATAGATAAGACTTTTATTTATTTATTTATTTAGCAAACAACAAAGATCCTGACCTGATAAGCTCGAACATCCGTGCCATCTGACCAGTACTTACACTGTTTGCTTTAAGAGTCATTAGCTTGTAACTGACCAAAAGCAAGCATATCCGGATCAGAATGCACACATGTGCCGGCTAAAGATGCATCAATACTAATTACAAACATGATAAAAAGCATATCCATGGAGTGAAGGGTTAATAAATAAAATTGTTCAGAGCCAATAGGGACAATAACTGTGATTAGGATTAAATTTCAGGATCAATAAAACAAGTGGGAAATCAGTTCATGATCTAAATAAATGTATGTGTGGCCTTTGATGCCATTAAGATATTTAAAGCAAAACCATGATCCAATATCAAAAAACTGAGATTAGAGAACAGTCTCAAACTAAAATTCTGATTGGTCCATTTGGAGAATACTCGAAATTTCTACTAATCAGACGCTTGCGATTTCAGCCTGGACACCAGTCTATGTTTTTTATCTTTGGCCCTGTACTAAGTAGTAAGCAGCTGAAGAAGTTGGTATATGTAGCAGGGTTTTGCTTGAGATTTGCTTAAAATCTGAGATCTCCTATCTCACTTCAACCAATCAAAGGCATGCGAATTAGGGCTGGTCTCCAGTCTCAGTTTTATGACCTTAGGCTCCTGAACTACTAAATTGGCAAGCTTAACATGCTGGATCGTGAAGCTGTTAGGGAGTTGGCAAATTACTAACAAACTGAATATTGAAAATTCAAGCTGAACAACAAACTAAAGCTGACCTGAAACAAGAGTGGAGTGAGTCAAGAGTTTGTTAAATGAAGACAGCAACCTACCCTTCTGACCTCCCACCAAATAACTGTTGGATTAAAGCAAAAATCGATAAAGTCAAAACAGCAATGGGGTACCCCATCCACCAATCTCTAACCCTCTCTCTTAACACCATATCATCATTTTTCGAAGAGCAAAATGGTGAAGGTACCCCATCTACAGTTTAAAAATCAGTGTGATGGTTAGAGTTTAGAAATCAACAAAAAGAAAAAAAAATGCCACCCATGATTTTTCCCAACCCTAAAAATTATTTTTATTGGTGTGAGTTTTTGAAAGAAAAAAAGAAAAGGTAAACAAAATACATCATTGGGGGAAGGGGTTCTCTCATCCCCATCCCCAACCACCAACAACAAAATAGGTTTGTTGTTTTGAAAACTTCATTTCTGGAGGTATAATGGTTGAAAACCACATACAAACTGTGCCATGCAAAATTATAATTTTTACGTCATTTTATAAATACTGACATAACAAATTTTAGCCGACAAAATTGATTACAATGTATTTTGCATGAATAAATATCAAATGGAGTCATAATTTCTAACAAAATTATGTTTTGAAGAAATAGAAATATAAACTTAACATAAACTTAGGTTCTCTCGTAAAAACAGAGTAAACTGAAAATGCCTAAAACAACATACTTAAAACATTTCCCAAAAATGAAGCTCATTTACCAGGTCTTGGATCACAATCCGATGGACCAGCATTCAAGGCGCTGGTGTCATCGTCGTCTAATAGTCTGTAGTAGACGTCAGCATCTTGAAATGTTTCTTGGTTCTTGATCTGGTGTCCGAAGTGACGATCTATCAAGGCCTGTCCCATTTCAATTGCTCTGTCTCGATCTGCACATTTTCAAACAGAACTTTACCCTTTCCTGGATATATACCCATTTTCACGCATGTGCGACCAGTGTAGATCCAGATCAGCCAGCACATCCGTGCCGTCTGATCAGGATCTGCACTGGTCGCATTTTGGTCAGAAATAACCTAATGAATCAAGAAGCGAACAGTTTAGATCCTGATCAGACGGCACGGATGTGCTGGCTGATCTGGATCTAAACTGTTCGTCTTAGCAATAAAGGTGTATCTATACAGGAAAGGGTTATATTTGATTTGTGCAGTTTTTTCAAACAACCATACAGTGAATGGCTAAGTGCTCAGGGTTTTACTCTATGGATATTATTTTGTAGTGCAAGCAGTTTACTTCCAGATCTGCCTGCACATTTATACAGTATGACAGCTTCTTCATTCTGATCAAGAAGCAAACAGTGTTGATCCAGATCAGATAGCAGATGTGTAGACTGATCTGGATCTACACTGATCATACCGGTACATAGGATTTAAATTGTATCCATGAGATTAAGGATACATGTTTTACATATTTATAAAAGCATTGAACATTACGGGAGACTATTTTTAGTCTTTCTCTATGCCACATACTCCTGTATATCACATTTCATATATTAATTGACTCACTAGAATAACTGCAAGGAATTTCATAAAGTGGTCAAAACTCACAATAGTCTTAAGATTTGATTTCTGATAAATTGTGAGAAATTATTTTAAAAAACTAAACATGCCAAACTCTAGCCTATTACAAGAGACTACAACTTTTCCTACGTCCAGGTGGGCGTAGGGGTGGGGGGAGGGGGAAGGAGAGGTTTTGATTATCAATATGGACAAAGAAGAAAATTTGGTCATAAAAAGGAAGATATTTTATCTTACATGTATAGTATTAATATCTCTTCCTAGTATATATTAAAAACTGTAACAAATTTCGAAGAAAACAGAGTCCATATTTAACTTTTAGCAAGTGGTTTAACAAATGATAGTGCCTCTAGCTGGGAGCGAACCCGCACCGTCACGGCGACAATTTGTTAATAATAAAAATGAATTCTTACACAGAATATAATTCAAGTGCAAAAAAAAAAATGTAATTTTTAATTAACACTAAATAATTGTTTTTAGTTTTAACATTTTTAGTCAAACGCAAACAAGTAGAACTGTGCTTAAACAAACTGATAGAAAAGAAAATTAGTTAAATTACAGTAAATAATGGTTTGACACAAATAAAATTTTTAACTGCAATTTTGCTATTTTTAAAAGAACATGAGTGCTGCCTTAAAGGGGTTATTACACACACTTTCCACAATTACCTAATTCCTTAGTTTTTACGACCCAGTCAACAAACTCCTTGCCGCTAAATGAGTTTTTGTGGCTAACCAAGAAAACCCTGTGGTCCTTGATAATCCCCGAGCTCCGCAATTCCTTAACAAGGGCTGCGTACTCATCTGGTTCACATTCAATCTCACCGGGATCTAAAATAGATAATTGAGAAATAGGTTATTTATCCCTATCCTCCATTTATACGCATTTTTACGCATGTGCGACCAGTGTAGATCCAGATAAGCTGGCACATCTGTGCCGTCTGATCAGGATCTGCACTGGTCGCATTTTGGTCAGATATATCCTAACAAATCAAAAAGCGAACAGTTTAGATCCTGATCAGATGGCAGGGATGTGCCGTCTGATCTGGATCTAAACTGTTTGCCCTCGCAATAAAGGTGTATCTGTGAAGGAAAGGGTTATATAACAAATTCAAATAAAGTCCAAAAGAGAATAAAATGTTACCCATTTCTTCATGGATATAGCTCATGTTTTCTGTGACCCAACATGTTTTCCAGACGGATGACCAAAACATATTAAAACATGGACAAATTTTAAGAGCTCAAAAGCTGGCATGATTTATGTCGGAAACCTTTCACGTATAAATAAGTGTGCTTTTTTACATTTTAACGTAAACCTGCATATTTTTAAATGCTGTAAAAAAGCCAAATTTTAATTGAAGCA
Source organism: Corbicula japonica (assembly GCA_038501625.1). Classification (NCBI taxonomy): domain Eukaryota; kingdom Metazoa; phylum Mollusca; class Bivalvia; order Venerida; family Cyrenidae; genus Corbicula; species Corbicula japonica. Next base: position 3,854,869 of record JAZAYU010000012.1, on the reverse strand, counting down.
TATATATATAATTTATTCCATAAATATTTTCTTAATGTGAAGGAAAGTCAGAATTTTAAACATGATTAGCCATCTGATTTAACCCTTTCCTGGATATATACGCATTTTTACGCATGTGCGACCAGTGTAGATCCAGATCAGCCAGCACATCCGCGTCTGATCAAGATCTGCACTGGTCGCATTTTGTTCAGAAATAACCTAATGAATCAAGAAGCGAACAGTTTAGATCCTGATCAGACGGCACAGATGTGCCGGCTGATCTGGATCTAAACTGTTCGCCCTGGCAATAAAGGTGTGTCTATACAGGAATGGGTTAAAATTAAAGCCTTTCACCTGTAACAAGGTGAAATATGCATATCAGGAATTGCCACATTCAGAAAACAACAGCCTCCCCACACAGTCAAGAAGAAGAGAGGGGGAGAGAGCATGGTTAATAAAATAATCAGTTTCAAAAAGGACGCCACTAACAAAAAACAAAAATGAGAACCCGAGGGGTTACCGCCTTGGAACGGTCAGTGGCAAATCAAATTGCCACTGGGGGTTTAAACCAGGTTCTAGGGTGCACCAACCTCACACTTGCCCCAACAGGTTCTCGTATCACAAGACAAGTACAAATTGTCTTGGTGAAATAACTCCAACCCACCCATCAGCTCAACAATGTTGTATGCAAAAGCATACAAACATAAAAACATAAGAAGCTAATAGCATTGCAAAGCCAAAGGGCGGGTACTCAATGATCTTTCCGAGACCAGAGCATCTGGGGTAAAATCAGCAAGAACACGATGACAGGGATAAAAGAAACAAATCGAGCTTCTAGGTTCTTTTAAGAAAAGATTTCCCCATTAACCTTCATAAACTCTTAAACCCCTGCCACCGTCGTGCAATCAAAGAGGTAAGCATAATGATCAACTGTAGAAGGGTTAATCACTAGGCCTGCAGAGCGCTGTAAAATATCATGTTGGTAACCTTTCTTTTTAAATTTACAGATGGTTTTTACGAATAACCGGGAGAAATTAACACTGCCTTTTATCTTTTTAAGTTTATAAATTAAATCTCCATAAAAAACTGGTTGTGAAATACCTTGTTGCAAAAGTGATTTTAAACTGCATTTGTATTTATGAATTAAATCTGGGTATCGGCGATAAAACTTGCAAAAGGTTTTCCTTAATTTGTGATACCGATAACCTTGTTTTAAAAGTTTTTCTGTAATGCAAAGATTACGTTCATTGAAATCATTAACATTGTTGCAAGCTCTTGAAAAGCGAACAAGCTGTGAGATATAAACCCCATAAGATGTTGCACGGGGAACATCGCCGTCTAAAAACGGAAAATTTACTATATTAAAATTAAAATCATCTCTTTTATCATAAATTTTAGTAGTGACATAACCATTTTCAATGGACAGATTTAGATCGAGAAAGTTTGCTTGCTTTTCTGAAGTGTTCGCTTTGTTAAGTTGTAGTTCTTTAGGATAAATCTTATTAACAAGTAATGGAAAATGGTTATTGTCTATATTTAATAAATCATCAAGGTACCTCGAGGTGTTGTTAAAAGCTGTAATTATATCATCTTGATGTTCAGTAGAAAGAGATAACATAAAGTCTCTTTCATAACAGTATAAAAACAGATCAGCAACAAGGGGTGCACAATTAGTACCCATTGGGATGCCTATTACTTGTTTATAAATAGAGGTACCGAATCTAACATAAATATTATCTAGTAAGAAAGTTAGCGACTCTATAAGGTCTTGACAAGTCGATAAGGTATAATTATCATAAGAACCATCTGTAAAAAATGCCCTATGTTCATTACAAGCGATGAAGGTTTTATTCTCTCTAGCAAACGCTTTTTCAATGAGACTGGTTAGTTTGTCTCTTATTAAATTATGAGGGAGCGAAGTGTATAATGTTGAGAAATCGTAAGTAGACAAACAGAACGCCCGATAATTATTTGATTTAAGCTTATTCAAAACGTCATTTGAATTCTTAATCGACCAAAATCAATTTTTGCCAGAAGTTTCAAAAACCTTATCACAATACCTAATTACGTGTTCTTTTATAGCTGTAAGACAAGATGTTAAGAGCACAGATAATTTAGTAGTAGTGCAAGAACTAGAGTTAGCAATAAATCTTGCTTTATACGGTGTTTTATGCATTTTAGGTAACCAATACATAGTAGGTACTTTGTCTTGTTTCGGCTCAATACTGATTCTAAATTTTGTAATTTGTAGAGTGTGTGCAGTAACAATATCACTCTCAGAGGCAAAATTGATAGTTCAGTCTGACCAGGATCTACACAGTTTACTTCTTGGCAAAATAACCTAATAAATCTGAAAGTGAAGACTGGTTTAAATTAATTCTGATCAGACTGCATGGATGTGCAGTCTGATCTGTGTCTCTGCTGCTTGTTACCGATTCATAAATTATCTGTTCTCTAGTGAAGTAAACTCTCTAAATCTGGACAAGAAAAATTTTAAGTTTTAGTATACAGCCATGTCTCGAAAGCTAAACAGCTACTTATAATTCGCATAGAACCACAGTGTACCAAAAGTGGACATTGGTCTACCCAACAGAGATATTCAACCGAGTTGCTTAATAACTTCTCACTCTTAGGTATTTCAATGTTAGCAATATAATAACCTACTTAACTGAAATCTAGTCTTTGAATGATTTAGCCATAATCCTTATCGATTAAATGGGTTTTATTGCGAAAGCAACCAGTGTCAATCAAGATCAGCCGAAACATCTGTGCCATCTGTTATGTTAGTTCAAATACATGTAATGTTTAGATTTAGATGTTTAGAGTTCAAATTTTTGCAAAAAAAGGAAGAAAGCTTTAACATACAGTCCATTCGTGATGCTACGTATCACGATTTTACGAAATAATGGTATACTACGAACAAAACGGCCAGTCCCATCCATATTCCTTCTTTATTCAATATAAAAAAAGATGCTATTGAACAAAATGCAATTTAACGAAAATTGCAATTTAGCAAATAATTATGACAGTCCCTTTAGCCAATTAGCAGTGAAAAAATCTTGCGATTTAGCAAATTTCGCTCAGGCAGGTGATATTTGCACCTCAGTGATTGACATCCGCTATTATTCAACAATTAACGTCTCATTATTTTGCAGCTGTGACATGATCAGCTGTAAACAACCAGCAGGCCTGTTTGCTTGTAACACAAAACAGTATGAGTATTTAAATGTCAAATTTTTAAATTGTATAAAATCTGAAACCGTTTTATTGCTTAACATTCTACTTCTGCCATTCAATTCAGCATAACCTTGTTACAGCAACGATTCTCAATCTTAATTCAGTAAATTGGTATCAGCATTCTGAGCAATTTAGCCGGGGTTCCATTTGACCCCAGAGATGACCCTTTGACTCTTGAATTTTAAAAAAGCCTCATTTTGACACCTGTGATTTTAGCTGAAGGGTCATTTTTTGCTAAAATAATGGGTACTTTGACCATTATTAGACAGAATCCCTTTACAAATGATCAAAATGAACCTTGAGATTCAGCAGCTATTGGAACCCCTGATTATTGTTTTATGTTTGATAATCAATTATTTATTTTGTGCATAATTTGCGTAATTTTAAAAGTGTGTTATGGCACTATTTAACGACTTTAAATGAATATTCGACTATTCGTATATTATTTGATATTTGCATGTATAATGAACATTTATTTGGATGTATTGATTGATGATAACATGTATTTTGGCAACAAAATAACATCATAAAAGAATTCTTTTTATTTTATTTGTTTTTAACTTGACATCACAAAAATGACATATTAGGAAATGTCACGACATATAACATTGACAATTTGTGGCGATATCAAGAACCAAACAAACTTACAAAAATGTGATAAAACGAAAAATGTGATTTTACTTGATTTTACGAACGATTGGCTTGGCCGATGCTTATTCGTTAAATTGCAAATGGACTGTAATTATATTAACAGCCAATTTATTGATTTTTTTTTCAAATTCCTTTTATAAATAAACCAAAAATAGTTCAGACATATGTCACTCACTTGTCAGCATTAACCCAAATTACTGTAATCACGTGAGGTAATGGGCCTGCAGTGTTATAACAAGTTACCTGAAGCCTCGACAGCAGTGCTTGGATCTGGAACTTGGGGAGCATCTGGTCCAGGAGGAGTTGTCTTCAGTTCTTCTAAAGCCTCTATCCATTTCTCTTTGTCTTTTATCTAGTAGGTAAGTCAATCCGAACATTAACAAACATTAACAGATAAATCAATCCGAACATTTAACATACTTCAATCCAAACATTTACAGGTAAATTAATTTAAGTCAATGCAAACACTACTATGAAAGTCAATCCAAACATTAATGTGTAAATAAATCAAAATGTTAACACATAGGCAAACATCAACAGGCAAGTCAATCCAAACATTAACAGGCTTAAGTCAATCCAAAGAATCACAGGTAAGTCAACTTAAACATCAACATGAGTCATTAACAGGTAAGTCAATCCAAACATTAACAGGTAATGGGAAAAAATTTACCCTTGCTGACAATGCCAATTAGACAGTTTTGGGACATAGTGAGTAATCTTGACCATGAGTCAACCTCAGACCTCAGCTTTCTGTGCCAGTGCTCTAATGATCGAGCTTCCAAGGCCACTTGAATAAATATTTCTGAACAAATAAATTACCAGGTTCTGTAGATCATCATTTCCACCAATATGTTTTGCATTGAAGAAAATCTGAGGAACAGTTCTTTTCTGTGTTCTGGTCTGCAATGCTATTCTTTCTTGAGGAAACTTTTCCAGACTTACATCCACAAAAGGAATATCGTGATCCTGTAATGTACTTTTTGCACGCATGCAGTGGGGACATCCAAGAACTGAATAAACAAGCACCCTGCCTTTCATTTCCATTGTTACTTATGCCACTTCAAATTGCTTTTTGAAGTACTTGGAGTTTATTATTGAAATCCTTAATAGAATCAAATTTCAGATATTAATTAAAAAGTGATAATCACATAATTATTTTGCTTATAATTTTTTGTCATTTTATTACAAAATCATCTAGTTTAAACCCGTTTAATAATTCATTTAATTGTAAATCAGTGGTTATATATAGGGAAGTCTCGTTGCGCTGTTCTGTATCGACTCGTGCCGAGTTCAAAAATCCGTACACTCAGGTGTAGTAATGCGTATCACATGTCATATGTTAAAATGATGCCTGAAAACTAGAAAATACTAGTAGTTATTTCATTAACGATAGCAAACATATTATGTCATATTTTAAACATACAGTTGTCAGTTACTCCTCCAAGACAATTTTGACAATCAATTATCAAAACTTCCGAGTGGGGTAAATTATATAGGGGGAATAACTATCGTGTAAACATTTGTTGCGATCAGGTTAAAGACCGTCTACACGGTACCGGTAACATGGAAAACTAAGTTTTCCATAGATTAACAATTTGCTACTTTGTTGTTTTGATTAAAAGCAGATTGGCCATATACGCCTTTCCAATAAACAGTTTCGCAGTCCTGTACGAGTTACTTCCCGCGACCGGAAATCAATCCAAAACGAGGCTCTGCGTGAAAGCTGAACGATCGGACTAATGGCTTAAGCACATAATAGCTAACATTATCCTATTATGGACGAACGACAAAATCTGAGTAGAAACTACTCTGGGTCAGATAATTACCTTACTGTACTTGTGGTCATGGGATCAGCATGAGGGGCAATAAAATCTCAATAAATCACTTAATTCCAGACACCATTGACTACTCATATCAGTTACAGGTGTCTGCATTACTGCAGATGATACTTTGAGTTATTTTGCACATTTATTGGAATTGGATTTTTGGTAAGTGAGCTTTTATTTAGTTTGGGACAATATTGTATATACCGGTACATAATTTATAATGTTATGTAAATGAATTAATATATATAGTTGGATTCAGTAATCACATAATATGTATTTATAGATAAGCTTGGAACTTTTTCTAGATGTATGTGAATATTTGCATTAAACTGCATGGAAAGTATCAAACCAAAGATATTATTTTGATATAAAGCACAAATCAGCTTATAAGCGGAAGCACTTATCGCAACATTTGTCACATATCCGACGATTGTAGACCCAGATCATTACGTGCATTCACCATCTGATGAACAATATAAAATATTTTGTTAATAAGACTTTGATTATTATAGTTGCAGGAATTTAGTAAAAAGTTTTCTGATTAACTAAATTAATGTTAAGTGTAGGTATGCCTTTATGGCTTGGGCGAAGTGTAGATTTACACTGTTTGCTTTTTGATGTATTAGATCATTTCATAGACCAAAAAGTGAACAATGTAGATCCTGATCAGGCAGCACGGATATGCTGGCTGATCTGGATCTAGACTGTTTGCACATGTGATAAAATGCGTATATATGGAATAACCGCATTAATAGTGGGGGAGGTGTATGGGGGTCATGTTGTTCTCATAATTGTACTTAGGAAATACATAAAATACAATAGAGAAATACTTTCTTTCAGACTTTGCCAAATGATGTTCTCTTCACATGGATTTGGAACCAACCTTACCGAGTTTGAAAACAGTCAAATTTACTAGAGTTGGAGAAAACAATTACATAGAATATACAACCCTAGTATCATTTCTTGAATAAAAAAAAACAACTAAAAAATGAACCGCAATTACAAAAAAGCAATGTTTTAAAAGAAATAAGAAATCACAAAGATGGAATAAAGGAATTTCAAGGCAAACGTCTCATCACAGTCAGCTCCTTTTTTCAATATATTTCTAAACATTACGAACAATATAGTGTTTGCAGACAAATTATCCGCGAACTAACAGACTTATTATTTAATAAAGAAGAAACAAACAAAAGTTATGAATTTTCAAGATTCGAGCTATACAATCAAATAGCTAAATTAAAATCTATGGTGTAGCGAAATTCTTTGTTCAGTGACAATTGAGTAGAACCTTGTACAAAAACTATAAAGATGAATTAGATGAAAATGAGTGGAAGAAAATCTTCATTTTTGAATACCATTTCTCTCAAGATGTTATTATCAGAAAACAAATACAGAATACAACAATTCTTTTATAACAAATGGCTAATGCAACAGTTTGCATTAATTGAAATGACTGAAAAGATTACTTTTTGTCACATAGAATGACCAAGAAACATAATATTTAAAGAAAATTTTAATGAAAAAATAATAATACATGTAATAAAAGATGATGTTTATTTTTTTCAGGTAAATGCTGTGACTGATGAGATAAATACAGACCATTTGACATTAATTGAGGTAAGACCTGTGTAATAGGCACTATTAAGAATCCAATATCTGATTATATTTTCATCAACTGCTTCATACCACTGACTTGTATGCAAAATTTTAATGATTTTCACCGTGTAGTTTTTTAGATTTTTAGTTTTTTTTTTATTTAAAAAAGTGAGAAAAAAACGTGAAAGTATCCAATTTCTTTAATCGGTGACAAAATTTTTTGTTATTGATAAATTCAACCCTATTTTTTACAGTTTATCCAAAATATGTTATAGTTTACTAAACCAATTAAAGATATAATATATAAATTCAGAATTTATCTTAAAATGACATTTTTTGACCAAATAAATTTAAAAAATGCATTTTTTATATTTCACGAGACTAAATTAATGAAAATTGTGCAAAATCCTGATTGGTGCAATATACCAAACTTTACCATTTTTTAACTATATACGTTAAACAAAATTTAAACAAAATTTCAGAGAAGTTTACCGTCCAGTTTTAGAAATTTTCAAATTGATGACTTGAATAAACACTATTCTGATAGCGAAAACCCCTTTAATCTTGATTATTTTGCTTATTTTAGTTTAAATCATGAGAATTTTATATTCAATGACAGAATTACACAGGAAAAAAAGAAATATGCCAATTATTTAAGCTCTAGGCTTACAAAAAAAAAATAGCTTCCAGTGGGATTTGAACCCTGGTCCTCTTGCATGATAGAAATCTATGCTAATTTACTAGTATAGTTACCTCCCTTGGATACTCTTCTGGATATAGGTATTCATTACACAGGTCTTACCTTAAAATGTGTTAATATATTATATATACATGTATATAAAATGACTTGAACAATATGTTAATTCTAACTTTCATTTTAGAGAATACTTGAAGAAATTAACACTGTTAATATTTATATCTCAATCATGAAATATGTGAAACTAGAAAAAGAAAATACAAATATCCATGTATCATTCTTGTAAAAAATTATTGAAAAACTTGTCATGCTTTGTTGAAAACCCTTTAAAAATAATGTCAAGTTTGCTATAGGGATAATATATGTTGATTGTAAGTCAAATACTTAAGAAAACTAAACCGTAATTTACTCGGTTTTTGTTGTTGATCATTGATTTTTCATATAGATAATAAATGTCTCATCTTTCTGACAAAAATTTATGTTTAAGGTCATTAAGTATATAAATATCTATATTTAATTGTATGCATGCAAAAAAGTTTGTATAGATCTACAATATAAAACTGTTTACATAAAATTTGCATGTCCGCTATATACGACCTATTGGATCTAATGAAATATACTTGTAAACTGTGATTACCTGTCTTTACATCAAACATCTGGCATATTTATTGCAGGGGGGATTAATGACCTGCTGAGAATTAATGGAGGTTCATCAGCTAGGGGCCATATAAAATTACGCGCTAGATAATCACTAGCTCTGTGAATTTCCAGTGAAAGTGTCGTTAGTCCATAACCTGTATATTGCAGGTATGCGTTCGTCGACGGCGGTGAAAATACAAGTTGCTGGTCTGTTATTCTAGCCAGACTTTTTTTATTTTCACTATTTGTTAGATATTTAGATTTTTAATGATTTAAGAACATGTACCATTTTTGTTGATAGTAAGCAGAATGAAACGCAATTTGGACAAACATACGCATTAAGGTAAGACCTGTGTAATGAATACCTATATCCAGAAGAGTATCCAAGGGAAGTAACTATAGTATCAAATTAGGATAGATTTCTATCAAGCAAGAGGACCAGGGTTCAAATCCCACTGGAAGCTAATTTTTTTTTGTAAGCCTAGAGCTTAAATAATTGGCATATTTCTTTTTTTCCTGTGTAATTCTGTCATTGAATATAAAATTGTCATGATTTAAACTAAAATAAGCAAAATAATCAAGATTAAAGGGGTTTTCGCTATCAGAATAGTGTTTATTCAAGTCATCAATTTGAAAATTTCTAAAACTGGACGGTAAACTTCTCTGAAATTTTGTTTAAATGTTGTTTAAGGTATATAGTTTAAAAATGGTAAAGTTTGATATATTGCACCAATCAGGATTTTGCACAATTTTCATTAATTTAGTCTCGTGAAATATAAAAAATGCATTTTTTAAATTTATTTGGTCAAAAAATGTCATTTTAAGACAAATTCTGTATTTATATATTATATCTTAAATTGGTTTAGTAAAATATAACATATTTTGGATAAACTGTAAAAAAATTAGGGTTGAATTTATCAATAACAAAAAATTTTGTCACCGATTAAAGAAATTGGATACTTTCATTTTTTTCTCACTTTTTTAAATAAAAAAAGCTAAAAATCTCAAAAACTACACGGTGAAAATCATTAAAATTTTGCCTACAAGTCAGTGGTATGAAGCAGTTGATGAAAATATAATCAGATGTTGGATTCTTAATAGTGCCTATTACACAGGTCTTACCTTAATTTACCAATTCTGTACAACAATTTCTTCTTAAGGTTTTAGAACTGTAATATGCACTTTTGCAGATTGGGATTTTGTTGTTTTCATTTCCAAGTACATCCATTTAGACACCTAAACAAGAGTTTTAAAAAACATTTACCGTGCGTAACTCGGGAAATTCAGTATTTTAGAAGGGGACCCTCTGTTTCGAAAAATTGGCATAAAATCAAACATATTAGAAGGTAAATTCATCTCTATTTCTTTCAAACCTTGTAAAATTTTGTAAAATAAAAGCTAATTGTTAAAGGAAATCATACCTTAACAGGAAAAAAACGAGCATTATGTTTAGAATTTATTTCTAACACTTTATAAATTGACTTTTTTAAGTACACCCCAGCTTCGGAAATGCACATTTTTCCGAGCTGCAAAAATTACGCAAGTTTTTATCTGTGATTTTTGTGCATGTTTAATGCAGTAAAATAACTATGATATATATCAAAATTATCTGCAATGTGTATAGAATCAAATAATAAAAAAAGAGCACTTCACCGTCTCGTTTTCATTTTATTGGCCTACAAAATAGGTACCTAAGGCCCAGACCAAACGGTTAAAAACCACAAAAACCAAAGGGCTTGGTTAACGAATGGTCATATTTTGATACCCCCTCAAATTTTTTGAAAAACAAGAAATACGCAAGCAATCAGCTACATGGTTAAAATTTAACTTCAAAAAAGTAATTTTGGCAACCGTAACCAGAGCAACCAAAGCATTCTTTTATATAGGGAAAAATCATCGTGCAAACAAAATTACTTTTATTGAAGACAAGTATCACAAAAATACTGTTCAAATATAGAAACAATAAAATAGCAACATTTTCCTTAATGAAAGTAGAGATTCCACAATCCTTTTAGTTTCGTGTCGTGATTCTGTTGCTGTATTATAAAAGAGTCAGTATTTTGTAATAATATCATTAAATTATTTCAGTTTTCCTGGCTACTAAATAAAGATAAAGAATAATAACAATTATTTCTAAATTTTAAAACTATAGATTATACCATTTTCCCCAAAAAATAACTCACAATAATTTTAAAAAAAGAAGAAAAAGGAAAAAGAGTTCCTCTCCCGAGGATTGAACCGGGTCCGTCAAAATAAAGATCCGTGATCGTAACCATTGCGCCCCAGAGGATTAATCGAACGAACGTCAATTTCATATATTCTGTATTCATTGCTGAGTGTTGTTCGTCTACAGTATTATTTTGAGTATTTGTTATGAAAATATATATTTACATTACATCAATTTCATAACCGCAGTTTTTATTATTTGATTAAGTTATTAATGACGTCATAATCGCGGGAAACACCTAAAGAGTAGTCTCTAGTTACGAAAAATATTATCAACCGGAGACGTACGAATCGGCGTTCGGAAAACACGAATAAGGAACGGCATAAGTCGATGTTTGGCGGAAATATTACAGGTTTTTTAAAACCTTCATATCTTTTCTGCTGAAAATATATTTTACTGGTGTGTATGTTGCAAATTGCTAAGACTGGAAATGCGCTATTATTCGGAAATCGTGATATGTCAACATCTAGCCCAACTATTTGTGCGCAACAAGAGCTTTTCTATATATACGATGGTCGCTCTTCGACAGACAACGAAAACGTCCGTATGATAATGGGTCTGTGCTTGCAGTCGAATTATTGAGACTAGTCAACATCTGGTTACATGATCTGTAGACAAAAAAATTACAATCTAAATTTGTCGATACTTACACATTTGAACAATAGAATTGTCCTAATAATTTATAGCGTTTATGGTCAACGAATAAATAATTTGAATTTTTAAAATGTTACGTATACTTCACAACCAAATATGATTGATTATGTCTTGAAATAAAACAGGATCGATAATCAGATTGTTTGTTGTACAAGTATCATTCGTAGAATAAAATCCAAGGATTCAGACGCCGGCTTCCAATAAAGATGGGAATATTTATATTACAATATGGTTGCATATCCAATAAAGATTTCTTAGGTTTGACAGTTTGTATTTTTGGGCATAAAAGCCCAAACGCTCAATTAAACATAATTATATAAAATGTTTTGACAAGATTTGTTTCTTAATGAGGGCTTTAGTTTCTATTACGTGTCGTAATGTTTATTAAGAATCCATATAAGTGCTAAATCAAATACATTTGCTGGCACATCCAGTAATTAAAGGACTCCGAAATACTTAAGAATTGGGAGGTGTAGATACCTTCCAAATAGTAAATACACGATCTCTATTGGTCAATGATATCTGCCCCTTTAAGTAATTGACAGATGACCCCGTGTGCGAGACAATTTGACATGTTTATGGCATGCCGCCGTCAAAATCAATCGCCGCCGACATAATCATAACATGATGTCAGTAGTTGATTAGACACGCTAATCCGGAAACGAGACTCAATTTAGTCGTGGAGAGAACTGTACTGTTCAACTCGTTTATTGTTTAACGCGAGGAATAATGACTTCACACTTTTAGTCAAAGAAACTTGATTGTTTTATAAATTATTTTCAAAAATATCATGACGCTGATGTATTATTACTAATTCAAAGAGAAAATATATTTTTCCCAAAAAAAAAAATTATGAAAAAAAAAGAAAGTTGTAGGTACATATTCCCTATTACGTTATTACAGCGAGCTATCATTTTTCCCCGTAGAGCAGTCAAGTGACTGGACAGCGGAGGTAACCAAAATAATCCATCGAACTATTGGAGAGACAAGTGTGCAAGGGCGCGAAGTTGTTTATTGGCTATACTCAGGTTTAAATGGAGAGCACGCAATATGCGTGATGTCCAAGTTTTGACCACCACAGAGGCCGCACATTTTGTCGCCAAATGAAACAATTTAACATCAACTGATTTTCGATTTCTTTCTGGAAACCAGCGATACTGACTCCTTCTCACAAACTTCGAACATCGAACTATCCGGGACAAAAGAAATTGGGGAAATTAGAGGGGGTTCGTCCGAACCTCCCGAACCCCCTCTGGATCCGCCACTGAAGTCTATGCTTGCAGTCGCATTAATTATTGAGATTAGTTCTATTTTATGACATCGCGTCGTAAATATGCGTTTTTAAGGTGGAACGCAAAATTTTGCGAAATTTCGAGTTCCTTTTTGAAATTTGGTATGGCATTTATTAACGATAACTCCAGCAAGAATCCGAAAAACCGATTTTCGATTAATCAAGATATTTACCTTCAAAGTTAGCTCTATCAACGCCAGTTTTCTGCAGTGACGTCAACGGCGCTCGCCAAACACTTCTCCGGGGCTGGATGAAAATTGGGTTTTCAATTTCACTTATTCTTTAACATGTGCTGATTGGTGCTGAAAATACGCTTCCGGCGATATAAGATTTAACACGTTGTGACCAAATTTTGACAACGCTGTGTACCGCTAAACGCCGTTTTTTGCGTTAAAAATGATGTCGAGTTTTGCCCTTAAGCTAGAAGTCGAGGGTGTCCCTAAATACCAAAAAATGTGCACAAATGTGAAAAATGTAGAAAAAGGTGGAAACAAATTTAAAAGGTGGATTTATATGAGAAAATGGATTTAATAATGGATGAAATGGATGAAACACTTAAATTAATAAACTTTAGATAAATTACGATTTTCCAGATTGAAAAATGGGCAAAAAGATGGACAAATGAGGTCAAATTTGCAAAAAGACGGAAAATATCGGAAAAAGGTGACCTAATATTATGGATTAATTAATGTATTAAATAATTAAAACACTTACAAGAATAAATATTAGAGAGGACTATGATGTTCCAGTGTGAACACACCACATTTTCCCACCTTTACGGTATTTAGGGACTCCGTGCAAAAAGGTAGAAAAAGGTCATAAACTGTGAAAGGAGGGTGTGGAAAAAACTAGAAAAAAGGTTTAGTTCAAACATATTTTAATTGCTATTCATTTTAGTTCTTTTAAGTTACATTGCTGACAAAACAGATAATGGTATGTTTCATAGATAAACAAGAAAAAGGTGGCTTAATAATGGATTACAGAATTACAACACCTACATGAAACAAAATTAATATTAAATATAATTAAATGTACATTAATAAATATTTAAGTGAATTATGATCTTTCTGAATCTTATATCAATATAATTAACCAGATGATAGTCAAAAGATAATTGTTAACAATTCATAGAAACAAACATGACATATACTCATAAAATGACAAAGTCAAGGACAACAAAATATACAAATACAATGAATTTAAACATCAAGTGCCCGAAGATCATAAAAGAAAAGCGGAGCCAGTCCCAAATTAGAAGCATCCGACCGGCCAAATTGGAGACCAGCCAATCAGATAATTGAGACTCGAGACAGATCTCTAAACTCAGTTCCATGATCTTCGGCCAAGACATATGTAGCGCATTCTAATAGTAGTGTTAAATTAATTTTAGAAACTCATGATTAGGTATAATGATCTTACGGGATCTCCTAAAGTCAAATCAGCAAGAACACGATGACAGGGATAAAAGCTTTGGAGCACTCTCTTACACTATCGGCTCATTACATTCACCTCTGTTTTAGGCTTGGACTACTTTCAACTACTTTTACTTTAACTCAAAGAAATAGTCCACCAATTACATTTAGAATAGATTGGGTTTCGTCGGTTTTAATGAAACATAGTAAAGATTTCTGTCATTTGTTTTACCTCAAGCTTTCAAATTCATAATTATGGCTGTATAAAATAGGGCTGTCGAGTTTGGTAAAAAAATCTTGACATTCAGCCTTTCGCAGAGATGTCAAGTGAGTGTAAGGTACGACAACTCTGCGAAGGAGACTGGCTTTGGAGTTCACTTTTTATGCCAAGTATGAGGTAATGTCGCGGTTAATTCAACCTTATTGATATTTCCACCGTAGTTTGTTTGGAACGTTTATGGTATGTAGTTGACTATCTAGCGCTGTGAACAAAATGAAGCGTAGCCTAGATGTCTTCAGCCACCAAAGCACTATTTAGTGATTTTGCTGCCACCGGTCCGTGAAGGAGCGTTGATTGGATAGTAGGGAGTTTATTTTTAGTTTTGAAAATGCAAAAATTTGATAAAGTTCCGAAATCCTTTGATTAGTTAACTTGTAAAAGTTTAGTCTGATTTTTATATTTAAAATAATAAGGTAAAAATTCACATGATCCAAAAATTTATCATTTTTCTGCATTAGCTAAGAAACAGAATTGAATTTCTTTAACGAAATAGTACTATGTTTTTACTGTGGGCGATCCTGATGGTAACACTTCTATAGATTATTTTATGTTATTCAAGTACATAAATAATATGATTGTGATTGAATTCTGTCTTATGTTGTCTGACTGCCATAACCCAGTTTGTTTATCGATGTGATTCGACATTCTTAACATTGACAATTACAAAGTAGTATAAGAGAATATTAAACTTTGGGGTTATTCAAATACCAGTATCTTCATCTGCAATATTGATTACAGAAAAGTCGAGACTATTTATATGAGAAGACTAATTATTTATTCTCTTCCACGCCAGTGGTAATACTAGCAGACACGGCGAGTGAAATGCAGCCCGCACTAAATGTCTATGAAATAGATGAAAAAGGAACTTTGAAAGCCACCGAACACGACAAATATGAAAATATTGCAGGCTCGGTTTGATTGAGCCTGTACATGGACAGTCATGGAAATGCATATTACCGACCACGCAGCCTAGCCCCGGGATGAGCGCAACTCAATATTTTCACCAATAAACAGTACAATTTGATCCATCCCAAACGAAGGTATGCATATGCCGGTGAACATGGAACCTTCAATGCGGTATTTTTAGATTACTACCATTCCATGTTCAACGGCGTATGGTCCCAAAATAACAGAATTGGTTTGCCCTAAACGAGAAACAATGGCCAGAACTAAACAAAATAGAATTTTGACAGGGGATCTGAGAATATAAATCCTGCATAGCCCTATCACAGACAATTCTGAGCATTACTGTGATTTCTGGAAACTTACAATAAATGAACCCAGAACTGAATTTATGGTGTTCTCTTATGCACAAAATATCCAATATGATTTTAAATTCAAATTCCAGTCTCTCGAAATAGTTTATGAATATAAATATCTCGGGATAATGCGAAAAAACACTTCATATGTTTTATTGAACCTTATGCTATCATGTTAATGATCTGAGAGAAATAAAATGTATTGTACAATAATTGTTGATTTGAACACACTCGTTGTCTTTGACACACTTTATGATGTACAAAAAGTGAGCGGCCTAGTTTTTATTTTATTTATCGTTAGATAAAAGGTTGAACCAGTATTCTAGTTATCAGCAAGATAACTTTCTGTCATCAAACCTATATTAACAAGTATGTGACATTGCACAAGATCTACAGTAATGATTTGAGATTAGATAAGCGAGGACAACATGATAAAGGTACGTGAACTATGTTTACCAGCAACAATGAACTCAGCTTGGTCAAATATTGATAAGTTTTTAGAAAAATAAACCAACAACCTACTAGCTTTTGTTGTTTGCCTTTATTTTCCAGTTTTATTCCAACTTTACTATGATGCTTACGGTAGTTAAAGGTGAGAATTATCGTTCTCAGAGCAGTAATTATACTAGCAGTAATCTCATTAGCAACCATGACTTAATTGGCAGTCAGAGCAGCGAATTATAATAGCAGTCTAGTATAATCCGCTGCTCTGACTAGCAACAGAATCATGGTTTCTAATGAGATGAGTGGTGGTATAATTCGCTGCTCTGACTCTACCAACAGAATCACGGTTGCTAATGAGATGACTGCAAGTATAATTCGCTGCTCTGACTTCCAACAGAATCATGGTTGCTAATCAGATGACTGCTAGTATAATCCGCTGCTCTGGCTACCAACAGAATCATGGTTGCTTATAAGATGACTGCTAGTATAATCCGCTACTCTGACTACCAACAGAATCATGGTTTCTAATGAGATGAGTGTTGGTATAATTCGCTGCTCAGATTCTTCCAACAGAATCATGGTTGCTTATGAGAAGACTGCTATTATAATTCGCTGCTCTGACTACCAACAGAGTCATGGTTGCTAATGAGAAGACTGATATTATTATTCGCTGCTCTGACTACCAACAGAGTCATGGTTGCTAATGAGATGACTGCTAGTATAATCCGCTGCTCTGACTACCAACAGAATCATCGTTTTCTAATGATATCAGTGTTAATATAATTCGCTGCTCTGACTCTACCAACAGAATCATGGTTGATAATGTGAAGACTGCTATTATAATTCGCTGCTCTGACTCTACCAACATCTCATAAGCAACCATGATTCTGTTGGTATTCCGAGCAACGAATAATACTGGCAGTCATCTCATAAGCAACCATGATTCTGTTGGTAGTCAGAGCAGGGAATAATACTAGCATTCATCTCATTAGCAACCATGATTCTGTAAGTAAGGTCAGAGCAGCGAATTATACTCGCAGTCATATCATAAGCAACCTTAATTCTGTTGGAAGGCAGAGCAGCTAATAATTATAACAGTCATCACATTAGCAACCATGATTCTGTTGGTAGAGTCGGAGCAGCGAATTATACTAGCCGTCATCTCATTAGAAACCATGATTCTGTTGGTTGAGTCAGAGCAGCGCATTATACTAGCAATCTTTTCATTAGAAACCACGATACTGTTGTTAGAGTCAGAGCAGCGAATTATACTAACAGTCATCTCATTAGCAACCATGATTCTGTTGGTAGAGTCGGAGCAGCGAATTATACTAGAAGTCATCTCATTAGCAACCATTATTCTGTTGGTAGAGTCGGAGCCGCGAATTATAATAGCAGTCATCTCATTAGAAACCATGATTCAGTTGGTAGAGTCAGAGCAGCGAATTATAATAGCAGTCTTCTCATTAGCAACCATGATTCTGTTGATAGAGTCAGAGCAGCGAATTATAATAGCAGTCTTCTCATTAGCAACCATGATTCTGTTGCTAGAGTCAGAGCAGCGAATAATACCGACACTCCTCTCATTAGAATCTATGATTCAGTTGGTAGTCAGAGCAGCGGATTTTACTAGCAGTCATCTCATTAGCAACCATGACACTGTTGGAAGTCAGAGCAGCGAATTATAATAGCAGACTTCTCATTAGCAACCATGATTCTGTTGATAGTCAGAGCAGCGCATTAAACTAGCAGTCATCTCGTTAGCAACCATGATTCCGTTGGGAGTCAGAGCAGCGAATTATAATAGCAGTCATCTCATTAGCAACCATGATTCTGTTGGTAGAGTCAGAGCAGCGAATAATAATAGCAGTCATCTCGTTAGCAACCATGATTCTGTTGGTAGAGTCAGAGCAGCGAATTATAATAGCTGTCATCTCATTAGCAACCATGATTCTGTTGGTAGAGTCAGAGCAGCGAAATATAATAGCAGTCATCTCATTAGCAACCATGATTCTGTTGGTAGAGGCAGAGCAGCGAATTATAATAGAAGTCATCTCATTAGCAACCATGATTCTGTTGGTAGAGGCAGAGCAGCGAATTATAATAGCAGTCCTCTCATTAGCAACCATGATTCTGTTGGTAGAGTCAGAGCAGCGAATTATAATAGAAGTCATCTCATTAGCAACCATGATTCTGTTGGTAGAGTCAGAGCAGCGAATTATAATAGCAGTCATCTCATTAGCAACCATGATTCTGTTGGTAGAGTCAGAGCAGCGAATTATAATAGCAGTTATCTCATTTGCAACCTTGATTCTGTTGGTAGAGTCAGAGCAGCGAATTATACTAGCAGTCCTCTCATTAGCAACCATGATTCAGTTGGTAGTCAGAGCAGCGAATTATACTGGCAGTCATCTCATTAGCAACCATGATTCATTTGATAGAGAACTTTGATATAAACAGTGGAGTACTATGATCTCGTGGTATAAGAACCAGGCCCCAATATCGCTATTTAAAGGTATTTATTTGGATTTTAAACTCATAGTTATAATTTCCCTTAATGCGGAAGATACACAGCATATTTGATTGATTAAGATTTTGAAAATAAGTTAATTATTTCTTTTTTTTTTTGTTTTAAATGCCAAAAAATGGTCGAGTAGAAACTTATTCACTTAAAATTGTAAATACATTGTATT
Organism: Corbicula japonica; assembly: GCA_038501625.1. Taxonomy (NCBI): domain Eukaryota; kingdom Metazoa; phylum Mollusca; class Bivalvia; order Venerida; family Cyrenidae; genus Corbicula; species Corbicula japonica. The sequence continues at coordinate 3,835,984 of JAZAYU010000012.1, read as the reverse complement.
TCCATGATAATAGAAAGGTTTTAAATCATTATTTTAAACAAAATTCGAAGTTAATAACCAATTAAACAGCAAATTTAACACAGTCAAGATGAATCATAGCCCTGTTTCCCTGTCATGACTTGTGAGAAAAAAAGACATGCCTTACATATATCGTTGTTGAGCTATGTATTGCAACTTAGAACAACTCTCTTTCCCAGCAGGAAGTGAATCAGCTACTAGTGTAGCAGGTCTAGATTGTGGAAAAGCGGACAATTAACGTACAACTTTAAAGACCGTTTTTAGACTGGAGGCGCGCATGCGCCAACAGTCTGGAGCTTGCAATCTCCTTCGCAGAGTTGTCGTTCCTTACACTCACTTTACATCTCTGCGAAAAGCTCAACATCAAGATTTTGGTGAACTATTTCTTTGAGTTAAAGTAAAAGTAGTTAAAAGTAGTCCCAGCCTATAACAGAGGTGAATGTAATGAGCCGATAGTGTAAGTGAGTGTGAAGCTAGACGCATTAAGAAAAGTTTCGCGAGACGCGGTTTTTAACTTCCGTTATATCGTTGCGCATAAAGGCGTATTCAAGTAAACAGGTTTTATGGTAACAGCGAAATTATGTTGAAATTTTATGCAGACACTTCAAACTCAACATTTTACGAATTTTCAGCGCTTTTTGTACGTTCTGCTGTAACTTTGAAGCTTTTAGGACAGAAACACCATCCAACAAACAAATAACAACACTGCTACGAGCTACGCTGCAATGTTCATTAAGATATGCATGAGGCATTCAATATTGTGAATAAGAAGTCGTGCGGTCGCGAAGTAGTGCCAATATTAAAGTCAATAAATTCTTCATTTTCTCCATTATATTGAGAAAATAGACAAAAATGCATACTAATAATATTCATTGAATAATCATAAGATTATTGACTATAATCCCTGATTATTTTCTACATTTTTGGCTAGCTGGTTTCTCCACGATCTATATAAAGGACAATTACACACAATTATATAGATTATTGTCATTGTAGCAGATACTACACACATATATTTAAAAGGTACTGAAAAAAATTGTATTTGAAAGATACAAAACTACATTTTCAGTTAAGAACGTACGAACTATCATACAGGTATGTTACCTGTTGACCTAGTTTAACGAATACACTCGTCGCTGTTAAGTAATGCGCGTGCACATTTCCCTTTCTGCTATTTGCCGATCGAAGTCAATTTCTAGCGATCATCTAATGAGAATATTGTATTTATAACTACATATTTTAATGGCCAAGCACATTGGTCGTCTTAACACACTTCGTCTTCTGTTTCCGACGTCTACGTACATTTTGGTCTGCTGTTGCTGGAGGTTCTCTATGATAGCAACAAGTTTAATGCCGACAGTCTTTCAACGCTTTCAGCGCTTTGATTCAATTAAGTTAAACTTGATCGCCACTGACTGAAGAAAGTTTATGGCAAGGTCGAAAAATCAAATCATCCACGAAGATTTACAAATCTTACAAATAATTATACGTGTTAGCTATTAATTAATTACTTCAGACAAGGGTTCAGCCATGATGATGAGAAGTCCCAGCTGGTCTCAAAGTAAAAAATAGTTATAAATAACAAACATCATCGATCATTCAATCAAGCAAGCAAACAATTTATCAATCAATTATCATTGTTTTTATCGTTATTAAGATTTAATTTTATCCACACGCCTAGTCCCCAAATCCAACTCAATTCTCCTCTCTTTCGACATCAGCGCACAGTTACAACATAGAAGTAGCTCGTGGCCATTATTTTTATCGAATGATAATTCATTTTCAACTTTGTGTTGGGTTTTCTGTAAAAAAAAATATAAACATGAGTTAGTAAGCAAATATCTTAAAATGAAGAGTTAGTTAACTATTGTATGTAATGTCATAAATGATAATGTAACAATAAAAAGAGAAGAACAACCTTTCTCTCTATAGCTGATTCAGAATTCGGGTCAGGTGGACTTTGTCCCATATCTCAATTGCGCACGTGAGTGGTAGTGTACCGCGTATATATTGACCGCATCAGCCGCAAATATCACATATATTGTGAAAGTGATTGTGATCTGTTTGTTCGGTTAATATCTTCACAATTAAAACACAATAGTGTTGGAGCCATTAAACAGACACACTCATAAAGTGGCTCCACAATGGGGCGCGTATTAGCGACAGTTTTAGTGGCGGTGTTGTGCACTTCTGTAAGAGCAGGTATGTGTTCTGATAGTTTTTATTCATCTCAGTTAACGATGTTTGTTTTTTTATATATATATATATATAATAGCGTTTCTACTGAATTGAATATTCAAATGGCCGTCTTAACGAGTTCCTGGAAATACCGCTGGCGAACTTATATATTTATAATAATATTAAAAGCACGCTATTTTATCGGTATAAAACGATGAACTCTGTTTGGTAAAAATATTAACTTCGCCTCCTCTCTAATGCAGAAACGTTTTATTTCAATCAACAAAGAAAATAATAATCGTGTCTTCAACAACATCCAGCGCCAAAGTTTTTTAAATGATTTTTTAAATAAATTACAAGTTTTGAAATATTAACAGGCTGTTTAAATGATAGTAAAGTAATGTAACAATTGAATCTCCAGGCTAATCATTTCCGGACTCCTACTTAAAGAAAATTCACACTCTGGTCTGTTTTAGAACATGTCCTAAATCAGTTATATAATATAATACACCATTACTTTTGACTGATCCTGATTTCAATATTACAATTACAACAGACTCAGTTTTAGAAATGGTCTTAAATCCGTTATCATACTGTACTCATTACATTTCATTGATCCTGATTTCGGTATTATAGTTTCAAAAGACTGTGGTCTAATAGACTGTGGTCTATTTGAGAATTGGTCCTAAATCCATTATATAAAACTGTCACATTACATTTTACCGACCTGAAGTCTGTATTAAAGTTCAATAAACTGGTGTATTTTAGAATTGGTCCTAAATTCGTAAAAAAAATCCGTCCCGTTACGTTTGGCCGACCTGAATTCGGTATTACATTTTCAACAGACTCAGGTATATATTATGATTTTTCCTAAATCCGTTATATAATACTGTCTCGTTACATTTGACCGACCCTGAATTCGGTATTACATTTTCAACAGACTCTGGTCTATTTTAGAATTGGTCCTAAATCCGTTATATAATACTGTCCCGTTACAATTGACCGACCCTGCAGCTTCAATGGACTTGTGTCGTGGGTGTTTATCAGTCTTCATCTATCGATGAAACTTAATACATCAAGTAAATGTAGTTACTTAATTTGTGATAGAAAATTAAAGCAAATTAAAATTAGAAAATTAAAGGTCGTGTCATTAAAACCTTTTGTTGCGGAAACTTATTCGAACTGCTTTCAGCGACATTTTTCTCAGGATGCAGTGACAGGTAAGTTTACATAAATGTATCTGTTATTTGTGCAGAAAACCCTATTAGATATATTTTTTATTTCTATCATATAATTGTAGCGAACCAGGTCTTTTTCCAATGCCAAGGGAAGGCAACAATAGCCTGTAATCTTTCCTCAATAGGGGTATTGGGAACAATCTCATGTAAAGTAAACTTTTGGAGAAAACTGCATGATTTGGTAGAAATATTGAGAGTGTTGTTTGTCTGTAAAACGTCCCAGCTCAAGAGGGAGAAAGCAGACTGATTTAGCGGTCTACTTATTCTGTGGACCTTATTCATATGTACAGTTGATTATTGATAATTAGACAGTCACGTGATACCATTTTATTAGCAAATCTAATTCCCGAAAATATCTGCGACCAGTTAGCTATTTCTGTATGATGACATTAAAATATCAAATACGAGTAGTGTTCAAATGTACAAAGATGTATAAATAAATATTATAAAACTTTCCAATTGTGCAGATTTTGGCTATATTGCAGTTATTTTACACAATTTGTTGCTAATCGTGAAAATTGAAGTCTATGGCAACGTCACTGGACGTAAACCGGCCTAGTTTGAAAATTTGAATTAAAGAGAGAAAAGTTACGCTGAATTCGCTTTTGGAAGAATTTTCGCACTTGTACAACGTCAGCTATGACCAGTACGTTTGGTCAGGCTTTTCTTCCATATAGACAAACATTTCCCTTTATTAAAGGTGTTCGAAGTAAGTGCACTTAGAAAATTTGTGCGTTATTTTATAATAAAAATATCAGGTTTTCCGTGTTGAAATTTACCCATCGATAACATATGGCATAGATGTTAGAAGAAGATAAATTTCCGATCATCAGAGATAGGCATAAACTGATAAAGAGTTACGTGGATCTTTGAAACACATTTTGACATCAATTATCCTTATTTTAGATCAAAACTGTTGTTTACAGGCTAAATAGGAATGGTGGTGATAAACAAATGAACAAATAAACATATTATTTCATGTAATCATTAAGTACATAAAGAACATAGATACTGAAATGCGAATGTTTGGACTTTGCTTGTACATGATTATTTTCACTTAAACTGCACTTAGGCACATACACACTAAGTTAACCTCTTTCAAAATAGTTCCGACCGCAATCGAACTCTGCATTAAACACTTTGAGTTCAGCCTTTGAAGTAGCTTGTCCCCTCTTAAAGCTGGCCAGAATATTTATAACAACAGACTACCTTTGTACTGTAGGGAATATTATTTGTTAAGAGGTTCAAATTATGCTATTCTTTAATATATTGTTATGATTAACAATTAGACTATTGTAGTGTGTTTCTTTTCGATCGAAGGTGGTGCTTAAACGCTCATAAAAGATATCTAATAATTTTTTATCATCGTCGTCATCATCACATCACCACGGGTATCGGGACATTACGGACCATGACCATTACGGACCAGACATAACGGACCAGATTTTAGGACATGACGGACCACCAAAAAAGACATAACGGGCCAGATTAATAGACATTACGGACCATCTAAATGACATAACGGACCATCTATAAGACATAACGGACCAGATATATACACACTACGAACCATCTTTAGATTGCTAAAGAGTATAAAACGTACAGCTAAAAACATAATGTACAGAATTGTAGACAGTACAGACCATCTTCAGATTAATATAAAATATTAATTATGAAAACATAACGGACCATTTAAAGATTCATGTAACGAAAGACTTTTCTTATATAAAGATTAATTTTGTTTAAATTGATTTTAAGGTTTCGAGTAGTTTATATCACAATCAATTTATGAAACATTTTTTGTAATTTATTAACACCAGTATAACTTACCACACGTCGTTTTTGGCGAATACGCTTGTTATAATTTGCTAATTTTGATAGCACGCCTGTCAATTTTCTCCGCCACCATTATCATCATCACTTTATCAACAGTGATTGATATTCCTGATTTTGCCGATTATGCCGATGACGCTCCTGCAATGATAACGTTTATAATTAGAAATGAGTTCACGACTAAATTGCCAAGTTCAAAGTCCGACACAAGACGGAAACCGGTTATTAT